>CM035788.1:315000-320000 GCA_020466265.1 Siphamia tubifer
GTTCTGGATGAACTCTCTTAGTGTCCTGTTGATGTTATACAGTTTTAAACATTCCAGTATCCATGTATGTGGCATTGAGTCATAGGCTTTCTTGTAGTCAATCCAGGCAGTGCACAGGTTGGTGTTCCTCGTCTTGCAATCCTGGGCAATTGCCCTGTCAACCAGTAGCTGGTGTTTGGCTCCCCTGGTGTTGTTGCCTATTCCTTTCTGTGCTCTGCTCATGTATTGCTCCATGTGCCTACTCATCTTAGTTGCTATGATGCCTGATAGAAGCTTCCATGTGGTGCTGAGGCAGGTTATAGGCCGGTAGTTAGATGGTATTGTTCCCTTCTGGGGGTCCTTCATTATGAGGACTGTCCGGCCCTGGGTTAGCCACTCTGGGTGGTTTCCCGATATCAGCAGCTGGTTCATCTGTGCTGCTAGGCGTTCATGGAGTGCTGTCAGTTTCATAAGCCAGTAGGTATGAATCATGTCGGGCCCTGGTGCTGTCCAGCTCTTCATTTTGGACACTCTGGTTTGGATGTCTGCTAGTGTGATGACTACTGGGTCTTGTTCTGGGAGTTGGCTGTGCTCTGCCTGTAAGTCTGTCAGCCATTGGGCATTGGTGTTATGTGTTCCCTCCTTCTCCCAGATGCTCTTCCAGTATTGCTCAGTTTCAGCCCTAGGTGGGTCTGTAGTCACCTTGTTCTCCTGCCATTGAGAGTAGACCTGGTTTATTCTCCTGGCCTCTACCTCTCTTGTGTATCTCTTTAGGCGGGTAGCTAGTGCTGTATGTATAACATTATTTTACTCACACTATATCATTTTAAAACATTCTATTTTTTTCCTTCTGTTTATATACATTTCCTGGGCAAATTCTCATGAACAAATTCTACCAACCAACATTTCTGGACTTTGACTTAGAGGAACACATAACAATATAGCTAAATAAATAAATACAACTACAAGTGTATTGTACTGCCGTAGATGCAGCAGCGTTGCCATGGAAACGTGGCTTGTTGGTGCATGGGCAGAGAATGAGACGATGTTGGATATTCAAGACGACTGGAGCAAAAAAAGCCCTTAAACTGGTTTTAATTAAGGCTGGAAACAATAAATACAGAAAAAAAACACAAAAAAATTTGATCAAATATCCAAAACACAAACAAACATATGAATATATATGTAATTAATATGTTTATTCAACACCTTCAAACAAAACAACTGTTCTATTTATTAGCGTCAAAAGTTTATGTTTGATTACTTTTGTTGACGGACTAATGCCTCGTCTGAACAAAGAAGAAGAAAAATGTCTGTTTATTTATTTTTCCATTCGAGGTCTGTCAACATTGATGCAGATTAATTCATCATCATGATTAGTCTGATTTGAAATATTTAAATACAATTAAATGGAACAATTGTTGAAACTGTTGACTAAACATTAATTACATTATATTCATATTTTTCTATATGTTTTGGATATTTGATCACATTTTAATTAATAGAAATTAATATAGAAATTCATATTTTAAAGCTGCACAATATATTGAGCATCGACATAACAATATACGTGTGCACAGTAGTCACATCACATGTCCTGTAATTATCTTTAATACATTTTTTATTTGTATATATACTGTATTTTCCACATTATAAAGAGCATTAAGTGAGAAAAAAATATCCTTTTTTATTTCACATGTGATCTTAAAGTGTGAACTTGAGATCACATCACAGTTCCTGCAATTATTTTTAGAATGTATTTATTTGTACTCTTACTCTTCGTCTCCTGCTTTATACGGGTCCGGGTCGTGGGAGCTGCAGCCCCAGCAAAGCAGCCCAGACTTCCCACACCCCAACTACCTCAGCCAGCTCCTCCAGGGGGCTCCTCCAGAGGTGTTCCCAGGTTAGCCCACAGACAAAACGTGTCCTGGGTCTACCCCGAGGTCTCCTCCCAGATGGACATGCTCGGAACACCTCCCCAGGGAGGCATCCTCACAAGGTAAATGGACTGCGCTTATATAACGCTTTTCCACCTTCATGGTGCTCAAAGCGCTTTACATTCACCCATTCACGCACAACACACATACACCAAAGGTTTAAGGTCAGTCCTACTGGGGGCCTAAGTAGGGGTTCAGTGTCTTACCCAAGGACACTACAACATGTGGACAGCCAGAGCTGGGATGCGAACCACCAATCTCTCGGTCATTAGGCGACCCACTCTACCAACTGAGCCACAGCCACTTAGCCTTAACTTAGCCGCAGCCAGTTAAGGTGGCCCAAGCCACCTTAACTGGCTCCTCTGGATGCAGCGGTTCTACTCCCAGTCCCTCCCAGATGTCTGAGCTTCTCACCCTATCTCTAAGGCTGAGCCCCACCCACACTGCGAAGGAAACTCATTTTGGCCACTTGTACCCATGACCTCATACTTTGGGTCATGACTCAAAGCTCATGACCACAGGTGAGGGTCTGAACGTAGATTGACTGCTTCTTTACCACAATGCATTGGTTTAGCACCCGCATTACTGCGAACGTCGCCCTAATCCACCTGTCGACCTCCTGCTCCATCCTTCCATCACTCGTGAATAAGATCCTGAGGTCCTCCACCTGAGGCAGAACCTTCCCCCTGACCTGGAGAGGACACTCTACCCTTTTCCAGCTGAGGACCATGGCCTCAGACTGGGAGGAGCTGATCTTCATCCCAGCCGCTTCACACTTGGTTGCGAACCACTTCAATGAGAGCTGGAGGCCGCTGCTCGATGGAGCCAAGAGGACCACATCATCCGCAAAAAGCAGAGACGAGATCCTTCCACCACCAAACTTGACCCCATCCCCCACCGGCTGCGCCTACAAATTCTGTCCATAAAAGTTATGAACAGAACCAGTGACAAAGGGCATCCCTGGCAAAGTCCAACCCTCACTGATAAATGGACCAGACTCTCGTTCCTTCGGTACAGTAGCTAAATGGCCCCAAGTAGGAGACCATCCACCCCATAGTCCTGGAGTACCCCCCACAGGATACCTCTGGGGACATGGTCGTAAGCCTTTTCCAAATCCACAAAACACATGTGGACTGGTTGGGCAAAGTCCCATGCCCCCTCCAGCATCCCTGCGAGGGTAAAGAGCTGGTCCACTGTTCCACATCTGGGACGAAAACCACACTGCTCCTCCTCCATCCGAGGTTCGACCACCAATCATACCCTCTTTTCCAGAACCCTGGAATAGACCTTTCAGGGGAGGCTGAGGAGTGTGATACCATGATAGTTGGAGCACACCCTCTGGTCCCCCTTCTTAAAAATGAGAACCACCACCCCAGTCTGCCACTCCAGTACTGCCCCTGATGTCCATGCAATGTTGTAGAGACATGTCAGCCAAGACAGCCCTACAACATCCAGAGTTTTGAGATACCCAGGGCAGGTTTCGTCGATCCCCGGGTCTCCGCCACCGCGGAGTGACTTCACTACCTCAGCGACTTCTGCCCTGGAGATCAGTCCACCTGTCCCCCAGCCTCTTGGCTCCACTTCCCATCTGGAATGCATGTTGGTGGGATTGAGGAGATTCTCAAAGTATTCCTTCCAACTATATCCTCAGTTGAGGTCAACAACTTCCCACCCACATTGTCAACAGTGTGGGCTGGTAAACACCCCCCTAAGGCACAGAACCTCATTAGAACCAATTGGTAGTCTTCCTCCATGGCCTCACCAAACTCCTCCTACGCCCAAGTTTTTTCATGGCGACTGCCGCAGCTGCAGCCCGCCTGGTCCGCCAGTATCAGTCAGCTGTTTCCGGAGACCCACAGGACAGCTAAGCCCTGTAGGCCTGTAGTTATGGCGTTCCTTGATCGCTACCAATTTGTTCACGTCAATCAACAATCATCGCAGTCCTCCAGAGTTAATTATGGCGTGCCCCAAGGGTCAGTCCTTGGGCCTATTTTGTTTACGTTATATATGTTCCCTTTAGGTAACATTAGAAATCATGGCATTAATTTTCAGTGTTACGCAGATGACACACAGCTATATTTATCGATTAAACCTGATCAGACCAGGCAAATAGATAAACTAAGTACATGTGTCCAAGAACATAAAGACTGGGATTTCGGCTTCAGGGGGGTAAATCTGCTGGACCTGATGGAATACCACCAAGGCTCTTGAGGGAATGTGCGTCGGAATTGGCAGTGCCTTTTCAAACCATCTTTAATAAGAGTCTTCAATCTGGATGTGTCCCTGCCCAGTGGAAAGTCTCTTGCCTTGTGCCAGTGCTCAAGTTGGCAAGGCCCAGAGGGCTGAAGGACTACAGGCCAGTGGCCCTCACATCAGTCATAATGAAGACTCTGATGGAATCATCTTCATTTAATATTAAAGAGGTCGACACAGTCTCTACATTTAAAATTAGGATGAAAATATTCCTGTTTGAGAAAGACTATGGTCAGGTTAGTTAAAAACAGACTGAAGTCACAGTTCAGTCTAAGCTGCACTAGGAGCTAGAATGATGGGGGGGTACAGACACTGAGTTCTCTCACACTTTGTTTTGATGTCAGGCTTTATGAATAAAATTTAATTGAATAGTTTCTGCATTACAAAGCGCATGAAGTGAAGTCAAAACTGTGAGATAAAAAGCCAAAATTATTATTTTCTATTTCACATGTGATCTTAAATTGTTAACTTGAGACTGATCGAATCCAGAACATATTTTTGGCTGAAACCACTTCTGGAACTAATTCATTTTGTAAACTGAGGTACCACTGTGTATATAAATTGCACAACTTAAATAACCTTGACTTGATAGTATTAAAAGGATTTATACATGTCAAATAATTGATTATATATCCAGTGAATAAAAAAGAATGTCTTCAGACGTTTATGCTGTAAATGTTCAGTGAACTTTGACCTCCAGCAACAGGTCAAATAAATCCAATATTGTGAATTCTTCCTCCATGTTTTGCATCACTTCATCCTACATTCACATTTTTTGAGTTTATCTCACTTTATAGGAACATTAAGACGTGTTTACTCTGCTCTGTCCAC
>CM035788.1:325000-340000 GCA_020466265.1 Siphamia tubifer
CATTCCTAACCTTTTTCATGGGAATATTCTGCCTACTAAATATTAAAGCAGACAGCTGAGCGCCTGTGAGAGTTTTACAGTTATATGCTTCAATTCAATTCCAACATGGCTTCCCTTCAGTATTGTCTTCATTTTGATCTTGGGACCAAAATACTAAAGCCCTAGCATCGCACGCCCAGTAATAATGTCTAATTATTGGTAAACCTAAACCACCTTCTTTAGGAGGCTTTTGTAAGTGCACTTTGGAAATACGAGTAGTCTTGTTATTCCAAATAGAGGAAATAATAATGGAGTCAACCAGTTTAAAAAAAGATGTTTTGAGGAATATTGGTAGGTTCTGAAACAAATATATGAACTTAGGAAGTATAATCATTTGATCTATATTAACTCATCCAATTAGAGAAATTGGGAGTAGCTTTACTTATAAGGCCAGAGAAGGGTTAGGTGTAGGGGAAAATAAATATGGCTCAGTCTTAAAAAAAGACTCTCCACATGCTCTGGCACACATGAGTTCAGAATGATTTTTACTGCTAAAATATATTTTTGTCTTTTCATGTCTGGGGGGTCTCTCTCCCTTCTCTTAATAGGTCCCCAGGGGGTCCATCCCATTCCCCAAGACGTAGGGTATCCCTCTCATTGAGGCCACAGGGCACCTTCGTGCCTAATTCTCTGATCCAGTGGCCCTCGTTCCTCCGTCTTTATCTTATGGACCATTCGGTACTGGACTCCAGACCCATAATCGCCAGATTATCCACCCCATGATCTCTAAGGTGTTCATAGAGGGGGGTGGAAAATTGTGTCCGGCCGATCCTGTATATATGCTGCTTCAATCTGACCCAAAGGGGGTTTTGGGTCTCACCAATGTAGAGTTTGGAACACACTCTACGCTGGATTGCATATATCAGATTCTTGGAATCCAGATCCAGTGGCTTCCAAATCGGGGTTCCCCTGTGTGTGTAAGTATTGGAAATGTATTTTGGTATAATTAGATATCTTTTCAGATCATATATTTTGTCCTTTTTAAGTGTGACATGTACTAGCAGGTCCTTAATGTTTTTGCTTCTCCTGTATGCTGCTATTACCCCAAAACCCATCCATCCTTCCTCAGATTTTTTCATTTGGTTAAAATTCACCTTGAGTCTCCTATTTAAGTCCACAGATATTGGGGAAAGGGTGGACACGAAGGGGACAACCTCCCCCCTCGTTTGGTTTCTAATCATTATTCTACTGTCTAGGTTGCCACGGACCTCAGCCCTGATGTTCCGGAGGAAGGTGCGGCTGTACCCTCTGGGTCGAAGGGCCCTAAATAGGGTCTTAGTGGCCCGTTCTGCATCCTCCTCAGTCCCGCAGATTCGGTAGGCCAGAGAAGGGTTAGGGTTAGGGTTAATTTGAAAAGAAGTTTAGGATCCCAAGGCAGAACAATTCCCAAATATTCGAAGAACTCGGTTGTGACTTTGAAAGGGAAATTGTTTAGGAATGACTTGTCTGGATTTTGTGCAAGAGACATGATGACACTTTTCTCCCAGTTAATGGTAAATCCTGACAGAAGACCAAATTCCGTAATGATGTTGAGGAGTGGTGTCAGAGATTTCTTAATATCAGATAGTGTCAAAATTACATCATCAGCAT
The DNA here is from genome assembly GCA_020466265.1 of Siphamia tubifer. NCBI lineage: Eukaryota > Metazoa > Chordata > Actinopteri > Kurtiformes > Apogonidae > Siphamia > Siphamia tubifer. The sequence goes on from CM035788.1 coordinate 326,630, forward strand.
ACAGTCCTCCTCAAAGCTTTCTGTGGCTTGCTTCGTCAGGGCACGCCAGCCATCCCGGTCTCGTGCACACTCTTTAAGCTGCTTTGGGGGAATTTTGGCATGAGCGATGTTGGCCTTCACATTGTCTTTGAAGCGCTTCACTGGTCTTCCACGTTTCCTTTGCCAGTGGACAGTTCCCCATACAGAATCTGCTTCGGGATTCTGGACTCATCCATGCGGATGACATGGCCCGTCCATCGAAGCTGGGCTTTCAGGATCATGGCTCCGATGCTTGTAGATTCAGCTTTGTCGAGGACCTCTAGGTTTGCACCTCAGACTGCGCATGTGGAAACATTCCAGCAGCTTGAGGTGTCATCTGTACAGGGTCCACATCTTGCAGCCATAGCAACGGCTGGTCAGGACAAGTCTTGTACACCTTCAGGTTGGTGGTCTGCTGGGTGATATGCGGGTTCAGCACGCATGATCGTACTCTACCAAGAGCCTGGGTGGCCTCGAAGATTCTGGCATTAATCTCCTTATCTAGAGATGACACCATCAAGGTATTGGAAATCCTCGACAGTCTTCAGGGTCGTTCCCTAAATGGAAATGGATGGGGGACATAGTGCATAGGATGAGGTTGGCTCGTACAGGACCTCAATTTTGCCCAGACTGAGGGTGAGGCCAGGTTTGGGCTTCTTGCAGTGGTTGGGGGTAATGTGCAGAGTGACGATCGACCGGACCAAGCAATGGTCGGTCCAGCACTCCGCTCTGCGTGTGGCCTGGGTGATTCTGAAGTCTCGGCTGTCACACCTGCGACAGATGAGGGAGTGGATCAGCTGCCTTCCTAGCCATTGGACCTTTCTGTCAGTCTCCTCTGACCAGTCTGCTTATGCCAGTCTTCACACGCATAGGTAGACATACCTAAATCACAGAGGGTTTGAGAACCGTCGGCTACCCTCACCAGGTCATCTCTTTCAAGATGGCGGCGCGTGCACACGCAGCGGCTCCTCTCTCTCCATTGTTATGTTGTTCTACATTGTGTAACTGTCCGCCCTTGTCGCGTCCACTAGACGCACAGTACACATACTCCCGAAAGGTTCTTCTCGCCATCGGTAGAACCTCATTCACGGACATTAACCCAGCATACACGGGAGCGCTACGCGACCGCGGTTTGCTTCGGAGGCCTACTCAAGCACCGACCTCTGCTCCTACGACCAGCCCACAGTGGAGGCGCCACAAGCAGAATACAAGGAAGCAGAAGAGGGGGAAGCGCGGAGGTATCCGGGCTAGGCTAGCCCTTACCGGCCGGCTATTCCTTCCATCACACTGGCCAACGTACGTTCATTAGACAACAAACTGGACTATATCCGCTTACTTCGCACGACTTCCAAGACGGTGAGAGAGTGCTGTGTTTTTGTTTTTGTGGAAACATGGCTTAACGACAGCGTCCCGGACTGTGCTATCCAGCTAGCCCAGCTAACATGCTACCGGGCAGACAGAGTGCTCGTCGAGGGGGGGAAGACTCGTGGCGGGGCACTCTGTGTTTACATCAGTGATGCCTGGTGCCGTGACGCTGCCGTGGTTTGCAAACACTGCTCACCACTGGCAGAGTTTCTGATCATTAAATGCAGACCATTCTACCTGCCCAGGGAGTTTAGTGCCATATTGCTGGTGGCATTATATATCCCTCCCAGCTCCACCAACAACAGGAGTGAGGCGCTGCATGAGCTCCACCAGCACATCAGTGAGCAGCAGACTCTCCATCCTGATGCCTTCCTCATCCTAGCCGGGGATTTCAACCATGCAAACCCCAGAAGCATGCTTCCACAACTCCATGCTCATATCCACTTCCCCACAAGAGGTAAAAACATTCTGGACAATGTTTTCACTGCAAAAAGAGGAGCCTACAAGGCTCTCCCCCTCCCCCACCTCGGAGCCTCAGATCACACCACTGTTATGCTAATGCCAGCATACAGGCCGCTGGTTAAAGCCATCAAACCAGCTTCAAAGCAGGTACGTGTGTGGCCGGAGGGGTCCACAGAGGCACTGTTTCTCCATCACTGACTGGAGTGTATTCAGACATGCAGCCACCTACAACAACTCCATTGACTTCCAGGAATACACAGAGTCTGTCACTGCCTACATGAGGAAGTGTATGGATGATGTCACCACCACCAGAACCATCACCATTCGAGCCAATCAGAAGCCATGGCTGACAGGAGAAGTCCACAGGCTCCTGAAGGCTCGAAATGCTGCCTTCAGAGCAGGGGACGCAGCAGGCCTAAGGTCAGCTAGGGCCAATCTGTCACGTGGCATCAGGGTGGCAAAGAGACAATATTCCAGGAGGATCACTGACCGCTTCAGGGACAGCAAGGACACCAGGAACCTGTGGAGGGGGATTCAGACCATCACAGACTATAAACCACGTCCACAGACCTGTGACAGCCCTTCCTCTCTGCTGCTAAACCAGCTGAATGGCTTCTTCGCTCGCTTTGAGGCAGACAACAGCACCCCAGCACAGAAGACCCCCCCTCCTCCCGGTGACCAGGCACTGACGTTATCTCCTGAGAGCGTGAGGCGAACTCTCAGAGGGATGAATGGACGCAAAGCCTCAGGCCCTGACAACATCCCTGGTCGGGTCCTGAAGGACTGTGCTGTGGAGCTCACAGATGTCTTCACGGACATCTTTAACACCTCGCTGAGCCAGGCTGTTGTCCCCACATGCCTTAAAGCCACCACCATTATCCCGGTCCCGAAGAAGCCATCTCCCGCCTGCTACAATGACTACCGCCCGGTCGCACTCACTCCCATCCTTATGAAGTGCTTCGAACGGCTAGTCATGCAGCACATCAAATTAGCCCCCCCCCCACCCTGGACCCCTTCCAATTTGCTTATCGGTTGAACCGCTCCACCGACGACGCCATCTCCACTGCCCTTCACTCAGCCCTCACCCACCTGGAGACCAAAGACTCTCACGTCAGAATGCTGTTCATTGACTTCAGCTCAGCATTCAACACAATAATCCCCCAGCAGCTCATACACAAACTGGACCGGTTGGGACTCGGCACCTCTGTGTGCAACTGGCTGCTGGACTTCCTGACAGGGAGACCACAGGTAGTCAGAGTCGGCGGCAACACATCCAGCACCATCGTGATGAACACAGGGGCCCCCCAAGGATGTGTGCTGAGCCCCCTCCTCTTCACTCTTCTGACACATGACTGCACTCCAACATCCAGCTCCAACCTCTTTATTAAATTTGCGGACGACACGACTGTGGTGGGTCTCATCAACAGGGACGATGAGACGCTCTACAGGAGCGAGGTACGCAGGCTGGCCAGGTGGTGCAAGGACAACAATCTCCGCCTGAATGTGGAGAAGACGAAGGAGATGGTCGTCGACTTCAGGAAGGCGCACACCCAGCATGCTCCTCTGACCATCGACGGTGCTGCAGTGGAGAGGGTGAGCAGCACCAAGTTCCTGGGTGTGCACATTTCTGAAGACCTGTCCTGGAGCCGTAATACCGCATCACTGGCCAAAAAAGCCCAACAACGCCTGTACTTCCTCCGGAAGCTAAGAAGAGTGAGAGCCCCGGCCCCCATCATGCAGACTTTCTACGTGGGCACCATTGAGAGCATCCTGACAAGCTGCATCACTGTGTGGTACGGCGCCTGCACTGCGTCCTGCCGTAAGACTCTGGAGGGCATAGTGAGAGCAGCTGAAAAGATCATTGGTGCCCCCCTCACTCCTTTCGCTGACATTTATCACTCCCGCCTCACTCGCAAAGCCGCCAGGATCATAGGTGACCCCACCCACCCATCCCACAGCCTCTTCAGCCTGCTGCCATCGGGGAGGAGACTGCGGAGTCTCAAAGCCAGAACCAGCAGGCTGAAAGATAGTTTCCACCACCAGGCCATCAGGAGACTAAACTCTCTCCCTTCCCTGCCTCTCTTTCCCCCCTGAGTCTCCCGCCACTGATGGGGGTCCCCCACATTTGCACATAGCACTACATTGCACTATTGCACTACCACACTTTGATCACACACTGTAAATATCATGTGCCCACGACTGTTGCCTCTTTTATTTATTTTATTTATTTTTTAATTTTTTTAATTAATTTTTTAAATTTATTTTAATTTTAATTTTTATGTTTTATTTTTTGTTCGTATTTTAGTATTTGCCATGTTAACTGGAAGTGAGAGGACGAAATTTCATCTGTGCTGTATGTCTTGTATGTATATGCTCATTTGACAAATAAACCTGAATCTGAATCTGAGGTTTTGCCGGCCAGTCGGAGCCGTTGCCCGAGTGTGGCCGCTGCGCATCCTGGAGCCACTGGTGAGAGCTGGATGCCAGGTGGGGACCAAAGCAGATGAACCATCCAAAAGGACGCAACATGTTCCTCTGTCAGATGTGCTACCCCTCCAATGGCATCCCATACTCTTCACAGAGAACCTTATATATGGATTACTTCTGGTAGTGATTAGTAACTGGGAATTTAGACTTTTTATTTGGTAATGTTGACTTCACTCAATGAAACTTATATACGAAAAACCTTCATAAAAACAATTCATTGACAGTCCACCTTATAGTCCAGTCCACCTTATAGTCCAATGCACCTTATAGTCCAGTCCACCTTATAGTCCAGTCCACCTTATAGTCCAGTTCACTTTATAGTCCAGTCCACCTTATAGTCCAGTTCACCTTATAGTCCAGTCCACCTTATAGTCCAATGCACCTTATAGTCCAGTCCACCTTATAGTCCAATGCACCTTATAGTCCAGTCCACCTTATAGTCCAATGCACCTTATAGTCCAGTCCACCTTATAGTCCAGTTCACTTTATAGTCCAGTCCACCTTATAGTCCAGCAGAGTCCTAAATGGACATAGGTAAGAACACAGTAATGGTCTTTAGTGTCTTTGTGTTTAGTTTTACTAGTACTTTAACAGTTACTGAACAAACACTGACTATTTTCTCTAAACTACAGACATTTGAGATGAAATATTTTATTATATGATAAAGAATGATTTAAATGTTTAAAAAACACAGTAAGTCATTTTCAGCAGTAGTGTCTTTACTGTAGGACAGTTCAGAGGACGCAGCTGAGTGATGTTTAAAACAAAGATATGAATATGAATATGGGCATGATCATCATCATCATCATCATCATCATCATCCCTGAGGCCAGAGCAGGCTAATCAGTTCCCATTAGGACCAATAAGACACAAGCTAATGAGGTTAATGAGCAGCAGAACGGCTACACATGTGCTGCTGCGGTTCCAGGACCAGGTCCAAACCCACTGGAGGTGGGTTCAGTTACTGAGCTTCTGAACACTGGGACAGGCCTGGTCTGTCTGGAGTCAACCACAACATGTTTACACAGCCTCTTCTTGTCTTTGTCTGAAGTGGTGAAAAACTACAAACACTTCTGGAATGAAATGTTTCCTTGTGTGTTAGTTATAAAAAGAAAGTTAAGTCTGAAATGATGCTTGGATCAAGTTTAAAAGATAAGTCTGGACTCAAAATGTGACATTTTACTGAATATTTTGGTCATTTTAGCTCATTTTATTGATGATTTTATAAGGAGTATTATGTACATATATTTATATAACTGGGAAGAGTATAAAGTACATATATTTATATAAATGTAAAGAGTATAAAATACAGATATTTATATAGAGTACAAGTACTTCCTTTACTGTACTCAGATTTTTGAGGTATTTATACTTTACTAGAGCATTGATTTTTCTGGAAACTTAACTTATAAATGTTTGTACTTTATACTCTTTACATTTATAGAAATATTTGTACTTTATACTCCTACAGCGGAGTATCCCCCACAGAGGGGTTTAGGGGGTAGTATTGGGGGGTTAGGAGGGTAGTATTGGGGGTTAGGGGGTAGTATTGGGGCGTTAGGGGGTAGTATTGGGGCGTTAGGGGGTAGTATTGGGGGGTTAGGAGGGTAGTATTGGGGGGTTAGGGGGTAGTATTGGGGGTTTAGGGGGTAGTATTGGGGGTTAGGGGGTAGTATTGGGGGTTAGGGGGTAGTATTGGGGGTTAGGGGGTAGTATTGGGGGGTTAGGGGGTAGTATTGGGGGGTTAGGAGGGTAGTATTGGGGGGTTAGGGGGTAGTATTGGGGGGTTAGGAGGGTAGTATTGGGGGTTTAGGGGGTAGTATTGGGGGGTTAGGGGGTAGTATTGGGGGGTTAGGGGGTAGTATTGGGGGGTTAGGAGGGTAGTATTGGGGGTTTAGGGGGTAGTATTGGGGGGTTAGGGGGTAGTATTGGGGGCCTTGGAACGAATTAGACCTTTCACATGTAAAATGAAACTATTTACGAAAAATTCACGTTACGAAAACACATCTGGAAAAATTAATTTCATAAGTAGAGGAACCAGTGTATTTAACCAGACTGACTGCAGACGTACAGATGCTCCTCATGTCTGCTCACATCTTCCATCTGTTAAAGCATCATTAGCTTCTGTTTGTGAAGGCGGGGCTGTCAATCAAAACCATTGGCCCTGATTGGATAAACCAGGTGTTTGTCATTTTGAATGACGTCCTACTTCAACCAATCAGATTAAAGCAGCATGTAACGTAGATGACAGTAGAAGGTGTTACCATACCTGGTTGGTAGAAGAGTCACAACATCCTGAACATTAATACATTCATGTGTTAAACTAGTTTACACAACACTGTTGACAGTTCAGAATCGTGGCCCAGTTCAGTCTCCTCCATGTTAGACACCATGTGTTTCAAAGTCTTCCTTATGTCATAACTGTTAAAACCACGCCCACTGGACACGGTTATTGACAACACATTGTCCTTTGAGGTGAACAACCATGTTATTTGCACAGACTCACCAGCGTGTGGATTTTTATTGGAAATTGAAAAGTTTTAATGTTGACACTATTTTATGAGAATGTTTTTTTGGTTTAAACCTTCTCTTTTATTTTCTGGTTCGGGTCTTCATCTGTTAACGAAGAAAATAGTTGAAATTGTGTGGTTCGGCAATGTGGGAAAATTGTAGGGGTCAGAGGTCAGCTCTGTTTTATACAGAACCAGGGTAATTAAAAAAGCCAAAACAATGCTGGCTGACCTCTGACCCCAAACACCTTCTGTATGAGGAGTTCAGGCTGACCTCTGACCCCAAACACCTTCTGTATGAGGAGTTCAGGCTGACCTCTGACCCCAAACACCTTCTGTATGAGGAGTTCAGGCTGACCTCTGACCCCAAACACCTTCTGTATGAGGAGTTCAGGCTGACCTCTGACCCCAAACACCTTCTGTATGAGGAGTTCAGGCTGACCTCTGACACTTATTTAAATAAATCTACAGTGTTTTCAATAAATCATGTTTTTCATATTCTATATTTTATTATCTTTGCCACAAAACTTCAGACTAAATTTCAGAAAACTTTAATAATGATCAGATGAGTGGCCTAATGTCATTTAGTTCAGATGTCATCAGAAGAACACTTCCTTTTCTTCCCTCCTCCTGTCCTCACTTGTCCTCAGTCTTTATTTCTCATCTACCATCTCATCCTCTCATCCCTCTTTTCTCTCTCTCTCTAGGTTTCCATGGCCACAGTTGTCACGGCAGCAGGATGTGCTGTATGTAAAACAGAAAACACAGCCAGTTCTGATCAAAATAAAAATACACAGGAACCAACAGAGTCAATTATCATCTATAATATCATTTACTACAACTGTTACCACCTCCACCAAGGAGGTTATGTTTTCACTAGAGTTTGTGTGGGTCAACATTACTCAAAAAGTTATGGATGGATTTTGATAACATTTTCGTCTCTGAATACGAAAGAAAATTCAAGCTACAAAACGAAACCCCTGAAACATAAATACAGTACTGTACGTACAGTACGTAACAGTACGTACAGTACATAACAGTACGTACAGTACGTAACAGTACGTACAGTACGTAACAGTACGTAACAGTACGTACAGTACGTAACAGTACGTACAGTACGTAACAGTACGTAACAGTACGTACAGTACGTAACAGTACGTACAGTACGTAACAGTACGTAACAGTACGTACAGTACGTAACAGTACATAACAGTACGTAACAGTACGTACAGTACGTAACAGTACGTACAGTACATAACAGTACGTAACAGTACGTACAGTACGTAACAGTACGTACAGTACGTAACAGTATGTACAGTACGTAACAGTACATAACAGTACGTACAGTACGTACAGTACGTACTGTTACGTACTGTACGTACTGTACGTACTGTTACGTACTGTACGTACTGTACACTTGGACGTAGCATCATATTTGCTCTTTGATAGAGCTGCTCTCCCATTGGCTATCTCCCAACACCCCACTGGCCTCCCATTGGCTAGGAGGGAGATACCCATGATGCTTTTGGTGAGCCTTCCACCTTCATTGGTCAGGCAGTTGTTATCGTGGTCAGTGTGGAACAACCTTTACTGTTGATTGGTCAGTTTTTCCAGTGTGTTCATTCCAACTTCATTTTTCCTTATTCATCATGAGCCCAAAGAAAGTGATTCGTCAACAAACACTGAAGGTGAAAGTTTGAGCCAAACTAGGGGTGTGAACCAATGACCGTTTGACCGACGCTTGACCGCATCAACACTGTCCGCTCATAATGGTCTGTCGTTGGTTAAAAAAACAAACCCATGGTGCATCAGTGGTTCCACTGCACAAACTCTTTATCATTATAGTGTAGTTTATAAAGAGGAAACTGTGTGATGTGTTCATAGAATATGTTTAAACAGGATCAATTTCAACATTAACCGTAGAATACAAGACAATATTTGTTAAAGAGCTCAGTTCATGTGTGTGCTACGACCATTTAACACCAGTTTACAAGGTTTACTAAAAACATAAACTAACCCTAAAGCTGAGGTGAACTACAGACTGGGACAGGAAGTTGTTACCATGGGACAGGAAGTTGTTACCATGACAACCTGACAGTGCAGTGGATGAGTTGTGTGACTGACTGAATATGACATGACAGGTGGACTACGACCTTAACCCCCTAACCCTAACCTTTGACCCCTAACCCTAGCCCAGTTCGTTCAGTACTGACCCAGGCTGGTGGACATCACTAAGTTTTTTTTTTACGTCATATTTAGCAGCAGAATTTACTGGAACATCTGTTTTCTTTAACAGAACATGTTCCACCTCAGGGTGTTCCACCTCAGGGTGTTCCACCTCAGGGTGTTCCACCTCAGGGTGTTCCACCTCAGGGTGTTCCACCTCAGGGTGTTCCACCTCAGTCTATAAATGACTGTGAGTGTGAGGCGACAAAACCTGCAAAAACAAACCCAACATGTGGTGAAAAATAATCTTCCTTTACACAAGAAGAACAGCTGAGCCAGAAGAGGCTTATGGGTAGGAGGTCGTCTGTGTTGACCGTTTGGGGTGAATGGAAAGAGGAGGAATAAAATAAAAACAGATACAGAAGAACAAACAACACAAATATTGATCAGTGGGGTCACACAGCGAACAGGTGGAAGAAGAACAAAGAAGAACATAAAGCTCCAGGAAAAGAAGCTACGAGAAAAGGAAGAGTCAAACTAGACATTTAGAAAGGTGATCAACATAAGTGGATAAAAGGAGAGAGAGGAGGCGTGGCCTTGGATGTGAACAAATGAATGAATGGTGTTCAATGAGAAATGACCCTGGTGTCGAGGTGAGATGATGTGAATGTAACAAAAACAACAGATTCTATTCTGTCTGAATCCTCAGATATTTCCACTGATGGGTTTTAACTGTTGGCAGACAGACAGGTGGACGGACAGACAGACAGGTGGACGGACAGACAGACAGGTGGACGGACAGACAGACAGGTGGACGGACATACAGACAGGTGGACGGATGGACAGACAGGTGGACGGACGGACATACAGACAGGTGGATGGACAGACAGACAGGTGGACGGACATACAGACAGGTGGACGGACGGACAGACAGGTGGACGGACGGACAGACAGGTGGACGGACGGACAGACAGGTGGACGGACGGACTCGAATTTAATACCTCCTTGTGGAGGTATTAATTGCAGGACCTGTCATGTGACTATTCTGTCCTACAAACAAAAACACACAAACTGAAGTTTATAGTGAAAATGACTTAGTGTTTTTTAAACATTTAAATCATTCTTTATCATGTAATAAAATATTTCATCTCAAATGTCTGTAGTTTTGGATCAAATAGTCAGTGTTTGTTCAGTAACTGTTAAAATACTAATACAACTAAACACAAAGACACTAAAGACCATTACTGTGTTCTTACCTATGTCCATTTAAGACCCTGCTGGACTATAAGGTGGACTGGACTATAAGGTGGACTGGACTATAAGGTGAACTGGACTATAAGGTGGACTGGACTATAAGGTGAACTGGACTATAAGGTGAACTGGACTATAAGGCGGACTGGACTATAAGGTGAACTGGACTATAAGGCGGACTGGACTATAAGGTGAACTGGACTATAAGGTGAACTGGACTATAAGGCGGACTGGACTATAAGGCGGACTGGACTATAAGGTGAACTGGACTATAAGGCGGACTGGACTATAAGGTGAACTGGACTATAAGGCGGACTGGACTATAAGGTGAACTGGACTATAAGGTGAACTGGACTATAAGGTGGACTGGACTATAAGGCGGACTGGACTATAAAGTGGACTGGACTATAAGGTGGACTGGACTATAAAGCGAACTGGACTATAAGGTGAACTGGACTATAAGGCGGACTGGACTATAAGGTGAACTGGACTATAAAGCGGACTGGACTATAAGGTGAACTGGACTATAAAGTGAACTGGACTATAAGGTGAACTGGACTATAAGGCGGACTGGACTATAAGGCGGACTGGACTATAAGGTGAACTGGACTATAAGGCGGACTGGACTATAAGGTGAACTGGACTATAAGGTGAACTGGACTATAAGGCGGACTGGACTATAAGGCGGACTGGACTATAAGGTGAACTGGACTATAAGGCGGACTGGACTATAAGGTGAACTGGACTATAAGGCGGACTGGACTATAAGGTGAACTGGACTATAAGGTGAACTGGACTATAAGGCGGACTGGACTATAAGGCGGACTGGACTATAAGGCGGACTGGACTATAAGGCGGACTGGACTATAAGGCGAACTGGACTATAAGGTGAACTGGACTATAAGGCGAACTGGACTATAAAGTGGACTGGACTATAAGGTGGACTGGACTATAAAGCGAACTGGACTATAAGGTGAACTGGACTATAAGGTGAACTGGACTATAAGGCGGACTGGACTATAAGGCGGACTGGACTATAAGGTGAACTGGACTATAAGGCGGACTGGACTATAAGGTGGACTGGACTATAAGGCGGACTGGACTATAAGGTGAACTGGACTATAAGGTGAACTGGACTATAAGGCGGACTGGACTATAAGGCGGACTGGACTATAAGGCGGACTGGACTATAAGGCGAACTGGACTATAAGGTGAACTGGACTATAAGGCGAACTGGACTATAAAGTGGACTGGACTATAAGGTGGACTGGACTATAAAGCGAACTGGACTATAAGGTGAACTGGACTATAAGGCGGACTGGACTATAAGGTGAACTGGACTATAAGGCGGACTGGACTATAAGGTGAACTGGACTATAAAGTGAACTGGACTATAAGGTGAACTGGACTATAAGGCGAACTGGACTATAAGGCGGACTGGACTATAAGGCGAACTGGACTATAAGGTGAACTGGACTATAAGGCGGACTGGACTATAAGGTGAACTGGACTATAAGGTGAACTGGACTATAAAGTGGACTGGACTATAAAGTGGACTGGACTATAAGGCGAACTGGACTATAAAGTGGACTGGACTATAAAGTGGACTGGACTAGGTTAATTAAGTAAAGTCTAAATTCCCAGTCACTAATCAATATCAGTATTAATCCATATATCAGTCTCACTGTGTTTTTGTAGAACTAGTTAATATTATATAATTATTATGTTATTAATAGTTAATAAACAGTAACAATAACTACCTCATGTCTAATAATCTACAACAACATGAAGTTATTTTATCACTTGTGTGCAGTTACTGACTTTTATTTTGAAGGACAGTATTGTGCAGCTCTAGTTGAAAATTAAATGAGACAAAGAAAAAAAGTCAGTTAAATAATTGAAAGTATTTGAAGTTAAAGAAACAAAGGTGTGTCATCAGATGACACTGTCATATTAATGAAAATATTAGATGTGATGAAGAGGAAATGATGTGAAGTAGATTAGTAGGTGTTTATAGTTATGTTTATGACAGAGTCATGAGTCAAACCATCATATCAAAGATTGGTTTGGATTAAATGTTTGTGTTAACGTCAGCTGAAGGAAAAAAAAAGCCTCACAAAGTCCTTCTGTCATTTTCTATGTTACACTCGTCAACTTTATTTATATCACATTTCAACAACAAGTCAATTCAAAGAAATGAAAATACAATTATAAAAATGTCATTTTTCATCATTGTAATTTTTTTTATTGTGTGAATGTAATGAGCCAACGTATTTAATTTATTTATTCATTTGTTTATTTTTTCATTTATTTATTTATTTGATTTGATTGTTTTATTTCATATTTTATGAGAATTTATTTGATTATTTTAATTAATAATTTCTATTTGTCATTATTTATTTATTCATTTTTTAAAATTAATTAATAAATGTATTTATTTATTGTTAATTATTAAAGTTATTTAAGCATTTCTGTGACAGATGGATGACACTCAACATATGCTCAGTGTTATTATTTCACATTTTACATTATGTAATATCATGATAATGGTAAACAATAAAAATAAGTCCATGTTTGGGTTTGTAATTCACACATAATTAATATAAATGCTTCTGAGGAACACTGTTCTATTTTAATTTGGAATATATATATACATATATATATATATATATACATATATATATATATATATATATATATATATATATATATATATATATATATATAAATTTTAAAAAATTTTCCTCTCACCCCACGTGGGCGGTGTCTCCTTCAGGCTCGGGTCCTCTACCAGAGGCCCCTCCCACCTGGGCGGTGTCTCCTTCAGGCTCGGGTCCTCTACCAGAGGCCCCTCCCACCTGGGCGGTGTCTCCTTCAGACTCGGGTCCTCTACCAGAGGTCTGGGAGCCTGAGGGTTCTGCGCAGGATCTTAGCTGTTCCTAACAATGTTCTCTTTTGGACACAGATCTCTGATGTTGTTCCTGGTATCTGCTGGAGACATTGTCCCAGCTTGGGGGTCACTGCCCCTAGTGCCCCCATCACTACTGGTACCACTGTTGCCTTCACACTCCACATTTTCTCTAACTCCTCTTTCAGCCCTTGGTATTTCTCT
>CM035788.1:352500-370000 GCA_020466265.1 Siphamia tubifer
TGTGTTAACTAGAAATGACTGTAATATGACTGCACCTGAACGCACCGCTGTGTTGACTAGAAATGACTGTAATATGACTGCACCTGAAAGCATCACTGTATTGACTAGAAATGACTGTAGTATTACTGCACCTGAACGCACCGCTGTGTTGACTAGAAATGACTGTAATATGACTGCACCTGAACGCACCACTGTGTTGACTAGAAATGACTGTAGTATGACTGCACCTGAACGCACCACTGTGTTGACTAGAAATGACTGTAGTATGACTGCACATGAACGCACCACTGTGTTGACTAGAAATGACTGTAGTATGACTGCACATGAACGCACCACTGTGTTGACTAGAAATGACAGTAATATGACTGCACCTGAACGCACCGCTGTGTTGACTAGAAATGACTGTAATATGACTGCACCTGAACGCACCACTGTGTTGACTAGAAATGACAGTAATATGACTGCACCTGAACGCACCACTGTGTTGACTAGAAATGACTGTAGTCTGACTGCACCTGAACGCACCACTGTGTTGACTAGAAATGACTGTAGTCTGACTGCACCTGAACGCACCACTGTGTTGACTAGAAATGACTGTAGTCTGACTGCACCTGAACGCACCACTGTGTTGACTAGAAATGACTGTAGTCTGACTGCACCTGAACGCACCACTGTGTTGACTAGAAATGACTGTAGTCTGACTGCACCTGAACGCACCACTGTGTTGACTAGAAATGACTGTAGTCTGACTGCACCTGAACGCACCACTGTGTTGACTAGAAATGACTGTAGTCTGACTGCACCTGAATGCACCACTGTGTTGACTAGAAATGACTGTAATATGACTGCACCTGAACGCACCACTGTATTGACTAGAAATGACTGTAATATGACTGCACCTGAACGCACCACTGTGTTGACTAGAAATGACTGTAGTATTACTGCACCTGAACGCACCGCTGTGTTGACTAGAAATGACTGTAGTATGACTGCACCTGAACGCACCACTGTGTTGACTAGAAATGACTGTAATATGACTGCACCTGAACGCACCACTGTGTTGACTAGAAATGACTGTAGTATGACTGCACCTGAACGCACCGCTGTGTTAACTAGAAATGACTGTAATATGACTGCACCTGAACGCATCACTGTATTGACTAGAAATGACTGTAGTATTACTGCACCTGAACGCACCGCTGTGTTGACTAGAAATGACTGTAATATGACTGCACCTGAACGCACCACTGTGTTGACTAGAAATGACTGTAGTATGACTGCACCTGAACGCACCACTGTGTTGACTAGAAATGACTGTAGTATGACTGCACATGAACGCACCACTGTGTTGACTAGAAATGACTGTAGTATGACTGCACATGAACGCACCACTGTGTTGACTAGAAATGACAGTAATATGACTGCACCTGAACGCACCGCTGTGTTGACTAGAAATGACTGTAATATGACTGCACCTGAACGCACCACTGTGTTGACTAGAAATGACAGTAATATGACTGCACCTGAACGCACCACTGTGTTGACTAGAAATGACTGTAGTCTGACTGCACCTGAACGCACCACTGTGTTGACTAGAAATGACTGTAGTCTGACTGCACCTGAACGCACCACTGTGTTGACTAGAAATGACTGTAGTCTGACTGCACCTGAACGCACCACTGTGTTGACTAGAAATGACTGTAGTCTGACTGCACCTGAACGCACCACTATGTTGACTAGAAATGACTGTAGTCTGACTGCACCTGAACGCACCACTGTGTTGACTAGAAATGACTGTAGTCTGACTGCACCTGAACGCACCACTGTGTTGACTAGAAATGACTGTAGTCTGACTGCACCTGAACGCACCACTGTGTTGACTAGAAATGACTGTAGTCTGACTGCACCTGAATGCACCACTGTGTTGACTAGAAATGACTGTAATATGACTGCACCTGAACGCACCACTGTATTGACTAGAAATGACTGTAATATGACTGCACCTGAACGCACCACTGTGTTGACTAGAAATGACTGTAGTATTACTGCACCTGAACGCACCGCTGTGTTGACTAGAAATGACTGTAGTATGACTGCACCTGAACGCACCACTGTGTTGACTAGAAATGACTGTAATCTGACTGCACCTGAACGCACCACTGTGTTGACTAGAAATGACTGTAGTCTGACTGCACCTGAACGCACCGCTGTGTTGACTAGAAATGACTGTAGTATGACTGCACCTGAACGCACCGCTGTGTTGACTAGAAATGACAGTAATATGACTGCACCTGAACGCACCACTGTGTTGACTAGAAATGACAGTAATATGACTGCACCTGAACGCACCACTGTGTTGACTAGAAATGACTGTAGTCTGACTGCACCTGAACGCACCACTGTGTTGACTAGAAATGACTGTAGTCTGACTGCACCTGAACGCACCACTGTGTTGACTAGAAATGACTGTAGTCTGACTGCACCTGAACGCACCACTGTGTTGACTAGAAATGACTGTAGTCTGACTGCACCTGAACGCACCACTGTGTTGACTAGAAATGACTGTAGTCTGACTGCACCTGAACGCACCACTGTGTTGACTAGAAATGACTGTAGTCTGACTGCACCTGAATGCACCACTGTGTTGACTAGAAATGACTGTAATATGACTGCACCTGAACGCACCACTGTATTGACTAGAAATGACTGTAATATGACTGCACCTGAACGCACCACTGTGTTGACTAGAAATGACTGTAGTATTACTGCACCTGAACGCACCGCTGTGTTGACTAGAAATGACTGTAGTATGACTGCACCTGAACGCACCACTGTGTTGACTAGAAATGACTGTAATCTGACTGCACCTGAACGCACCACTGTGTTGACTAGAAATGACTGTAGTCTGACTGCACCTGAACGCACCACTGTGTTGACTAGAAATGACTGTAGTATGACTGCACCTGAACGCACCGCTGTGTTAACTAGAAATGACTGTAATATGACTGCACCTGAACGCACCACTGTGTTGACTAGAAATGACTGTAATATGACTGCACCTGAAAGCACCACTGTATTGACTAGAAATGACTGTAGTATTACTGCACCTGAACGCACCGCTGTGTTGACTAGAAATGACTGTAATATGACTGCACCTGAACGCACCACTGTGTTGACTAGAAATGACTGTAGTATGACTGCACCTGAACGCACCACTTTGTTGACTAGAAATGACTGCACCTGAACGCACCACTGTGTTGACTAGAAATGACTGTAATATGACTGCACCTGAATGCACCACTGTGTTGACTAGAAATGACTGTAGTATGACTGCACCTGAACGCACCACTTTGTTGACTAGAAATGACTGCACCTGAACGCACCACTGTGTTGACTAGAAATGACTGTAGTATGACTGCACCTGAATGCACCACTGTGTTGACTAGAAATGACTGTAATATGACTGCACCTGAACGCACCACTGTATTGACTAGAAATGACTGTAATATGACTGCACCTGAACGCACCACTGTATTGACTGGAAATGACTGTAATATGACTGCACCTGAACGCACCGCTGTGTTAACTAGAAATGACTGTAATATGACTGCACCTGAACGCACCACTGTGTTGACTAGAAATGACTGTAATATGACTGCACCTGAAAGCACCACTGTATTGACTAGAAATGACTGTAGTATTACTGCACCTGAACGCACCGCTATGTTGACTAGAAATGACTGTAATATGACTGCACCTGAACGCACCACTGTGTTGACTAGAAATGACTGTAGTATGACTGCACCTGAACGCACCACTTTGTTGACTAGAAATGACTGCACCTGAACGCACCACTGTGTTGACTAGAAATGACTGTAATATGACTGCACCTGAATGCACCACTGTGTTGACTAGAAATGACTGTAGTATGACTGCACCTGAACGCACCACTTTGTTGACTAGAAATGACTGCACCTGAACGCACCACTGTGTTGACTAGAAATGACTGTAGTATGACTGCACCTGAAAGCACCACTGTATTGACTAGAAATGACTGTAGTATTACTGCACCTGAACGCACCGCTGTGTTGACTAGAAATGACTGTAATATGACTGCACCTGAACGCACCACTGTGTTGACTAGAAATGACTGTAGTATGACTGCACCTGAACGCACCACTTTGTTGACTAGAAATGACTGCACCTGAACGCACCACTGTGTTGACTAGAAATGACTGTAATATGACTGCACCTGAATGCACCACTGTGTTGACTAGAAATGACTGTAGTATGACTGCACCTGAACGCACCACTTTGTTGACTAGAAATGACTGCACCTGAACGCACCACTGTGTTGACTAGAAATGACTGTAGTATGACTGCACCTGAATGCACCACTGTGTTGACTAGAAATGACTGTAGTATTACTGCACCTGAACGCACCGCTGTGTTGACTAGAAATGACTGTAATATGACTGCACCTGAACGCACCAATTTGTTGACTAGAAATGACTGCACCTGAACGCACCACTGTGTTGACTAGAAATGACTGTAATATGACTGCACCTGAACGCACCACTGTGTTGACTAGAAATGACTGTAATATGACTGCACCTGAACGCACCACTGTGTTGACTAGAAATGACTGTAGTATTACTGCACCTGAACACACCACTGTGTTGACTAGAAATGACTGTAGTATGACTGCACCTGAACGCACCACTGTGTTGACTAGAAATGACTGTAATATGACTGCACCTGAACGCACCACTGTGTTGACTAGAAATGACTGTAGTATTACTACACCTGAACACACCACTGTGTTGACTAGAAATGACTGTAATATGACTGCACCTGAACGCACCACTGTGTTGACTAGAAATGACTGTAGTCTGACTGCACCTGAACGCACCACTGTGTTGTCTGGAAATAACTGTAGTATGACTGCACCTGAACGCACCACTGTGTTGACTAGAAATGACTGTAGTATAACTGCACCTGAACACACCACTGTGTTGACTAGAAATGACTGTAGTATGACTGCACCTGAACACACCACTGTGTTGACTAGAAATGACTGTAGTATGACTGCACCTGAACGCACCGCTGTGTTGTCTGCAAATGACTGTAGTATGACTGCACCTGAACGCACCACTGTGTTGACCACTGTCGTATGTGCAGTGAGTATATTGCTAACAGCCAGGGGATATTCCTAGAACTTCCCTATGTAGAACTGGTAGACCAGTGTTTGTAGAACTTGCTCTGAACGTGTCAGATGTTCTAGAAAAATCCTCCGGCATGTGTGTGAAATGTCTTGGCTTGGTAGGAGACACCAGAGGACTGTGGACATTATAAGGGAATGACAAAAAGATGAAGAAGAACCCAATGCCCAACAGTCATGGGAAGTCCCGCCCATCCACACTGATTGGTCCACCTGTGAGCCACAGCCAGATGATGTTGGTCAGGTGAACATAATGTCACCTGACCAACTAATAGTGGAGCAGGTGTCCTGGACACTGATTGGCCAAAGACGACTCCTGTATATCTGAGCTCCATTACACTTCCTTCATCCTTAAACTACAGACGAGTGTCACAGTAAACTGAACATGAACATCCAGAAGGAGTTGAGTTTTCACAAATCATGTTACAAACTAATAAATTCCATTTCAAATGATCCTATTCAGGTTCAGGTTTTCAATGCATTGATAAAAATGTCAAAAATACAATGTCAAATGATGGGATTCAAAATCAGTTTTTGGTGGCACGTATTTGCTTCCATATGATTGGTTGAAGTACCGTCCTATTGCATACAGAGGATTTGAAAGACAACCTTTTAGCCCCGCCTCCCCTAACCCATACATGGAATGAATAGAGCTAGCACTTTCGCTAACAGAAATACACACAAACACTCAATATTTTTATTTGTTCACAACAGGATCCAACCGTGCATCTAAGGCGACCAGATGTCCCCAAAAAAATTGGGGACAGTCCGAAATTCTAAGCTGTTGTCCTGAAAATTAAACTCATACTGTGGCTCAGTTGGTAGAGTGGGTCATCCAATGTCCACATGTCCAAGTGTCCTTGGACAAAGACATTGAACCCTTAGACTCCCAGTAGGACTGACCTTTGACCTTAGAAACCTACTGGTGTATGAGTGTGTGAACTGGTGAATGTGAGCTAATGTAAAGAGCTTTGAACCATGAAGGTAGAAAAGAACTATAGAACTGTCTGATGCTGCTGAGGCTAGTGCTGCTGAGGCTGCTGTCTGACTGCTGCTGAGGCTAATGTCTGACTGCTGCTGAGGCTACTGTCTGACTCCTGCTGAGGCTACTGTCTGACTCCTGCTGAGGCTAGTGCTGCTGAGGCTGCTGTCTGGCTGCTGCTGAGGCTACTGCCTGACTGGTGCTGAGGGTACCGTCTGACTGCTGCTGAGGCTACTCCCCGGCTGCTGCTGAGGCTACTGCCTGACTGGTGCTGAGGGTACTGTCTGACTGCTGCTGAGGATATTGTCTGACTGCTGCTGAGCCTACTGCTGCTGAGGCTACTGTCTGACTGCTGCTGAGGCTGCTGTCTGACTGCTGCTGAGGCTACTGCCTGGCTGCTGCTGAGGCTACTGCCTGGCTGCTGCTGAGGCTACTGCCTGACTGGTGCTGAGGGTACTGTCTGACTGCTGTTGAGGCTACTGCCTGGCTGCTGCTGAGGCTACTCCCTGGCTGCTGCTGAGGCTACTGCCTGACTGGTGCTGAGGGTACTGTCTGACTGCTGCTGAGGCTGCTGTCTGACTGCTGCTGAGGCTGCTGTCTAACTGCTGCTGAGGCTGCTGTCTGGCTGCTGCTGAGGCTGCTGTCTAACTGCTGCTGAGGCTGCTGTCTGACTGCTGCTGAGGCTGCTGTCTGGCTGCTGCTGAGGCTGCTGTCTAACTGTTGCTGAGGCTGCTGTCTGACTGCTGCTGAGGCTGCTGTCTGACTGCTGCTGAGGCTGCTGTCTGGCTGCTGCTGAGGCTGCTGTCTGACTGTTGCTGAGGCTGCTGTCTGACTGCTGCTGAGGCTGCTGTCTGGCTGCTGCTGAGGCTGCTGTCTGACTGCTGCTGAGGCTGCTGTCTGGCTGCTGCTGAGGCTGCTGTCTGACTGCTGCTGAGGCTGCTGTCTTGCTGCTGCTGAGGCTGCTGTCTGACTGCTGCTGAGGCTGCTGTCTGGCTGCTGCTGAGGCTGCTGTCTGACTGCTGCTGAGGCTAATGTCTGACTGCTGCTGAGGCTGCTGTCTAACTGCTGCTGAGGCTGCTGTCTGGCTGCTGCTGAGGCTGCTGTCTGACTGCTGCTGAGGCTGCTGTCTGGCTGCTGCTGAGGCTGCTGTCTAACTGTTGCTGAGGCTGCTGTCTGACTGCTGCTGAGGCTGCTGTCTGGCTGCTGCTGAGGCTGCTGTCTGGCTGCTGCTGAGGCTGCTGTCTGGCTGCTGCTGAGGCTGCTGTCTGACTGCTGCTGAGGCTGCTGTCTGGCTGCTGCTGAGGCTGCTGTCTCACTGCTGCTGAGGCTGCTGTCTGGCTGCTGCTGAGGCTGCTGTCTGACTGCTGCTGAGGCTGCTGTCTCGCTGCTGCTGAGGCTGCTGTCTGACTGCTGCTGAGGCTGCTGTCTGGCTGCTGCTGAGGCTGCTGTCTGACTGCTGCTGAGGCTAATGTCTGACTGCTGCTGAGGCTACTGTCTGACTCCTGCTGAGGCTACTGTCTGACTCCTGCTGAGGCTAGTG
Organism: Siphamia tubifer; assembly: GCA_020466265.1. Taxonomy (NCBI): domain Eukaryota; kingdom Metazoa; phylum Chordata; class Actinopteri; order Kurtiformes; family Apogonidae; genus Siphamia; species Siphamia tubifer. The sequence continues at coordinate 360,244 of CM035788.1, forward strand.
CTGCTGAGGCTGCTGTCTGGCTGCTGCTGAGGCTACTGCCTGACTGGTGCTGAGGGTACCGTCTGACTGCTGCTGAGGCTACTCCCCGGCTGCTGCTGAGGCTACTGCCTGACTGGTGCTGAGGGTACTGTCTGACTGCTGCTGAGGATATTGTCTGACTGCTGCTGAGCCTACTGCTGCTGAGGCTACTGTCTGACTGCTGCTGAGGCTGCTGTCTGACTGCTGCTGAGGCTACTGCCTGGCTGCTGCTGAGGCTACTGCCTGGCTGCTGCTGAGGCTACTGCCTGACTGGTGCTGAGGGTACTGTCTGACTGCTGTTGAGGCTACTGCCTGGCTGCTGCTGAGGCTACTGCCTGGCTGCTGCTGAGGCTACTGCCTGACTGGTGCTGAGGGTACTGTCTGACTGCTGTTGAGGCTACTGCCTGGCTGCTGCTGAGGCAACTCCCTGGCTGCTGCTGAGGCTACTGCCTGACTGGTGCTGAGGGTACTGTCTGACTGCTGCTGAGGCTGCTGTCTGACTGCTGCTGAGGCTGCTGTCTAACTGCTGCTGAGGCTGCTGTCTGGCTGCTGCTGAGGCTGCTGTCTAACTGCTGCTGAGGCTGCGGTCTGACTGCTGCTGAGGCTGCTGTCTGGCTGCTGCTGAGGCTGCTGTCTAACTGTTGCTGAGGCTGCTGTCTGACTGCTGCTGAGGCTGCTGTCTGACTGCTGCTGAGGCTGCGTTCTGACTGCTGCTGAGGCTGCTGTCTGGCTGCTGCTGAGGCTGCTGTCTGACTGTTGCTGAGGCTGCTGTCTGACTGCTGCTGAGGCTGCTGTCTAACTGCTGCTGAGGCTGCTGTCTGGCTGCTGCTGAGGCTGCTGTCTAACTGCTGCTGAGGCTGCTGTCTGACTGCTGCTGAGGCTGCTGTCTGGCTGCTGCTGAGGCTGCTGTCTAACTGTTGCTGAGGCTGCTGTCTGACTGCTGCTGAGGCTGCTGTCTGACTGCTGCTGAGGCTGCTGTCTGACTGCTGCTGAGGCTGCTGTCTGGCTGCTGCTGAGGCTGCTGTCTGACTGTTGCTGAGGCTGCTGTCTGACTGCTGCTGAGGCTGCTGTCTGGCTGCTGCTGAGGCTGCTGTCTGACTGCTGCTGAGGCAGCTGTCTGGCTGCTGCTGAGGCTGCTGTCTGACTGCTGCTGAGGCTGCTGTCTTGCTGCTGCTGAGGCTGCTGTCTGACTGCTGCTGAGGCTGCTGTCTGGCTGCTGCTGAGGCTGCTGTCTGACTGCTGCTGAGGCTAATGTCTGACTGCTGCTGAGGCTGCTGTCTAACTGCTGCTGAGGCTGCTGTCTGGCTGCTGCTGAGGCTGCTGTCTGACTGCTGCTGAGGCTGCTGTCTGGCTGCTGCTGAGGCTGCTGTCTAACTGTTGCTGAGGCTGCTGTCTGACTGCTGCTGAGGCTGCTGTCTGGCTGCTGCTGAGGCTGCTGTCTGGCTGCTGCTGAGGCTGCTGTCTGACTGCTGCTGAGGCTGCTGTCTGGCTGCTGCTGAGGCTGCTGTCTCACTGCTGCTGAGGCTGCTGTCTGGCTGCTGCTGAGGCTGCTGTCTGACTGCTGCTGAGGCTGCTGTCTTGCTGCTGCTGAGGCTGCTGTCTGACTGCTGCTGAGGCTGCTGTCTGACTGCTGCTGAGGCTAATGTCTGACTGCTGCTGAGGCTACTGTCTGACTCCTGCTGAGGCTACTGTCTGACTCCTGCTGAGGCTAGTGCTGCTGAGGCTGCTGTCTGGCTGCTGCTGAGGCTACTGCCTGACTGGTGCTGAGGGTACCGTCTGACTGCTGCTGAGGCTACTCCCCGGCTGCTGCTGAGGCTACTGCCTGACTGGTGCTGAGGGTACTGTCTGACTGCTGCTGAGGATATTGTCTGACTGCTGCTGAGCCTACTGCTGCTGAGGCTACTGTCTGACTGCTGCTGAGGCTGCTGTCTGACTGCTGCTGAGGCTACTGCCTGGCTGCTGCTGAGGCTACTGCCTGGCTGCTGCTGAGGCTACTGCCTGGCTGCTGCTGAGGCTACTGCCTGACTGGTGCTGAGGGTACTGTCTGACTGCTGTTGAGGCTACTGCCTGGCTGCTGCTGAGGCTACTCCCTGGCTGCTGCTGAGGCTACTGCCTGACTGGTGCTGAGGGTACTGTCTGACTGCTGCTGAGGCTGCTGTCTGACTGCTGCTGAGGCTGCTGTCTAACTGCTGCTGAGGCTGCTGTCTAACTGCTGCTGAGGCTGCTGTCTGGCTGCTGCTGAGGCTGCTGTCTAACTGCTGCTGAGGCTGCTGTCTGACTGCTGCTGAGGCTGCTGTCTGGCTGCTGCTGAGGCTGCTGTCTAACTGTTGCTGAGGCTGCTGTCTGACTGCTGCTGAGGCTGCTGTCTGACTGCTGCTGAGGCTGCTGTCTGACTGCTGCTGAGGCTGCTGTCTGACTGCTGCTGAGGCTGCTGTCTGGCTGCTGCTGAGGCTGCTGTCTGACTGTTGCTGAGGCTGCTGTCTGACTGCTGCTGAGGCTGCTGTCTGGCTGCTGCTGAGGCTGCTGTCTGACTGCTGCTGAGGCTGCTGTCTGGCTGCTGCTGAGGCTGCTGTCTGCCTGCTGCTGAGGCTGCTGTCTTGCTGCTGCTGAGGCTGCTGTCTTGCTGCTGCTGAGGCTGCTGTCTGACTGCTGCTGAGGCTGCTGTCTGGCTGCTGCTGAGGCTGCTGTCTGACTGCTGCTGAGGCTAATGTCTGACTGCTGCTGAGGCTACTGTCTGACTCCTGCTGAGGCTACTGTCTGACTCCTGCTGAGGCTAGTGCTGCTGAGGCTGCTGTCTGGCTGCTGCTGAGGCTACTGCCTGACTGGTGCTGAGGGTACCGTCTGACTGCTGCTGAGGCTACTCCCCGGCTGCTGCTGAGGCTACTGCCTGACTGGTGCTGAGGGTACTGTCTGACTGCTGCTGAGGATATTGTCTGACTGCTGCTGAGCCTACTGCTGCTGAGGCTACTGTCTGACTGCTGCTGAGGCTGCTGTCTGACTGCTGCTGAGGCTACTGCCTGGCTGCTGCTGAGGCTACTGCCTGGCTGCTGCTGAGGCTACTGCCTGACTGGTGCTGAGGGTACTGTCTGACTGCTGCTGAGGCTGCTGTCTGACTGCTGCTGAGGCTGCTGTCTAACTGCTGCTGAGGCTGCTGTCTGGCTGCTGCTGAGGCTGCTGTCTAACTGCTGCTGAGGCTGCTGTCTGACTGCTGCTGAGGCTGCTGTCTGGCTGCTGCTGAGGCTGCTGTCTGACTGCTGCTGAGGCTGCTGTCTTGCTGCTGCTGAGGCTGCTGTCTGACTGCTGCTGAGGCTGCTGTCTGGCTGCTGCTGAGGCTGCTGTCTGACTGCTGCTGAGGCTAATGTCTGACTGCTGCTGAGGCTACTGTCTGACTCCTGCTGAGGCTACTGTCTGACTCCTGCTGAGGCTAGTGCTGCTGAGGCTGCTGTCTGGCTGCTGCTGAGGCTACTGCCTGACTGGTGCTGAGGGTACCGTCTGACTGCTGCTGAGGCTACTCCCCGGCTGCTGCTGAGGCTACTGCCTGACTGGTGCTGAGGGTACTGTCTGACTGCTGCTGAGGATATTGTCTGACTGCTGCTGAGCCTACTGCTGCTGAGGCTACTGTCTGACTGCTGCTGAGGCTGCTGTCTGACTGCTGCTGAGGCTACTGCCTGGCTGCTGTTGAGGCTACTGCCTGGCTGCTGCTGAGGCTACTGCCTGGCTGCTGCTGAGGCTACTGCCTGACTGGTGCTGAGGGTACTGTCTGACTGCTGTTGAGGCTACTGCCTGGCTGCTGCTGAGGCTACTCCCTGGCTGCTGCTGAAGCTACTGCCTGACTGGTGCTGAGGGTACTGTCTGACTGCTGCTGAGGCTGCTGTCTGACTGCTGCTGAGGCTGCTGTCTAACTGCTGCTGAGGCTGCTGTCTGGCTGCTGCTGAGGCTGCTGTCTGACTGCTGCTGAGGCTGCTGTCTGGCTGCTGCTGAGGCTGCTGTCTGACTGCTGCTGAGGCTGCTGTCTGGCTGCTGCTGAGGCTGCTGTCTGGCTGCTGCTGAGGCTGCTGTCTGACTGCTGCTGAGGCTGCTGTCTGACTGCTGCTGAGGCTGCTGTCTGGCTGCTGCTGAGGCTGCTGTCTGACTGCTGCTGAGGCTGCTGTCTGGCTGCTGCTGAGGCTGCTGTCTGACTGCTGCTGAGGCTGCTGTCTTGCTGCTGCTGAGGCTGCTGTCTGACTGCTGCTGAGGCTGCTGTCTGGCTGCTGCTGAGGCTGCTGTCTGACTGCTGCTGAGGCTAATGTCTGACTGCTGCTGAGGCTACTGTCTGACTCCTGCTGAGGCTACTGTCTGACTCCTGCTGAGGCTAGTGCTGCTGAGGCTGCTGTCTGGCTGCTGCTGAGGCTACTGCCTGACTGGTGCTGAGGGTACCGTCTGACTGCTGCTGAGGCTACTCCCCGGCTGCTTCTGAGGCTACTGCCTGACTGGTGCTGAGGGTACTGTCTGACTGCTGCTGAGGATATTGTCTGACTGCTGCTGAGCCTACTGCTGCTGAGGCTACTGTCTGACTGCTGCTGAGGCTGCTGTCTGAGGGCTGCTGAGGCTACTGCCTGGCTGCTGCTGAGGCTACTGCCTGACTGGTGCTGAGGGTACTGTCTGACTGCTGTTGAGGCTACTGCCTGACTGCTGCTGAGCCTACTGCTGCTGAGGCTACTGTCTGACTGCTGCTGAGGCTGCTGTCTGACTGCTGCTGAGGATATTGTCTGACTGCTGCTGAGCCTACTGCTGCTGAGGCTACTGTCTGACTGCTGCTGAGGCTGCTGTCTGACTGCTGCTGAGGCTACTGCCTGGCTGCTGCTGAGGCTACTGCCTGGCTGCTGCTGAGGCTACTGCCTGGCTGCTGCTGAGGCTACTGCCTGACTGGTGCTGAGGGTACTGTCTGACTGCTGTTGAGGCTACTGCCTGGCTGCTGCTGAGGCTACTCCCTGGCTGCTGCTGAAGCTACTGCCTGACTGGTGCTGAGGGTACTGTCTGACTGCTGCTGAGGCTGCTGTCTGACTGCTGCTGAGGCTGCTGTCTAACTGCTGCTGAGGCTGCTGTCTGGCTGCTGCTGAGGCTGCTGTCTGACTGCTGCTGAGGCTGCTGTCTGGCTGCTGCTGAGGCTGCTGTCTGACTGCTGCTGAGGCTGCTGTCTGGCTGCTGCTGAGGCTGCTGTCTGACTGCTGCTGAGGCTGCTGTCTGACTGGTGCTGAGGCTGCTGTCTGACTGCTGCTGAGGCTACTGCCTGGCTGCTGCTGAGGCTACGGCCTGGCTGCTGCTGAGGCTACTGCCTGACTGGTGCTGAGGGTACTGTCTGACTGCTGTTGAGGCTACTGCCTGGCTGCTGCTGAGGCTACTCCCTGGCTGCTGCTGAGGCTACTGCCTGACTGGTGCTGAGGGTACTGTCTGACTGCTGCTGAGGCTGCTGTCTGACTGCTGCTGAGGCTGCTGTCTAACTGCTGCTGAGGCTGCTGTCTAACTGTTGCTGAGGCTGCTGTCTGACTGCTGCTGAGGCTGCTGTCTGACTGCTGCTGAGGCTGCTGTCTGGCTGCTGCTGAGGCTGCTGTCTGGCTGCTGCTGAGGCTGCTGTCTGGCTGCTGCTGAGGCTGCTGTCTGACTGCTGCTGAGGCTGCTGTCTGACTGCTGCTGAGGCTGCTGTCTGGCTGCTGCTGAGGCTGCTGTCTGACTGCTGCTGAGGCTGCTGTCTGGCTGCTGCTGAGGCTGCTGTCTGACTGCTGCTGAGGCTGCTGTCTTGCTGCTGCTGAGGCTGCTGTCTGACTGCTGCTGAGGCTGCTGTCTGACTGCTGCTGAGGCTAATGTCTGACTGCTGCTGAGGCTACTGTCTGACTCCTGCTGAGGCTACTGTCTGACTCCTGCTGAGGCTAGTGCTGCTGAGGCTGCTGTCTGGCTGCTGCTGAGGCTACTGCCTGACTGGTGCTGAGGGTACCGTCTGACTGCTGCTGAGGCTACTCCCCGGCTGCTGCTGAGGCTACTGCCTGACTGGTGCTGAGGGTACTGTCTGACTGCTGCTGAGGATATTGTCTGACTGCTGCTGAGCCTACTGCTGCTGGGGCTACTGTCTGACTGCTGCTGAGGCTGCTGTCTGACTGCTGCTGAGGCTACTGCCTGGCTGCTGCTGAGGCTACTGCCTGACTGGTGCTGAGGGTACTGTCTGACTGCTGTTGAGGCAACTGCCTGGCTGCTGCTGAGGCTACTGTCTGACTGCTGCTGAGGCTGCTGTCTGACTGCTGCTGAGGCTGCTGTCTGACTGCTGCTGAGGCTGCTGTCTGACTGCTGCTGAGGCTGCTGTCTGGCTGCTGCTGAGGCTGCTGTCTAACTGCTGCTGAGGCTGCTGTCAGACTGCTGCTGAGGCTGCTGTCAGGCTGCTGCTGAGGCTGCTGTCTGGCTGCTGCTGAGGCTGCTGTCTGACTGTTGCTGAGGCTGCTGTCTGACTGCTGCTGAGGCTGCTGTCTGGCTGCTGCTGAGGCTGCTGTCTGACTGCTGCTGAGGCTGCTGTCTGGCTGCTGCTGAGGCTGCTGTCTGACTGTTGCTGAGGCTGCTGTCTGACTGCTGCTGAGGCTGCTGTCTGGCTGCTGCTGAGGCTGCTGTCTGACTGCTGCTGAGGATATTGTCTGACTGCTGCTGAGCCTACTGCTGCTGGGGCTACTGTCTGACTGCTGCTGAGGCTGCTGTCTGACTGCTGCTGAGGCTACTGCTGCTGGGGCTACTGTCAGACTGCTGCTGAGGCTGCTGTCTGGCTGCTGCTGAGGCTGCTGTCTGACTGTTGCTGAGGCTGCTGTCTGGCTGCTGCTGAGGCTGCTGTCTAACTGCTGCTGAGGCTGCTGTCTGACTGCTGCTGAGGCTGCTGTCTGACTGCTGCTGAGGCTGCGGTCTGGCTGCTGCTGAGGCTGCTGTCTGACTGCTGCTGAGGCTAATGTCTGACTGCTGCTGAGGCTACTGTCTGACTCCTGCTGAGGCTACTGTCTGACTCCTGCTGAGGCTAGTGCTGCTGAGGCTACTGCCTGACTGGTGCTGAGGGTACCGTCTGACTGCTGCTGAGGCTACTCCCCGGCTGCTGCTGAGGCTACTGCCTGACTGGTGCTGAGGGTACTGTCTGACTGCTGCTGAGGATATTGTCTGACTGCTGCTGAGGATATTGTCTGACTGCTGCTGAGCCTACTGCTGCTGAGGCTACTGTCTGATTGCTGCTGAGGCTGCTGTCTGACTGCTGCTGAGGCTACTGCCTGGCTGCTGCTGAGGCTACTGCCTGACTGGTGCTGAGGGTACTGTCTGACTGCTGTTGAGGCTACTGCCTGGCTGCTGCTGAGGCTACTCCCTGGCTGCTGCTGAGGCTACTGCCTGACTGGTGCTGAGGGTACTGTCTGACTGCTGCTGAGGCTGCTGTCTGACTGCTGCTGAGGCTGCTGTCTAACTGCTGCTGAGGCTGCTGTCTGGCTGCTGCTGAGGCTGCTGTCTAACTGCTGCTGAGGCTGCTGTCTGTCTGCTGCTGAGGCTGCTGTCTGGCTGCTGCTGAGGCTGCTGTCTAACTGTTGCTGAGGCTGCTGTCTGACTGCTGCTGAGGCTGCTGTCTGACTGCTGCTGAGGCTGCTGTCTGACTGCTGCTGAGGCTGCTGTCTGGCTGCTGCTGAGGCTGCTGTCTGACTGCTGCTGAGGCTGCTGTCTGACTGCTGCTGAGGCTGCTGTCTGGCTGCTGCTGAAGCTGCTGTCTGACTGCTGCTGAGGCTGCTGTCTGACTGCTGCTATAATGGATCTATTTTGTATCTTAGTCACATTGGAACTTCGCAACATTTAAATCTAATGTAATTGAAGTGATCATATAACCTAAATAATTTAAATAACTCTAAATCATTATCTAATCATCCAGTGTTTACATTAACTGTTATATGTTTGTGTTTTATAAACATTATTTTATTATTATTATTGTGTTATTTTTCAACAGTGTTATTTGTATTATTATCATATTATCTTTCAACTGCCTACGTCTCCTCATTCAACAATGGTCGTCATCTTCTCCCGCTTATCCGGGTCCGGGTCGCAGGGGCAGTAGCCCAGACTTCCCTCACCACAGCTCCCTCAGCTAGCTCCTCCAGGGGAATCCTGAGGCATTCCCAGACCAGCCCAGACATATAATCCCTCCAGCGTGTCCTGGGTCGACCCTGAGGTCTCCTCCTGGACGGAAGTGTCCGGGACACGTCCCCAGGGAGGCGTCCCCACTAGATGCCCCAGTCACCTCAGCTGGCTCCTCTACTCCCAGCCCCTCCCCGATGTCCCAGCTTCTCACCCTATCTCTAAGGCTGAGCCCCGCCCACCCTTCACTCAACCCGCTTGTACCCGTGACCTCATTCTTTGGGTCATGACCTTCGGTGAGGGTCTGAAGGTCAACAGTGTCCGGTCTATTCCAAGGTAACATTTGGATGTGTATTGTGCTTCTCTTCTATTTGATTAATAGAACATGAAATACTTCATTAACATTCATTTGATAAGATGACTTTCGGCCAACCTCATCTGGTCACAACTGTGAAGAGTAAAGCGGTAAAGTAAATAAATGTTTCACATAAGCATCAGAACATTTTTAAAAAGCAGCTATAAGAAGATGAAAAAGAAAAACAAAAAAAAAGAAAAACAACAAACATGGACTCCTGCCACGCCTGCATTTGAATAAATACCTCAAAAATATTGATTAAAAAATGAAATGAAATATGAATGTATTGCACCAGAGTATGTTCAGTTATTTTATTCCTCTTTTTTTCTATCTACTATTGTCATTTATTTAACCAAGCGTTCCTTTCCCTGAATGATGAATATCCTATTAAGCTGGTTAGTGATTTATCAGATTTACGACGGCCCCTTCGACCGCTATACTCTGCTGATCAGCTCTTAATCCTCTAAGAGTCTCATATGAAGCTGCAGTGTGTGTTTGCTCTGGGGCTTAAAGGAACATCATTCAGTAGACGTGTGGTCATGTGACTGAGGACAGACAGACTCACAGGGGAAATGATCTATAGTGACATGGTCTGAGTATCACTAGAACATCTGTGGAGCTGACAACGTTCTTTAAAGATGACAATATATACTTTAAATATGAATATATGAATATTTTACTATACTACCATAGGAAAATATATAATATTATGTATTTACATTATATGTGTGTTTTGATTCATTTTGATTTTGTTTTTGGAAGTATGGGAGTGCTAATGCTAATGCTAATATGATCATGTATAAATGGGTATTGTTATATTGGTATATGTGAGTATTTTTTTTGTTATGTTGGTGATATTTTTTACACCTTGCACAGTGTGCCGTGTGAGGGGGGGGGTGGGGGGGTGTTGGTGGACAAAAAGAGTTTGTGAGTGGGAGGATGAACTGTCTGTTTAAAAAAATATCATAAAGGAAACATGGGACACAGGACACTAGGACAGTGGTGCTCTCTCTCTCTCTCTGTCTCTGTCTCTCTCTCTCTCTCTCTCTCTCTCTCTCTCTCTCACAATTTACAATAATACCAGGGATTGTTAATGAGCCATAAAATAAATGGTTAGTGAACACAGAACACTAGTTTATAAATAATAATAATAAAATAATAGAATAAACTGACTATTTTTATTATTTTTTATATTCAATAAAACAGTAACTGTGCTCAGTGGGGACATGCTCATATTTGGCTGAACTTAAAAACAGAGTGTTCCAATTGTCT
>CM035788.1:375000-380000 GCA_020466265.1 Siphamia tubifer
TTAGGGGGTAGTATCGATGGTTTAGAGGGTAGTATCGGTGGTTTAGGGGGTAGTATCGGTGGTTTAGGGGGTAGTATCGGTGGTTTAGGGGGTAGTATCGGTGGTTTAGGGGGTAGTATCGGTGGTTTAGTGGTAGTATCCATGGTTTAGGGGGTAGTATTGATGGTTTAGGGGGTAGTGTACATGGTTTAGGGGGTAGTATCGGTGGTTTAGGGCATAGTATCGGTGGTTTAGGGGGTAGTATTGGTGGTTTAGGGGGTAGTATTGATGGTTTAGGGCATAGTATCGGTCGTTTAGGGGGTAGTATCGGTGGTTTAGTGGTAGTATCAGTGGTTTATGGGGTAGTAATGATGGTTTAGGGCGTAGTATCGGTCGTTTAGGGGGTAGTATCGGTGGTTTAGTGGTAGTATCGGTGGTTTAGGGGGTAGTATTGATGGTTTAGGGGGTAGTATCGGTGGTTTAGTGGGTAGTATCGATGGTTTAGGGGGTAGTATTGGTAGTTTAGTGGGTAGTATCGGTGGTTTAGGGGGTAGTATCGGTGGTTTAGTGGGTAGTATTGATGGTTTCGGGGGTAGTATCGGTGGTTTAGAGGGTAGTATCGGTGGTTTAGGGGGTAGTATCGGTGGTTTAGTGGGTAGTATTGATGGTTTCGGGGGTAGTATCGGTGGTTTAGAGGGTAGTATCGATGGTTTAGGGGGTAGTATTGGTAGTTTAGAGGGTAGTATCAGTGGTTTAGGGGGTAGTATCGGTGGTTTAGTGGGTAGTATCGGTGGTTTAGAGGGTAGTATCGGTGGTTTAGAGGGTAGTATCTGTGGTTTAGGGGGTAGTATCGGTGGTTTAGGGGTGTAGTATCGGTGGTTTAGTGGGTAGTATCGATGGTTTAGAGGGTAGTATCGGTGGTTTAGTGGGTAGTATCGGTGGTTTAGAGGGTAGTATCGGTGGTTTAGGGGGTAGTATCGGTGGTTTAGGGGGGTAGTATTGGTAGTTTAGAGGGTAGTATCAGTGGTTTAGAGGGTAATATCAGTGGTTTAGTGGTAGTATCGGTGGTTTACGGGGTAGTATTGGTGGTTTAGGGGGTAGTATTGGTAGTTTACGGGGTAGTATCGGTGGTTTAGTGGGTAGTATCGGTGGTTTAGTGGGTAGTATCGGTGGTTTAGGGGGTAATATCAGTGGTTTAGTGGTAGTATTGGTGGTTTAGGGGGTAGTATTGATGGTTTAGGGGGTAGTATCAGTGGTTCAGGGGGTAGTATCGGTGGATTAGGGGGTAGTATTGGTGGTTTAGGGGGTAGTATTGGTGGTTTAGGGGGTAGTATCGGTGGTTTGGGGGGTAGTATTGGTGGTTTAGAGGGTAGTATCGGTGGTTTAGGGGGTAGTATCGGTGGTTTGGGGGTAGTATCTGTGGTTTAGTGGGTAGTATTGATGGTTTAGGGGGTAGTATCGGTGGTTTAGAGGGTAGTATCGGTGGTTTAGGGGGTAGTATCGGTGGTTTAGTGGGTAGTATCGATGGTTTAGGGGGTAGTATTGGTAGTTTAGAGGGTAGTATCAGTGGTTTAGTGGGTAGTATCGGTGGTTTAGAGGGTAGTATCGGTGGTTTAGAGGGTAGTATCTGTGGTTTAGGGGGTAGTATCGGTGGTTTAGGGGTGTAGTATCGGTGGTTTAGTGGGTAGTATCGATGGTTTAGAGGGTAGTATCGGTGGTTTAGTGGGTAGTATCGGTGGTTTAGAGGGTAGTATCGGTGGTTTAGGGGGTAGTATCGGTGGTTTAGGGGGGTAGTATTGGTAGTTTAGAGGGTAGTATCAGTGGTTTAGAGGGTAATATCAGTGGTTTAGTGGTAGTATCGGTGGTTTACGGGGTAGTATTGGTGGTTTAGGGGGTAGTATTGGTAGTTTACGGGGTAGTATCGGTGGTTTAGTGGGTAGTATCGGTGGTTTAGTGGGTAGTATCGGTGGTTTAGGGGGTAATATCAGTGGTTTAGTGGTAGTATTGGTGGTTTAGGGGGTAGTATTGATGGTTTAGGGGGTAGTATTGGTGGTTTAGGGGGTAGTATCAGTAGTTTAGGGGGTAGTATCGGTGGATTAGGGGGTAGTATTGGTGGTTTAGGGGGTAGTATCGGTGGTTTGGGGGGTAGTATTGGTGGTTTAGAGGGTAGTATCGGTGGTTTAGGGGGTAGTATCGGTGGTTTGGGGGTAGTATCTGTGGTTTAGTGGGTAGTATTGATGGTTTAGGGGGTAGTATCGGTGGTTTAGAGGGTAGTATCGGTGGTTTAGGGGGTAGTATCGGTGGTTTAGTGGGTAGTATCGATGGTTTAGGGGGTAGTATTGGTAGTTTAGAGGGTAGTATCAGTGGTTTAGAGGGTAGTATCGGTGGTTTAGGGGGTAATATCAGTGGTTTAGTGGTAGTATCGGTGGTTTAGGGGGCAGTATTGGTGGTTTAGGGGGTAGTATTGATGGTTTAGGGGGTAGTATCGGTGGTTTAGGGGGTAGTATTGGTGGTTTAGGGGGTAGTATCGGTGGTTTAGTGGGTAGTATCGATGGTTTAGGGGGTAGTATTGGTAGTTTAGAGGGTAGTATTGGTGGTTTAGAGGGTAGTATCGGTGGTTTAGGGGGTAGTATCGGTGGTTTAGTGGGTAGTATCAGTGGTTTAGGGGGTAGTATTGGTGGTTTAGGGGGTAGTATCGGTGGTTTAGTGGGTAGTATCGGTGGTTTAGAGGGTAGTATCGGTGGTTTAGGGGGTAGTATCGGTGGTTTAGTGGGTAGTATCGATGGTTTAGGGGGTAGTATTGGTAGTTTAGAGGGTAGTATCAGTGGTTTAGAGGGTAATATCAGTGGTTTAGTGGTAGTATCGGTGGTTTACAGGGTAGTATTGGTGGTTTAGGGGGTAGTATCGGTGGTTTACGGGGTAGTATCGGTGGTTTAGTGGGTAGTATCGGTGGTTTAGTGGGTAGTATCGGTGGTTTAGGGGGTAATATCAGTGGTTTAGTGGTAGTATTGGTGGTTTAGGGGGTAGTATTGATGGTTTAGGGGGTAGTATCAGTGGTTCAGGGGGTAGTATCGGTGGATTAGGGGGTAGTATTGGTGGTTTAGGGGGTAGTATCGGTGGTTTGGGGGGTAGTATTGGTGGTTTAGGGGGTAGTATTGGTGGTTTAGGGGGTAGTATCAGTGGTTTAGGGGGTAGTATCGGTGGTTTAAGGGATAGTATTGGTGGTTTAGGGGGTAGTATCGGTGGTTTGGGGGGTAGAATTGGTGGTTTAGAGGGTAGTATCGGTGGTTTAGGGGGTAATATCGGTGGTTTACTGGGTAGTATCGGTGGTTTAGGGGGTAGTATCGGTGGTTTAGTGGTAGTATCGGTGGTTTAGGGGGTAGTATTGATGGTTTAGGGGGTAGTGTAGATGGTTTAGGGGGTAGTATCGGTGGTTTAGGGCATAGTATCGGTGGTTTAGGGGGTAGTATTGGTGGTTTAGGGGGTAGTATTGATGGTTTAGGGCATAGTATCGGTGGTTTAGTGGGTAGTATCAGTGGTTTATGGGGTAGTATCGGTGGTTTAGGGGGTAGTATTTATGGTTTAGAGGGTAGTATCGGTGGTTTAGGGGGTAGTATCGGTGGTTTAGGGGGTAGTATCGGTGGTTTAGTGGGTAGTATCGATGGTTTAGGGGGTAGTATTGGTAGTTTAGAGGGTAGTATCGGTGGTTTAGAGGGTAGTATCGGTGGTTTAGGGGGTAGTATCGGTGGTTTAGTGGGTAGTATCGATGGTTTAGGGGGTAGTATTGGTAGTTTAGAGGGTAGTATCGGTGGTTTAGAGGGTAGTATCGGTGGTTTAGGGGGTAGTATCGGTGGTTTAGTGGGTAGTATTTGGGGCCGTGGAATGAATCAGACCTTTTACATGTAAAATGCGACTACTCTTACTCGTCATTCATCCGGGTCACGGAGGCAGAAAAAATTCACGGTACGAAAACACTTCTGGAACCAATTAAGTTTGTAAGTAGAGGTACCACTGTACATTTTTTTCAGGTTTCCACAATATTACAACTTACAGCTGCACAATATTCAAACCCTTTTTAAACCTGTGATATATATTGTGATGTGAAAAACCCTCAGAAGTAAATAACAGCTGAGTGGTGACGACGTGCTAACGGTCAAACAGATCAGCGGTCGACACTGAACATACAGCCGTGTTTCCACCATCAGAACTTCTGGGACTTTTTTGGGGGGGACGTACTTTTGACTGGGCCATGAGTGAACCCGGTCCTCTCAGGTATGTGTCTACATACACAGTGTTCCTATAAGAACCTTTCAATGACGTCATCATATGGCATCAGTTGCTGTGGTGTTATGACCCCCCCCACACCACTAGGGGGAGGGTCTGTTTCTGTGTTTCCTTGTGTCATTCACAGGATCGTCTCTCGGGAGGGGTTTGTTGTTTAGACACTGGGCCAGGGTCAGGCTCATCCATTGGTTCTCCCTGTAAAAGCCCGCCTCCTAGATGCTGAGGGGGGGCTTTGGACGGTTGGATGCTCCACCCCCACTGGAACTGCTCTACAGAACCATCAACTCAAATGAATATTAACATTTATTTGCACATTTTTCTATTTGTAAAATAAACACACACGTCTACCCACAATCCACTACAGGCTGTTTTTGTTGTGGACAAAACAATGGCAACATCACTAATAAAAAGCTCCAAAACAATGACAACAGACCAGACATGGTCACTCTTCTGGAACATTCTATCGTCTTCTTTTCGTTGTTGTTCTGTTCCGCCGTGTGCTACCCTCCTCCAGTAACTGCTCTGGAGTAGTTTGTCTTCATCTGATGATGTCATCAGCGACAACCCATCTGTACCTCTACCGGGCCACTCTCCAGTACCAACCCTGGAGCAGGAACTCCATTGGCTGCTGTGAAAGTTCCAGAAGGCGGTCCTGTGGAAAGGCCCGGTGAGGGTAAAAACTGTGACAGTGGAAACAGGCCTTATGTTTCAGTGTCATCCTTCTGTAGCCCAAATAA
>CM035788.1:385000-410000 GCA_020466265.1 Siphamia tubifer
CTACACTGACCAACACCTTCATCAGGATGGTTAACTCTCCTGCCCCCCCCCCCCCCCCACACACACACCCACACTCTAACCCACCTGTCAGAAAACTACTCTTAGTATTCCAGCATAAAAGGAAGTAATTATATGACTGTTTAATGACATTCTGTTCATATTTAGTTGTGCACTGTATGCAGCAGAGGTCAACGTCCACACTAGTGTCCTCAGGGTGAGTCACTCAGAATAAGACAAAGACACTCAGAGGGAAAATACTTGAGTTTGGGATGCACTCCCCACGGGTCATCACCCTCACTGTCCTTTGTGTTGTGTTTTCACAGGCTGCAAATGCATAGGGATGACTTGATTTTTGAAGGTGACATTTAACATGTTGGACACGTTCTAATGAGACATGTCCTGCTGAAGTCCATGACACGTCACACACAGACGCCTATAAGGCAAAGGCAAATGTATTTGTATAACACATGTCATGTACAGGACAACTCAAGGTGCTTTACACAAAAACAGAAACAGAAGAAAATTAAAGACAATTAAAATCAAGACATAAAAACATTTTAAAGCAAATAATAATTTAAGTAAAAGCTCCAGTGAACAATAATGTTTTCATCTGATTTAAATGAACTGACAGTTGTTCTCAGACCTCAGGTATTAACACTAGTTAACACTAGTTAACAGTAGTTAACACTAGTTAACAGTTGTTCTCAGACCTCAGGTATTAACACTAGTTAACACTAGTTAACAGTTGTTCTCAGACCTCAGGTATTAACACTAGTTAACAGTAGTTAACAGTTGTTCTCAGACCTCAGGTATTAACACTAGTTAACAGTAGTTAACAGTTGTTCTCAGACCTCAGGTATTAACACTAGTTAACACTAGTTAACAGTAGTTAACACTAGTTAACAGTTGTTCTCAGACCTCAGGTATTAACACTAGTTAACACTAGTTAACACTAGTTAACAGTAGTTAACAGTTGTTCTCAGACCTCAGGTATTAACACTAGTTAACACTAGTTAACCCTAGTTAACAGTAGTTAATACTAGTTAACAGTTGTTCTCAGACCTCAGGTATTAACACTAGTTAACAGTAGTTAACAGTTGTTCTCAGACCTCAGGTATTAACACTAGTTAACACTAGTTAACCCTAGTTAACAGTAGTTAACACTAGTTAACAGTTGTTCTCAGACCTCAGGTATTAACACTAGTTAACACTACTTAACAGTTGTTCTCAGACCTCAGGTATTAACACTAGTTAACACTAGTTAACCCTAGTTAACAGTAGTTAACACTAGTTAACAGTTGTTCTCAGACCTCAGGTATTAACACTAGTTAACACTAGTTAACCCTAGTTGACAGTAGTTAACACTAGTTAACAGTTGTTCTCAGACATCGGGTATTAACACTAGTTAACACTAGTTAACAGTTGTTCTCAGACCTCAGGTATTAACACTAGTTAACACTAGTTAACACTAGTTAACACTAGTTAACAGTTGTTCTCAGACCTCAGGTATTAACACTAGTTAACACTAGTTAACCCTAGTTAACAGTAGTTAACAGTTGTTCTCAGACCTCAGGTATTAATACTAGTTAACAGTAGTTAACAGTTGTTCTCAGACCTCAGGTATTAACACTAGTTAACAGTAGTTAACAGTTGTTCTCAGACCTCAGGTATTAACACTAGTTAACACTAGTTAACAGTAGTTAACACTAGTTAACAGTTGTTCTCAGACCTCAGGTATTAACACTAGTTAACACTAGTTAACAGTTGTTCTCAGACCTCAGGTATTAACACTAGTTAACAGTAGTTAACAGTTGTTCTCAGACCTCAGGTATTAACACTAGTTAACAGTAGTTAACAGTTGTTCTCAGACCTCAGGTATTAACACTAGTTAACACTAGTTAACAGTAGTTAACACTAGTTAACAGTTGTTCTCAGACCTCAGGTATTAACACTAGTTAACACTAGTTAACACTAGTTAACAGTAGTTAACAGTTGTTCTCAGACCTCAGGTATTAACACTAGTTAACACTAGTTAACCCTAGTTAACAGTAGTTAATACTAGTTAACAGTTGTTCTCAGACCTCAGGTATTAACACTAGTTAACAGTAGTTAACAGTTGTTCTCAGACCTCAGGTATTAACACTAGTTAACACTAGTTAACCGTAGTTAACAGTAGTTAACACTAGTTAACAGTTGTTCTCAGACCTCAGGTATTAACACTAGTTAACACTAGTTAACAGTTGTTCTCAGACCTCAGGTATTAACACTAGTTAACACTAGTTAACCCTAGTTAACAGTAGTTAACACTAGTTAACAGTTGTTCTCAGACCTCAGGTATTAACACTAGTTAACACTAGTTAACCCTAGTTGACAGTAGTTAACACTAGTTAACAGTTGTTCTCAGACATCGGGTATTAACACTAGTTAACACTAGTTAACAGTTGTTCTCAGACCTCAGGTATTAACACTAGTTAACACTAGTTAACACTAGTTAACACTAGTTAACAGTTGTTCTCAGACCTCAGGTATTAACACTAGTTAACACTAGTTAACCCTAGTTAACAGTAGTTAACAGTTGTTCTCAGACCTCAGGTATTAATACTAGTTAACAGTAGTTAACAGTTGTTCTCAGACCTCAGGTATTAACACTAGTTAACACTAGTTAACCCTAGTTAACAGTAGTTAACACTAGTTAACAGTTGTTCTCAGACCTCAGGTATTAACACTAGTTAACACTAGTTAACACTAGTTAACAGTAGTTAACAGTTGTTCTCAGACCTCAGGTATTAACACTAGTTAACACTAGTTAACCCTAGTTAACAGTAGTTAACACTAGTTAACAGTTGTTCTCAGACCTCAGGTATTAACACTAGTTAACACTACTTAACAGTTGTTCTCAGACCTCAGGTATTAACACTAGTTAACACTAGTTAACCCTAGTTAACAGTAGTTAACACTAGTTAACAGTTGTTCTCAGACCTCAGGTATTAACACTAGTTAACACTAGTTAACCCTAGTTGACAGTAGTTAACACTAGTTAACAGTTGTTCTCAGACATCGGGTATTAACACTAGTTAACACTAGTTAACAGTTGTTCTCAGACCTCAGGTATTAACACTAGTTAACACTAGTTAACACTAGTTAACAGTTGTTCTCAGACCTCAGGTATTAACACTAGTTAACACTAGTTAACACTAGTTAACAGTAGTTAACACTAGTTAACAGTTGTTCTCAGACCTCAGGTATTAACACTAGTTAACACTAGTTAACCCTAGTTAACAGTTGTTCTCAGACCTCAGGTATTAACACTAGTTAACACTAGTTAACAGTAGTTAACACTAGTTAACAGTTGTTCTCAGACCTCAGGTATTAACACTAGTTAACACTAGTTAACACTAGTTAACAGTTGTTCTCAGACCTCAGGTATTAACACTAGTTAACAGTAGTTAACACTAGTTAACAGTTTTTCTCAGACCTCAGGTATTAACACTAGTTAACACTAGTTAACACTAGTTAACAGTTGTTCTCAGACCTCAGGTATTAACACTAGTTAACACTAGTTGACAGTTGTTTTCAGACCTCAGGTATTAACACTAGTTAACACTAGTTAACAGTTGTTCTCAGACCTCAGGTATTAACACTAGTTAACACTAGTTAACAGTTGTTTTCAGACCTCAGGTATTAACACTAGTTAACACTAGTTAACAGTAGTTAACACTAGTTAACAGTTGTTCTCAGACCTCAGGTATTAACACTAGTTAACAGTAGTTAACACTAGTTAACAGTTGTTCTCAGACCTCAGGTATTAACACTAGTTAACAGTAGTTAACACTAGTTAACAGTTGTTGTCAGACCTCAGGTAGTAACACTAGTTAACACTAGTTAACAGTAGTTAACAGTTGTTGTCAGACCGCAGGTATTAACACTAGTTAACAGTAGTTAACACTAGTTAACAGTTGTTCTCAGACCTCAGGTATTAACACTAGTTAACAGTAGTTAACAGTAGTTAACACTAGTTAACAGTAGTTAACAGTTGTTCTCAGACCTCAGGTATTAACACTAGTTAACAGTAGTTAACACTAGTTAACACTAGTTAACAGTTGTTCTCAGACCTCAGGTATTAACACTAGTTAACAGTAGTTAACACTAGTTAACAGTTGTTCTCAGACCTCAGGTATTAACACTAGTTAACACTAGTTAACAGTTGTTCTCAGACCTCAGGTATTAACACTAGTTAACACTAGTTAACAGTTGTTCTCAGACCTCAGGTATTAACACTAGTTAACAGTTGTTCTCAGACCTCAGGTATTAACACTAGTTAACACTAGTTAACCCTAGTTAACAGTTGTTCTCAGACCTCAGGTATTAACACTAGTTAACAGTAGTTAACACTAGTTAACAGTTGTTCTCAGACCTCAGGTATTAACACTAGTTAACACTAGTTAACACTAGTTAACAGTTGTTCTCAGACCTCAGGTATTAACACTAGTTAACAGTAGTTAACACTAGTTAACAGTTTTTCTCAGACCTCAGGTATTAACACTAGTTAACACTAGTTAACAGTAGTTAACACTAGTTAACAGTTGTTCTCAGACCTCAGGTATTAACACTAGTTAACAGTAGTTAACACTAGTTAACACTAGTTAACAGTTGTTCTCAGACCTCAGGTATTAACACTAGTTAACAGTAGTTAACACTAGTTAACAGTTGTTCTCAGACCTCAGGTATTAACACTAGTTAACAGTAGTTAACACTAGTTAACGGTTGTTCTCAGACCTCAGGTATTAACACTAGTTAACACTAGTTAACACTAGTTAACAGTAGTTAACAGTAGTTAACAGTTGTTGTCAGACCTCAGGTATTAACACTAGTTAACACCAGTTAACAGTAGTTAACAGTTGTTGTCAGACCTCAGGTATTAACACTAGTTAACAGTAGTTAACACTAGTTAACGGTTGTTCTCAGACCTCAGGTATTAACACTAGTTAACAGTAGTTAACACTAGTTAACACTAGTTAACAGTAGTTAACAGTTGTTGTCAGACCTCAGGTATTAACACTAGTTAACAGTTGTTTTCAGACCTCAGGTATTAACACTAGTTAACACTAGTTAACACTAGTTAACAGTAGTTAACAGTTGTTGTCAGACCTCAGGTATTAACACTAGTTAACACTAGTTAACAGTTGTTGTCAGACCTCAGGTATCCAGGTAGTTTGTTCCACAGTTTAGGAGCAGAGTAACAGAATGATGCTTCACTTTGTTTCGTTCTTATTTTTGGAACACACAGTAAACCTGTTCCTGATGACCTATGACCTCAGGGCTCTGGATGCTTCATAGGGAACCAGTAGGTCTAGGATGTATTTGGGTCCAAGGCCGTTTAGTTCTTTATAGACCAGGAGTAAGATTTAGAATTCTAACCTTTGACCCACAGGAAGAACATGTAAGGATTTGAGGACGGGTGTGATGTGGTCCAGTTTCCTGGTACTGGGTGTGATGTGGTCCAGTTTCCTGGTACTGGGGTGTGATGTGGTCCAGTTTCCTGGTACTGGACATAACTTTAAATAAACTCACAGGCCTGTTCTGCAGACACAGCGTTTTGACATTTACGTCTTTAACCTGAGGAATGCGTTGTACAACGCTGTGGCCAACATACATTGTTGTTGTTGTTGTTGTTGTTATTGTTCGACCTTTACCTCATCCAGAGCGCCTCAGCATCAGCTGCTCCGCTGCCTCTCTCCTCCTACGGACCCCCTCTCTTAAAGTACCTTCATACATCCATCTAACCAACCAACAGACACAAACATTATCGTTTCCCAAAACTAATGCTAGTACAACCCCCACACAGCTAGGTTTGATCACCATGGTAACGGACAGTTGAAATAGAAACACTAAAATACCGTCTTCCCTCATCCCTGTAGGTCATTGTAGTCTAGGTCAAGCAAATGTAAACTACTGACATCAAATAGTAATGTCACTGTGTCATGACCACTTCACCTTGTTGACAGCTCTTAACAATACACAAACACACAAACACACAAACACACAAACACACAAACACAAACTGGGCTCAGATTAACTATTGTTGTGGCTCGTGCTCACTTCTTTACTGCAGAAAAAAAAAATTTTTAGAAATCTGCAAAAAAAAAAAATAGAAATCTGCAAAAAAAAAAAATAAGGTGGTGTGGACACAAAATAGGGTGGCTCTAAAACCGTAACCCTAAAATGGGTCTAACGACGTCACTGGTCGGGTCGTGAGTAATGTTG
This sequence comes from Siphamia tubifer, assembly GCA_020466265.1. Lineage (NCBI taxonomy): Eukaryota > Metazoa > Chordata > Actinopteri > Kurtiformes > Apogonidae > Siphamia > Siphamia tubifer. Next base: position 391,265 of record CM035788.1, read on the forward strand.
AGATAAACATTAAAATAACCTGGGAAATGATTGTAATTTAAATATTAGGTCAAATGTTCTATTATTAATAAACTTTATTCAGTGAATGTTAGTGAAGGTGTCGTCCATGGTGGTCACTGTCCGACACTATGGACGGAAATAAACAAACATTGGCTGAGATTTTTAAAGATGATGAGCGGCTCCTGGTGTTTTGGTTTCCATGGAAACCAGGTTCAAATGTGTCTTTGGGTGTTACAGGTTAGTTCATCAAAACGAAGCACAATAACTTTTTACCGTCGCACGTCGTCTGTCGTCGTCTATAATTCACTAAAATCTCTTCTTCTCCCTAAATTCTCAACAGATTTAAATTCTGATTGATTCATTAGATCGATTTAAGTATTTGACACAAAACTGATGACTTTGTTTGTTAACATTTGTCTTTGTAAACAATTTATTTACAATGATGTTTATTGTTCCACTTTTTCCAATCACTTCTCCCTCAGATTTGAATTCTGATCGATTCATTAGAAAGTCATTGATCCAATATTAGTTTTTCTTGGTATCATTGAACATCTTTAACCACAGTAATATGTCATTACCCAGTTAGGGTTAGGGGTCAAAGGTCAGGGCTATATAACCCTAACCCTACTTTAGTTCAGTCAGATGCTTCCTACACCATTCAACTGTTTTAAAAACACATACACACACACTGGAATTGATTTATTGATCATCTATTGAATGACTATCTTTTATTGATAACAGACGTCACAGCTGTGAGTTAGGGTTAGGGGTCAGGGGTCAAGGGTTAGAGACCTGATGAACACAAAGACACTGGAACTATGTTTTAGATGCTGCGTTAGCGTTGATAACTTTTGAATGATGAAGCAAAACAAACATATTTATAAACATATTAACTTACAAACAATGACATGGAATTTAAACAGAAATAAATGCAGGTATGTGAGTAAGGTCAAAGGTCATATGATGTCCAGGTATGTGAGTAAGGTCAAAGGTCATATGATGTCCAGGTATGTGAGTAAGGTCAAAGGTCATATGATGTCCAGGTATGTGAGTAAGGTCAAAGGTCATGTGATGTTCAGGTATGTGAGTAAGGTCAAAGATCATGTGGTGTTCAGGTATGTGAGGTCAAAGGTCATGTGATGTTCAGGTATGAGAGGTCAAAGGTCATGTGATGTTCAGGTATGTGAGTAAGGTCAAAGGTCATGTGATGTTCATAAAGATCATGGACAACTTTTTAAGAATGTGGGTCAAGCGGGTCAGGTTAGTCCTTTTCAGTTATATTTGTTGTGGTCCCAGTTGTGGGCGGGTTAGTTAAAAAAAACGGTCGGTTGCAGTTTGTTTAAACATGGACCTGCGCCACCTAGTGTCTGGGAGTTCAACATACCTCACTCAATTAAAATTTCTCAGATTCATGTAAACTGAGTTCTGGAAAAGTCCAGTTAAGCAGTAAAGCATTAATTAATAAATAAAGAACACGGCTAAAAGAATTAAAATAACATCTCATTTTGTTTTTATCAACAAAAATTAAGACATTTTAGGAATGTTTTTTTATTTCTAATCCACATTTTTTCTGTTTTTATTGTTCATCTATAACTACATTATATATTTAATTATAGTTATCGTCATTAGACCCACATTTACGTCTAGTTTGGTTTATGTCACATGATAAAGGTTCATTAATGACAATATTTAGTCACTATAAGACACACTGTCAATGAATGGATTATTTTATAGATTCTTCATATATAAGGTGAAGTGGATTATAAAGAACATTAAGTCAAGTCAACATTATTAGATAAAAAGTACAAATAATCAGTCATTAAACACAACCAGAGTTAATCCATATATAAGTTTCACTGTGGTTTATGTAGTAAATTAAAGTCTGTTTATTTTACATCCCTCTAGAATGTTCCGGCAGCTGCCATTCACTTTGAATGGTCGTTCCCAGCCTTCAGCAGGCGGATTTTTTTTATAACCGCTCGCTGCGCTATTAACGCCCACTGCCAATGGCAACGAGTTTTGTTACTTCAGATTCACAGTACCATATCACTGCGCAGGTAGTTCAGCCACTTTGAAAATAAATATTTACTAGGTTGTAACGGCTGTTTTATCCAATCTGTTAGAGTAGTAGCAGGAATAAGATGGAATAACCCTAGAATAAGCGGGATAATGGATTGACCACAAGTTACTATTGGAAAAAATTTCCCTTCGGGGCCGAACAATGCGGTTCGGCCCCGAAGGGAAACATTTTTCTGATAGTAACTTGTGGTCAATCCATTATCCCTTAAATGTCACCTTATAGTCCAGAACATACAGTAACCGTTTGGTTCCCAAAGTCAATGTCAAATATTGGTGTGGACACACACGTCCATTTGTCATTTTTTACACCCATGGTAAGTACATGTAAACACTGTGACAGCACACATGCAGGACAGGCTGCATGAAGAAGAGACACAGGACTAGTCATTAAAATCAATGCAAACCACGAGTGAAAAAAGGGACAGTGTCCTTGACACAGTGTTAGCATCAGCAGCTAAAAACACAACACACAGTCCTCAACAGTTAGTACCAGTTAGTATGCTCCAAAACACACAAACATGGAGAGAAAATCTATACTGACGCCATGGGCGTAAATAATGTATGGACACTATGGACGGACATGTCCACACTAATATTTAAATAATAAATGACATTTAGGAAACTAAAGGTTCCTGTATGTTCTGGACTATAAGGTGACACTGAAAAGACTTTAATTTACTACATAAACCACAGTGAAACTTATATATGGATTAACTCTGGTTGTGTTTAATGATTATTTGTACTTTTTATCTAATAATATTGACTTGACTTAATGTTCTTTATAATCCACTTCACCTTATATATGAACAATCTATAAAATAATCCATTCATTGACAGTGTGTCTTATAGTGACTAAATATTGTCATTAATGAACCTTTATCATGTGACATAAACCAAACTAGACGTAAATGTGGGTCTAATGACGATAACTATAATTAAATATATAATGTAGTTATAGATGAACAATAAAAACAGACTAAATGTGGATTAGAAATTTAAAAAAAAAACAGTCATAAAATGTTTTTAGTTTTTGTGACAAAAACAGAATGAGACATTATTTTAATTATTTTATTTTAGTCTCATCATCTGAACCCGTTTTATCTTCACTAGGGTCACAGGGGTCATTAGGGTCAGTGGGGGTCTAATTCAGCTCCAGCAGGTGAAGGCAGGGTCAGAGGTCACCCTGTATGAGTCTCCAGTTCATCTGAGGACTGAACATATATAAACAAACACTGACACATTCACACCTGTGGACATTTTCGATCAGGGGTCTCCAAACTGTTCCACAAAGGGCTGGTGTAGCTGCAGTTTGACCTTTGAACTCTGAAGACGGAGATCAATTGATTAATTGATTCAAGGCTGGTGTGCTGCTGCTGTCGGAACAAAAGCCTGTAGCCACAACGGCCCTTTGTGGAATAGTTTGGAGACCCCTGATTTAGATTAACCAGTTAACTAGTTAACTAGTTAACCTATCAGTGCATGTGTTTGGATGGTGGGAGGAAACCGGAGTACCCAGTGAAAACCTATGCAGATATGAGGAGAACATGTAAACTCCACACAAAAAGTTCTGGTGTGGGAATAGAACCAACAACCTTCTGTCTGTGAGGCACCAGTGTTAACTACTGCACCACCCTGTTAACTACTGCACCACACTGTTAACTACTGCACTACCCTGTTAACTACTGCACCACCCTGTTAACTACTACACCACCCTGTTAACTACTGCACCACCCTGTTAACTACTGCACCACCATGTTAACTACTGCACTACCCTGTTAACTACTGCACCACCCTGTTAACTACTGCACCACCCTGTTAACTACTGCACCACCATGTTAACTACTGCACTACCCTGTTAACTACTGCACCACCCTGTTAACTACTGCACCACCCTGTTAACTACTGCACCACCATGTTAACTACTGCACCACCCTGTTAACTACTGCACCACACTGTTAACTACTGCACTACCCTGTTAACTACTGCACCACCCCGTTAACTACTGCACCACCATGTTAACCACTGCACCACCCTGTTAACTACTGCACCACCATGTTAACCACTGCACCACACTGTTAACTACTGCACCACCATGTTAACCACTGCACCACACTGTTAACTACTGCACTACCCTGTTAACTACTGCACCACCCTGTTAACTACTACACCACCCTGTTAACTACTGCACCACCATGTTAACCACTGCACCACACTGTTAACTACTGCACTACCCTGTTAACTACTGCACCACCCTGTTAACTACTACACCACCCTGTTAACCACTGCACCACCGTGTTAACTACTGCACCACCCTGTTAACCACTGCACCACCCTGTTAACTACTGCACCACCCTGTTAACTACTGCACCACCCTGTTAACTACTGCACCACCATGTTAACCACTGCACCACCCCGTTAACTACTGCACCACCCCGTTAACAACTGCACCACCCCGTTAACTACTGCACCACCCTGTTAACTACTGCACCACCCTGTTAACTACTGCACCACCCTGTTAACTACTGCACCACCCTGTTAACCACTGCACCACCCTGTTAACTACTGCACCACCCTGTTAACTACTGCACCACCCTGTTAACTACTGCACCACACTGTTAACTACTGCACTACCCTGTTAACTACTGCACCACCCTGTTAACTACTGCACCACCCTGTTAACCACTGCACCACCCTGTTAACTACTGCACCACCATGTTAACCACTGCACCACCCTGTTAACTACTGCACCACCCTGTTAACCACTGCACCACCCTGTTAACCACTGCACCACCCTGTTAACTACTGCACCACCCTGTTAACTACTGCACCACCCTGTTAACCACTGCACCACCCTGTTAACTACTGCACCACCCTGTTAACTACTGCACCACCATGTTAACCACTGCACCACCCTGTTAACCACTGCACCACCCTGTTAACTACTGCACTCCCGTGCCATGTTCTTATTTATTTATTGTTGTTGTCTCTCGTGAGGAAGTCGTCAAATTATGTCCCCACCAATGTCTCTATCAGGATTACACCCATGACTGATGCACTGACATTTTCAACATTAAAAACAAAAGTGAGGAGGGAATTAGGACTGAAGGATTATAAATGAACAAAAAAAGTATGTCACCAAATACTGTTAGTTTGAGTCTGATGCTGATCTCTGAGTAGTGCAGTTACATCTTTTGATTGCATTTCATTGAGGTTAAGCTCATATTATATTTATCATAAGTAGATATTTAGTGTTTAAAGATTAAAAAAGAACAGGGTTCATTTGAAAAATGATGAGTGAATTTATCACCAAAATACACAACTCAGCTTTGATTTTCTTGAGTTTTTGGGGATTTTTAAACAGAAGTTAGTGAATAAATGTTAGGAATTGGGCAATATGGAAATATACATATATATATAAATGTTCCTCTCGCCCCACGTGGGCGGTGTCTCCTTCAGACTCGGGTCCTCTACCAGAGGTCTGGGAGCCTGAGGGTTCTGTGCAGGATCTTAGCTGTTCCTAACAATGTTCTCTTTTGGACACAGATCTCTGATGTTGTTCCTGGTATCTGCTGGAGACATTGTCCCAGCTTGGGGGTCACTGCCCCTAGTGCCCCCATCACTACTGGTACCACTGTTGCCTTCACACTCCACATTTTCTCTAACTCCTCTTTCAGCCCTTGGTATTTCTCTTCTCTTCTCATGTTCTTTCTTTCTCATGTTGCTATCACTGGGGACTGCTACATCTATCACCACCACTGTCTTCTCATGTTTATCCACCACCACTATGTCAGGCTGATTGGCCATCACCATCTGGTCTGGATCTGGAAGTCCCACAGGATCTTGGCCTGTTTGTTCTCTGTCACCTTTGGGGGGTTCTCCCATCTTGACCCTTGACCTCCAGTCCATACTGTACAGATGTTCCTGTACAGTATGTCCTCTACCTGGTTATGCCTCTCCATGTATGTCTTACCTGCCAGCATCTTACACCCTGCTGTGATGTGCTGGACTGTTTCAGGGGCTTCTCTACACAGCCTACACCTGGGGACCTGTCTGATGTGGTAGACCCCGGCCTCTATTGCTCTGGTGTTCAGGGCTTGTTCTTGTGCAGCCATGAGTAGTGTCTCTGTGCTGTCCTTTAGTCCAGCCTTTTCCAGACACTGGTATGTCTTTTCCATATCAGCCACTTCCTCAATTTGCCGATGGTACACACCATGCAAGGGTTTGTCCTTCCATGATAGCCCCTCTGGTTCCTCGACCTTACTGGGCTTTTGTTGCCTGAGGCATTCACTTAGCAGTTGGTCATTGGGGGCCATTTTCTTGATGTATTCCTGGAGGTTCGCCGTTTCCTCCTGGACAGTAGTTCTGACACTTACTAGTCCTCGGCCCCCTTCCTTTCGCTTAGTGTACAGCCTCAGGACACTGGACTTGGGGTGGAACCCTCCATGCATGGTAAGGAGTTTCCTTGTCTTGATATCAGTGGCTTGTATCTCTTCCAGTGGCCAGGATATTATCCCAGCTGGGTATCTGATTACTGGCAGGGCATAGGTGTTAATGGCCTGGATCTTATTTTTGCCGTTCAGCTGACTTTTCAGGACCTGTCTTACCCTCTGTAGGTATTTGGCTGTGGCTGACTTCCCAGCTGCCTCCTCATGATTACCATTTGTCTGTGGGATCCCTAGGTATTTGTAACTTTCCTGCACATCTGTGATGTTCCCTTCAGGTAGGTCAACCCCTTCAGTTGTGATCACCTTTCCTCTTCTAGATATCATCCGCCCACATTTATCTAGTCCGAATGACATCCCAATGTCTTTGCTGTAGATCCGGGTGAGGTGAATTAGGGAATCAATGTCACGCTCATTCTTGGCATACAGCTTGATGTCATCCATGTAGAGGAGGTGGTTGATGGATGTTCCACTTCGGAACTGGTATCCGAAGCCACTCTTTGAGATGATCTGGCTGAGGGGGTTTAGGCCTATGCAGAACAGCAGGGGGGACAGAGCATCTCCTTGGTAAATGCCGCATCTGATGCTCACTTGTGCAATTGGCTTTGAGTTGGCCTCCAGAGTTGTCTTCCACAGCCTCATTGAGTTCTGGATGAACTCTCTTAGTGTCCTGTTGATGTTCTACAGTTTTAAACATTCCAGTATCCATGTATGTGGCATTGAGTCATAGACTTTCTTGTAGTCAATCCAGGCAGTGCACAGGTTGGTGTTCCTCGTCTTACAATCTCGGGCAATTGCCCTGTCAACCAGTAGCTGGTGTTTGGCTCCCCTGGTGTTGTTGCCTATTCCTTTCTGTGCTCTGCTCATGTATTGCTCCATGTGCCTACTCATCTTAGTCGCTATGATGCCTGATAGAAGCTTCCATGTGGTGCTGATGCAGGTTATAGGCCGGTAGTTAGATGGTATTGTTCCCTTCTGGGGGTTCTTCATTATGAGGACTGTCCGGCCCTGGGTTAGCCACTCTGGGTGGTTTCCCGATATCAGCAGCTGGTTCATCTGTGCTGCTAGGCGTTCATGGAGTGCTATATATATATATATATATATATATATATATATATATATATATATATATATATATATATATATATATATATATTAGTACAGTCTGTTATATTAATGCAGTCTTTCTTCATATTCAGGAGTGTGATCAGTCATGAACCACAGAATACAGGAAGAGCCAGAACTGACAAAATGAATGAGACACATGGATTTGATCCAATAAATCACTCACTGCAACTTTTTGCAGTTTGTTGAAGGTGTTTTATAAATGTTTACTTACATATGTGATTATAACAAGACTAATGGTTTAACTTGTTACTATTTCAATTTGAAGAAAAAAAACATCTGTCATGTTAAATGTTCTTCACTTCTATAGTTATGCCTCACATTCACCCATTCACACTACAGGTAAGATCTTTAACCCGAGCCCGACCCGGCCCGAAATTCAGGTTGGGTCTAAAATGTCAATCATTACGTTCTGGTCCGGTCTGGCTTGGGCTTCTCTCTCACTGACTTTTTTTTTCTCAGCTGTAATATATGAAGTGGATGAAGTCATGTATTGTCAGTCTACCTGTGTATTTTATTCTATGGTCCCAACAATAACACAGTTAACAACAGTTTAAAGTTACAGTGTCACCTACAGATCAAACACACTTCTGATATTTAACTACATCTGTGGAATTAAATGTGTGAACATTAACATCTGTCTTTGACTCTTATTGTCTGTGTTCCACTGTTATTATTACGTTGTATAAATGCATTTATCATGATAATAAAAAGATGTAGATGATTTTAATCTTAAAAAATCTTGCGTTTTTTTCTGCTAAAAATACTATGAGATAAATTAAAATTTCGGGTTTGCTTCAGGCTCGGGCCTGTAAATCAAGTTAATTGGTCGGGCTTTAAAGCCTGCGGGCCTGGGTCGGGTCGGGCTGGATTTTTTTAGGCCCAATCTAATTCAATTCAATTCAATTTTATTTATAAAGCCCTAAATCACAACAAAGTCGTCTCACAGGGCTTTACAAAAACACAATCAACTACAGAGATACATGAAAAGTCCCAAGCATCCCCTGTCCTTAGGCCCTCCCCCTGTCCTTAGACCCCCCCCCTCTCCTTAGACCCTCCTTCTCAGCAAGAAAAAACTTCCAAACCCAGTGGGAAAAAGAAGAAATCTAGAGATCTTGAAATCTTACCTCTAATAAGGTAATAGGGCGGCTGTGGGTCAGTTGGTAGAGTGGGTCAGTTGGTAGAGTGGGTCGCCCAATGACCGAGAGGTTGGCGGTTCGCGTCCCGGCTCTGGCTGTCCACATGTCGAAGTGTCCTTGGGCAAGACACTGAACCCTGACTTAGGCCCCCAGTAGGACTTACTGTAGACCTTAGAAACCTACTGGTGTATGAGTGTGTGTGTGTGAATGGGTGAATGAGAGGCTAATGTAAAGCACTTTGAGCACCATGAAGGTGGAAAAGCGCTATATAAGTGCAGTCCATTTACCATTTAATTCACTCACACTCATACACCAGTAGGTTCTAAGGTTCCATCAGTCCTACTGGGACACTAAGGGTTTGTCCAAGGACACTTGGACATGTGGACAGTCAGAGCCGGGATGCAAACCCAGACCCGGTTTTAGCTATGGGCAGGCTGGGCGACGGACCAGGGTGCAATCCTCTATGGGGCGCCAGCATATGGCCATCTTTTATTTTTTTTTTCGTCTTGCTTGCTTCGGCCCAGGCAGCGCCCCTATGGCAAACCAAAGTGTTCACATAGCCACGCGTTGTGTTTATTATATCACGCGTTACAGACGCGTTCTTAGCACGCGCACTGACGCGCTTTCACACGTTGCAGGGCGTGCAATGGCACATGTCTCGCCCAGGGTTCAAATCAGGCCAGGTCCGTCCCGGTGCGGACCACCAACTTCTTGGACGCATTCAACCAAATGAACCACAGCTGCCCTTGATGTCATGTGAAGCTGTCATTGACAGTAGCTAGCACAACACATCTGAATGGTAACAATCACTGTAGCAGGCTTAGCATGCTAATGTAAGCAAAATAGTTTGTAACTCTTAACAGTCATTTTAGTTGCTAACAGTAGCCAGATACTATGACTAACAGTCAGTCACCTGGATACAGTAACATACAGTTATTAAGGCTGGTGCAGTGGGTTACATTTAAGGCAGTGTTGACATTTCACACAATTGTTTTGTTGTTATTTTCCCCAACTGCAGAAACCAAAACCCACTCCTTTTTGTCATAGTCTACCGCCCTCCTGGCCCTTATTCACAGTTTTTATTAGAAGTCTCTGACTTTCTATCCAGTGTAGTGTTGAACTGGGATAGGATTATAATAGTTGGTGATTTGAACATACATGTTGATAACAACACTGACTCTCTTAGTAATGCATTTAGTGACCTACTAGACGGATTAGGCTTTATCCAAAATGTTAATAAACCAACCCACATTCACAGACATACTCTTGATCTGATCTTAACACTTGGTGTTGAAATTAATGACCTCGTCGTTTTTACCCATAATCCCATACTCTCAGATCACTTTTTAATGAGCTTTCAGGTTTTGTTTGAGGATATTTCTACCTCAGTGATTAAAACGCAAATGAAAAGGATACTATGTGACCATGCTGTCTCAAAGTATAAAGAGTTAATTCAGTCACTATTTGTGTCTATGTCATGTGATTATGTAAAGGACACATTTAGTCCCAGTATAAGTGATGAGTTAGTCGATAGTACCATGCTCACACTACAAACTACGTTAGATATAGTTGCCCCCCTTCAGTTAAAAACTACTAAGATTAGATTAACCTCCCCATGGTACAACGCTGACACTCGCTCCATTAAACAAACAACACGTAAATTAGAGGCAATGGAGGCGATCCAACTTAGAAGATTCTCTCAATGCCTGGAAAAATAGCTTAATAAAGTATAATCCATCTTTGCGTACAGCCAAAACTAGATATTACTCATCCATAATAGAAGAAAACCAGAATAATCCTAGATTCCTGTTCAGTACTGTAGCCAGACTGACAAACAGACACACCTCCGTGGAACCAGTTATTCCATCCACGCTCCATTCTGATGATTTCCTGCAGTTCTTTAACAATAAAATATCAACTATTAGAGACAAAATAGACACATTTCTCCCAAATATTAGATCAGAAAAAGCAGTGGTTTCAAACCTAGGCCTTTTAATAAATCCCTCTGTAACACTAAATAATTTCACCACTGTAGACCAAACTGATGTCATATCTATTATCATGTCTTCCAAATCATCACCTGCCTCTTAGATCCAATTACAACTAAACTCTTTAAACAGATTCTGCCCCTAATTATTAACACTGTCCTAAATATAATTAACACTTCATTAATTACTGGATATGTGCCGCAGTCATTTAAATATGCTGTTATTAAACCAATTCTGAAAAAACCTACCTTAGATCCTGACATTCTAGACAATTCTAGGTCTATATCTAATCTGCCCTTCCTCTGAAAAGTTCTAGAAACAGTAATAGTTAAACAGCTGTGTCAGCACCTGCAGGATAATAGTTTATTTGAACAGTTTCAGTCTGGCTTTCGTGCCCATCATAGCACTGAAACAGCGTTAGTTAAAGTTACTAATGACTTATTATTAGCCGCTGACATCGGATTAATATGGGTCCTGGTGTTATTAGACCTTAGTGCAGCCTTTGACACCATTGACCACAGTATCTTAGTGCACAGATTAGAATGTGATATAGGTATTAGAGGAGCAGCCCTCTGCTGCTTTAAATCATATTTATCTGATCCATACCAATTTGTTCACGTCAATCAACAATCATCACAGTCCTCCAGAGTTAATTATGGTGTTCCTCAAGGGTCAGTCCTTGGGCCTATTTTGTTTACACTATATATGCTCCCTTTAGGTAACATCATTAGAAAACATGGCATTAATTTTCATTGTTATGCAGATGACACACAGCTATATTTATCGATTAAACCTGATCAGACCAGACAAATAGATAAACTAAGTACATGTGTACAAGACATAAAAACTTGGATGAGTGACAATTATCTTTTACTGAACCCTGAAAAAACTGAAGTCGTTATAATTGGTCCTAAAAATGCGAGAGACTCCCTAACTGACCAGATAGTTACTGTAGACAACTTAAGTGGAACACCCAGTGACACAGTTAAAAATTTAGGAGTTTTATTTGATCTACATCTTTCATTCAAAATGCACATTAACCAAACTTGCAGAACAGCCTTCTTTCACCTGCGCAACATTAGCCAAAATTAGGAATATTCTGTCTAAAACGACTGCAGAAAAATTAATTCATACATTTGTTACATCACGATTAGATTATTGTAACTCCTTACTTGTAGCGTGTCCTAAATATTCCCTAAAAAGCTTCAACTGGTTCAAAATGCAGCAGCAAGATTATTAACAGGATCAAATAGAAGAGAACACATCACCCCTGTGCTCCAAACCCTGACCCCTGACCCCTAACCCTATCACCCCTGTGCTCCAAACCCTGACCCCTGACCCCTAACCCTATCACCCCTGTGCTCCAAACCCTTCATTGGCTACCAGTTGAGTCTAGAATTGAATTTAAAATCCTCCTCCTTACATATAAAACCATTAATGGTATGGGCCCCTCTTATCTTAAAGATGATCTGGTTCCGTACCAACCCAATAGAACCCTTCGTTCTCAGAATGCAGGTTTACTGAAAGTTCCTAGGGTTTCTAAAAGTACAGTAGGAGCTAGAGCCTTTAGTTACCATGGTTACTGTCTGATGGAATCAGCTTCCCTTTAATATTAAAAACGCCGACACAGTCTCTACATTTAAAATTAGGCTTAAAACATTCCTGTTCGAGAAAGACTATGGTCAGGTTAGTTAAAAATTATGTGGTGTATGAGTCACAGTTCAGTCTAGGCTGCCCTAGGAGTTAGAATGCTGGGGAAGTACAGATACTGAGTTCCTTCTTTCTTCTCTTTCTCTCCCTCACACCTGTTTCTGTCATTTTTATAACATATCTTTCATACCAAGTCTGTTCATGACTAGTCACCTGGTGTCCCCTTTCCCCCCTCCCCCCCTGGGGGGAGTGGTGGTTTTCCTGACAGTGCCTGCACGGGAGCCATGGACGACAGGATCTGCAGTGTCTCGCCTGTGCTGACATGTGACCCCGGACCACTGCCCCTGCCTGTCTGGACCAGCCCCCCCTTCCTGCATTTATATATGGACGTTCATCTATAGTCTGTCCGTCCATGGGAGTGGATCTGTCCTTCAATGTGGTTCTCCTCAAGATTTCTTCTTTTTCCCACTGGGTTTGGAAGTTTTTTCTTGCCGAGAAGGAGGGTCTAAGAACAGGGGGAGGGTCTAAGGACAGGGGGAGGGTCTAAGGACAGGGGATGCCTGGGACTTTTCATGTATTTCTGTAGTTGTGTAACGGACCACGGGAAACCCAAGCGCAGAACAGGAGACGTGCGTAAAAGTCCAAACAATGTTTTATTCTCACACAGGTTAGAATAACAACACAGAGAAGTGAGGACAGGTCCTCGTTAAAGTCTCTTGGAGCTGGGCTGTACTTATCCAAGCCGGGCCTGAAGGTCTTCCTCAGATCCGGGAGCGGGACTGGAATCAGACCGATTCTGGTCCACGGTTGAGGCTGATGACGAGGCTCGTAGTCGGGGTTCGTTCCGGGGTCGGAGCAGGCAGCAGATATCAGGGTCGGTGTACGTTCCAGGGTCAGGGCAGGCAGCGAAAGGCTTATCAGGATCCGGACCAGGTTCAGAAACAGACAGGGACAACAGGCAGAAAACGGAGGTCGGACAGAAACGGGACTGGTACACGGAATTACAGGAGATACAGAAAGCTGGAAAATCAGAGGACTGGTCATGATAATCTGGCAACGGTTCAGACCAGAATGCGGGCTTATATGCTCCTCACCTGATGGACACACCTGGGTCCATCAGGTGAGTCGCATAATCACATCAAAAGGGGAACACAGAAAGAGGTGAAAGGTGACACACAGGGAGAACATAGAGCAGACACACACAGACAGAGAAGCAAACAGAACACACAAGGAACAGAATATGACAGAACCCCCCCCCCCCCCCAAGGAACGTCTCCTGACGTTCCAAAACAAAAAACACAGAACAAACAAACAAGACACGGGAGGGTGGTGGGGGTGTGGAGGAGGGCTAGAACTCTTCAGAGGCATCCGAATCCATAACCACACCCTCCTCCTCGTAATCCTCCCAGGTCATCTCTTCCGCCTCTGCCCCATCCTCTGGTGGGCGAACTCCTGGATGCTCAGACATCCCCTCCTCATCTTCATCCATGGGAACCTCAGACTCCTCTTCACTAGATGAGGGGTCCGGGATGTCAACAGGGGGTAACCTCGGGCGTCTGGAGTTGGAGGGTTGTCCTGGGTGGGAGGCGTGAAACTGGCTAATGAGCTTTTTGTCCAGAATCTGTCGAGCCGGTACCCAGGTCCTTTCTTCGGGACCGTACCCCTCCCAGTCCACCAGATACTGAAGGCCTCTCCCCCAACGTCTGGACTTTAGTAGCCTCCGGACCGTGTAGGCTGGTGCGCCGTCAATCATCCTGGGGAGAGGTGGAGACTGGGAGGGAACCATTAGCGGACTCTGGGAGACAGGCTTAATTCTGGAAATATGAAAAGATGGATGAATCTTCAAGGATGGAGGAAGGGAAAGTCTTACCGCTACGGGATTGATTATCCTCTCAATTGAAAACGGGCCGATGAATTTGGGAGAGAGCTTCTTAGACTCAGTTCTTAAAGGAAGGTCTCTGGTGGACAACCAGACCTTCTGTCCCACCTTATATGTGGGCCCTAGAGACCTCTTCTTGTTGGCCTGCACTGCTTGCCTCTTTACCGATTGCAGCAGGGAGGCCCTAGCGTCTCTCCACACTCTCCTACACTTCTTGATGAAGGTTTCTACAGAGGGAGAGCATGAGTTAATCTCCGAATCAGGGAACAGGGGAGGTAGGTATGTCGCCTTTGCCTTGCTGAACACCTCCTTGTAGTCCAGGTACACGGCAGGAACATGGATCAGGTCTGCTGGAGTGGGTGAAGGGACTGGACTAGCCGTCGGCTCTTTCTGTTGGAGACAGAGGGATTCACAGTTCTTACCCCAGCTTAGTACGGTCCCATTCTGCCAATCCAGGTGCGGGTTATGCCGGCGGAGCCATGGGTAACCGAGGATGACCAGGATCTCAGGTGAGTCTAGAACATGAAATTGAACAGTTTCGACATGATTGCCAGAGGTGATCATTGACACCGGCTCAGTCTGGTGTGTGATCTTGGCCAGAAGATGGCCATCCAAAGCATGGGCCACTATGGGTTCTTTAAGGGGACTGATAGTAACCCCTAATTTCTTGATCAGACCTGAATCCATAAGATTACTGTCCGCCCCGGAGTCGATGAACACGGACTGCGAGATGGCTTCACCCTTGGGACGGAGCAAAACCTGAAACAGAGGACGGGAGATGGGGGCAGAGGAAATAGATCAGCTCAGTAGAATGCCCCCTTTTAATACTGAGCCTGATCTTTTAATGGACACTCCCGAAGATAGCCACCGCAGTACAGACACAGGTTCTCCTTCCGTCGACGGTCCCGTTCCTGCTGAGTAAGTTTGGGTCGAACCATCGACCTGGATTCCCCTTCGGTGTGTTGTAATCTGCGGGGTGGAGCAGATGACATCCTGGAAGGGCAGCTAGATTCTTCTCGCTCCCTCCTGCGCTCCCTCAGCCGATTGTCCAGCAGTATCGTCAGGTGAATTAACTTCTCCAGGGAAGTGGGGTCATCACGTAGCGCCAACTCGTCCTTGAGTTCGGCGTTCAGACTCCTGCGGAACAGGGCTCGTAGCGCCTTATCCTCCCAGCCACAGTCAGCTGCCGCAATCCGGAAGGTGATTGCATACTGAGCGACCGGAGCGTCTCCCTGTTTCAAAGACAGTAGCCGGGTTTCTGCCTGTCTGCCCCTAACGGGGTGATCAAAAACCAATAACATTTCATTGATCAAAAGGTCATAGTCTGTCCGAAGCTCTGGACGCTGGGTGGAAACAGCCAATGCCCAAGCTGCCGCCTGTCCAGAAAGCAAACTCATAACGAAGGCTGACTTAGACTCACTTGTGGCGTAACTGAGTGGTTGTTGGCTAAACACTAGTGCACATTGATGGAGGAACTGACCACATAACCCCAAGTCACCCTGATACCTGACTGGCATGGGCATGTGGGGTTCCCGAGATGCACCGCTGACCGTCGTAGTTGTCACCGGAGAGGGGGTGGTGATGACTGGGGTCGGTGCTGCCGCGCTCCCTACTGGAGGAGCCCCCGATGGCGGAGTCTGTGGAGGGAACCGCACATCCATGGAATGCAGCTGAGCTCAGACTTCCGAGATGGCTGATCCAAGCTCCTTCATTCCTGTGGCCAAAACATTCAGAGCTTCACTGTGCTGTGTAGATACCTCACTCTGTCCCCGGACTGTAGCTAACAACGCCTCAAGTTCTGCTGGGTTCATGTTGGCCAGATTATACTGTAACGGACCACGGGAAACCCAAGCGCAGAACAGGAGACGTGCGTAAAAGTCCAAACAATGTTTTATTCTCACACAGGTTAGAATAACAACACAGAGAAGTGAGGACAGGTCCTCGTTAAAGTCTCTTGGAGCTGGGCTGTACTTATCCAAGCCGGGCCCGAAGGTCTTCCTCAGATCCGGGAGCGGGACTGGAATCAGACCAATTCTGGTCCACGGTTGAGGCTGATGACGAGGCTCGTAGTCGGGGTTCGTTCCGGGGTCGGGGCAGGCAGCAGATATCAGGGTCGGTGTTCGTTCCAGGGTCAGGGCAGGCGGCGAAAGGCTTATCAGGATCCGGACCAGGTTCAGAAACAGACAGGGACAACAGGCAGAAAACGGAGGTCGGACAGAAACGGGACTGGTACACGGAATTACAGGAGATACAGAATGCTGGAAAATCAGAGGACTGGTCATGATAATCTGGCAACGGTTCAGACCAGAATGCGGGCTTATATGCTCCTCACCTGATGGACACACCTGGGTCCATCAGGTGAGTCGCATAATCACATCAAAAGGGGAACACAGAAAGAGGTGAAAGGTGACACACAGGGAGAACATAGAGCAGACACACAGACAGAGAAGCAAACAGAACACACAAGGAACAGAATATGACAGTTGATTATGTTTTTGTAAGGCCCTCTGAGACGACTTTGTTGTGATTTAGGGCTTTATAAATAAAATTGAATTGAATTGAATTGAATTGAAGACTGTGGTGCTAGCTGCTAATGCTAACACAACATCTAGGAAGACTGTGGTGCTAGCTGCTAATGCTAACACAACATCTAGGAAGACTGTGGTGCTAGCTGCTAATGCTAACACAACATCTAGGAAGACTGTGGTGCTAGCTGCTAATGCTAACACAACATCTAGGAAGACTGTGGTGCTAGTTGCTTCTTAGAGGCAACTGGTGGAATGTTCTAAACTTTGCATTAGTTCCATCTATAGGCTGGACAGTAGAACAGTTTGACAAAAATCTCTATCATGGACAAAAAATACCTCATAACGTATGTTACCTTACATACCATCCATTCCTAAAAATGTGGCTCAGTTGGTAGAGTGGGTCGCCCAATGACCGTGATGTTGGCGGTTCGTGTCCCAGCTCAAAGTGTCCTTGGGCAAGACACTGTACCCTGATTTAGGCCCCCAGTAGGACTGACCTTTGACCTTAGAAACCTACTGTTGTATGAGTGTGTGTGAATGGGTGAATGTGAGGCTAATGTAAAGAACTTAGAACCATGAAGGTGGAACAGAACTATAGAAGTGCAGAACATTTAGCATTTAGAATAAGGTCACATTTAGGCTGAATCCCATTTCACTCCTTTATAATGGATTGAAAAAGCAGCCCTTTAACATTAGCAGAGGTGGTAAAAGTACTCCCATTCTATACTACAGTAGAAGTACAGCTACTTGTGTGAAAAAATACTCTAGTAAAAGTAGAAGTACTGATTCAACTCCTTTACTAAAGCAAAAGTTTAAAAAGTACAACTTCTCTACTATAAATAAGGAAGAAGTAAAAGAGTATTATTATTTTTCTAACATGGATGAAATAGTCATTTAACCAGGAAAGGTTTCAAAAGTATTTTAAAGTGAATTACTGTGTAGAAAATGTGTTTGATCAGGTCAAAACATTTAGGAAAAATGGGGAAAAACGTCACAACTGAGAGCAAACCCCATCATAAATATGAGTTAAAATATAGAACTGTGATAAAAAAGTAAAAAATGTGAGATAAAATAAAATCTAAATGATCAGATAGTCATAAATGTGTGATAAAAAATGTATAATTATGAGAAAACTTTTGAATATCTGCATCTTTATGGTTTAACAGAGAATCGCACATTAACAAAAAAAGTTGCAAACTTTATTAAATTGTTTATTTCAGATGCTGCAGTTATCATGACCTAAAAATAGATCATTATCTGACTGAGCTTTAAGAGGAGCTGATCATTGAACCAGGGGGGTGGTCCCCAACGACTGGATGTGGACCCCCATGGTCTAAAAGAACTAGAACTAGATACGATACCAGGGGTCTTTAACCCTGGACTGTACCCAGGACCCCTGGACTATACCCAGGACCCCTGGACTGTACCCAGGACCCCTGGACTGTACCCAGGACCCCTGGACTGTACCCAGGACCCCTGGACTGTACCCAGGACCCCTGGACTGTACCCAGGACCCCTGGACTGTACCCAGGACCCCTGGACTATACCCAGGACCCCTGGACTGTACCCAGGACCCCTGGACTATACCCAGGACCCCTGGACTGTACCCAGGACCCCTGGACTGTACCCAGGACCCCTGGACTGTACCCAGGACCCCTGGACTATACCCAGGACCCCTGGACTGTACCCAGGACCCCTGGACTGTACCCAGGACCCCTGGACTGTACCCAGGACCCACCCCTGGACTGTACCCAGGACCCCTGGACTGTACCCAGGACCCCTGGACTATACCCAGGACCCCTGGACTGTACCCAGGACCCCTGGACTGTACCCAGGACCCCTGGACTGTACCCAGGACCCCTGGACTGTACCCAGGACCCCTGGACTGTACCCAGGACCCCTGGAC
>CM035788.1:415573-442092 GCA_020466265.1 Siphamia tubifer
GGATAGAAAATGATGATGATGTTTGTTATTAGATTTGATCTGTGTAGTTTATTTAATTAGGACAATGCACATTAATTGATACATCAGTAAAAACATCAATATAAATATGCTGGAGTTAACATGGTTGCTAAATTTCATCTGTTGTCCTAAGGCAGGTATAAGACAACAACAATAAAACAAACAATATCACAAGACAAAACATGTAGACATTGAAACCAATAGATCACAAACATAAAATACACAATATATAATTTTTTTTTTTTAATTTGTCACAGCTGTAGTGTGGTGCAGTTAATAAAATGTTGTACCTTTACAGGTTAATGGAAACTCCTTTTGTCACGTCACTGGATATTGCCTGTACAAGTTGTCCTGGGCCTCATAGTTTCTCATAATTTTCTCATGGTTTGATGTATGGTCAGTTTGCAGTTATGAGAAATTAGTGATATTCATGGCCCCTGTCTGATAATAAAACTTTTGTCATACACCCAGTGTCACTTTGCACTTAAATATTGTTTAACTCCAACATACTGAACATTACAGTGGAGTTTTTTTGCCCCTTACCCTCTTACCTACCCAACTACCTACCTAGTGCTATTTATTTGTGCTTATTTTATACATTTTCTTGCCTATTTTGTTCATTGTTCACAAATGTTGTGGCAAATATTTAGTTTTTACTAATTTTGATGCTTATATTTGTCCATTGTTTTGAAACTTTTTTGTAACCTCCCCCCCTCCTTTTATGTCGTTTGGTATCTATCACTTATTTTTCTTAATTTTGTTATTCAAATTTGATTCATTTCGTACACAGTGTTTACTAAAGCCTCTGTGAAGACCTAATAGGAATCCATTTGAATTTTATTTATAGAGCCCCAAATCACAACAACGTCACCTCACAGGGCTTTACAAGAGAGAACGATCAACCACAGAAATAGATGAAGTCCCAAGTGTCCCCGGTCCTGAGACCCTCCTTCTCACCAAGAAAACATTTCAAAACCCAGTAGGAAAAATAAAATATTTTGAGGAGAACCACAACTGAAGGACAGATGCACTGCCACAGACGGACAGACTATAGATGAACGTCCATTTGCAGATGAAGGGGGGTTGGGGGGTGGTCCATCCATCAGACAGGTGAGGGTGAGGGAAGAGGTCTGGGGTCACAGGTCAGCACATACAATTGCGTCACTGCAGGTCCTGTTGTCGATAGCACTAGCCTAGCACTGTGCTAATAGCACTAGCCTAGCACTGTGCTAATAGCACTAGCCTAGCACTGTGCTAATAGCACTAGCCTAGCACTGTGCTAATAGCACTAGCCTAGCACTGTGCTAATAGCACTAGCTTAGCACTGTGATAATAGCACTAGCTTAGCACTGTGATAATAGCACTAGCCTAGCACTGTGATAATAGCACTAGCCTAGCACTGTGATAATAGCACTAGCCTAGCACTGTGATAATAGCACTAGCCTAGCACTGTGCTAATAGCACTAGCCTAGCACTGTGCTAATAGCACTAGCCTAGCACTGTGCTAATAGCACTAGCTTAGCACTGTGATAATAGCACTAGCTTAGCACTGTGATAATAGCACTAGCTTAGCACTGTGATAATAGCACTAGCTTAGCACTGTGATAATAGCACTAGCCTAGCACTGTGATAATAGCACTAGCCTAGCACTGTGATAATAGCACTAGCCTAGCACTGTGCAGATACTGGACCATGTATGTGACTTCATCAACTGGTGACATGAGATGTGGTGCTATCTTAATAATAATAATGATAATAATAGGTTAACAATGATGATGATGATGATAATAATAGCTTAATTATTATTATAATCTTTCTTTCTGCTCTTTTCAACTCATTTCACCCACTTCCACAACACATTTGTACCAAACATTCTCACATTTTCTATGAGCTCTGCACTAGTATAGTATAATATGCAGTCAAGGTAGGAAAATAGAATTAAATAGGAAATAGACAATTAATCAGCATATGAAATGAACTGCATTCATGACAATTCTTTTTCATAAACACATTAGGGCTGGGCGATTTTCTCTTTTAAAAAAATCTCAGATTTTTTCCCAAAAAACTCGATTCACGATACGATTTTTTTTCCCACGTGGGCTAAATGAAAATGAAAACACTAGAAACGTGGTTTCTTTCGTCTTCTTTTTTAATTAAATAACATGTAAAACAAAAATACTTCTACAAATAACTTTAAATAATAAATCATTTGTGCAAAAGGTGCAACTACAACCTGAGACTTTACCTACATGAACTGTAGTAAGTCCAGACATATCCACCACTGTTACAGGAAAAACTGTGCAAAAAAAATAGTATAAAAGATACATTTTGTTGGAAAAAAGAAAGATTAAAATATTTTAACAACTAAAACAATATACATTAATACTCATATTATATGAAAAACATTGTAAAAAACGTAGTAGTGCAAAAGTAAGATAAAAATAAAACTAGTAACATTTTTACTTTGTAAGGACAAAATAAAACTAAACCTTATTATCAATCAAACTACTTCAATAAACCTGAACATGTTACTAATATTTTGGATATATGATGTTATTGTCTGTTATCGCTCCACATCGTGTTCCATGTTTATCATAAGGTGCAGAGTCCTGCACGGGTTCGGGTACCCGTGGGTGAACCGCAAATTTTCACGAAACGGGTGAAAAATGTTGTGCTGTGTCGGATACGGGTTCGGTTCGGATATCGGGTTCATTTATAGCGGGTTGGTTCGGGTGCGGATTTTTTTTTTCGTGGGAAAACGGGTCAGAGTTTAAACATGACGGGTACGGGCGGTTGCAGTTTGTCAAAATCAGAACCGTGCAGGACTCTGATAAGGTGTGCTGTGATAAAAGCTTTGAGTGTTTGTTGAACATTTTGAAGAAGTACTGGCAGCGCTAGTCTCTGCTTTTTCTAAGAGCCCCCCCCATTGGATGCTTTCACTTCAGATGTGCAACTACGGAAAGCAGCCTGGTTCATGGTTTTCTTTTTGCGAGGAAAAAAAGTGCGCGTGGAGGGGAATCGGATTGCACGATTTTCCTAAAATATGAATCGATTTTGTCATGAAACTCGATTTTAAATCTAAATCGATTTTTTGCCCAGCTCTAAAACACATGTTCCTGGGTTAAGCTGTATTTTTTTGTTTTGCTCTCATGGGACATAGGCTATTGTTCAAATTCTGTGCAGGAGTTCAAGTTTTGACTTTAATAAGATATATAACGGGGAAAAAAACATGTGATTCCAAGTGAAATCCGCTTCCAGGTTTTGACATTGAACATTAGCGTTGTGAAATCCGAGCCTCAGAAGGTGTCCCTGAACGCAGCATCGCTCGGCTTCAGTGGAACACGCGGCCATTCACAGTTTTTCAGGTCCCTCCGGTGACTCTGAATGACTGGCCGGTCTCCTCTCACTCTCCTATCACACACCACATCTCAGTCTCCGGCTCGTTTTTTTTCTTCCGTTACCGGTCGTCTTTTTTGTTTTCTTTCCGCGCGTGCTAAAGTCCTGGTCGAGTGCGCGTGTGTGGAAACGATGCTGATGAAGTTGGAAAGTAATGAGCGAGGATGCTGAAGCTGCCGGGAAGCCCGCTTTGTTCGGAGGAGCGCCAGGCTTTTGTGCCGCTGTCATCCCCTGCTGCTTTGTCTTCACTTGGCCTTCAGATACCGACCGGTAGGTTCGGTTCCAGCAGACAAACCACACCAGCTTTACACATTATTCATTGCATCACACTGGACTACTCAGCATTTGTGTTATTTTTCTTTTAATTTTTTTGGGGGGATTTCTAGTAATGTGATCGTGTCCTAAATGGACCTCTGCTGTCTCCAAATGGGACCATCCTCCCTCTATATATCAGAAGAGTTCAAACCTGATGTGCTTTCTAGGTTATTTCTCTATATGTTATATGTTAAAGCTATTGATATTGTCACAAAAGGATCACCTGCATCACTTATCTGGCATATTTAGCCATACCATTTTAGCTTTACATTGGACTACTCAGCATTTTTTTTTTTGGGGGGGGGGGGGTTTATAGTAATTCTATGAATGTGTTCAGTGTCCTAAATAGACCTCTGCTGTCTCCAAATGGGACCATCTTCTCTCTATACATCAGAAGACTTCAATCCTGATGTTTTTTATAGGTTATTTTTGTATGATGACTCTTTAATTTGGTGTTCACAGTAAAAAAAAAAAGGTATTGATATTCTCACAAAAGGGTGGTCTGCATCCCTTATCTTACATCTTTTGTTGGTTTGCAGCCCAGTCTGGTACACAGAGCATCTTCTCTTTGCCTCTGCCCCTCTGTGTGTTGGTGTCAGCAGCCCCTAAATAATAGATGGACCCTCACCCCTGGGGGCGCTCACCTCCTGCTTTTAATAGACTCTCAAAGATGCCTCCCTTGCATCTTTTGTCTTGACTTATTGCATGTCGGGAGGGGTGAACTTAGCTTGTTTTTGTAAAATACATTAAAGCTTCTCAAAGTGATGGGGATAAAATCACGCCAACTACCGACCGGGTACTTCCCCAGGAACAGGAACCTATAGAAGTGACGTCATATGATTCCATGACTCTATAGTTGTGCTGCCATGTTGGACTGTAAGAAAGACCGGCGCTCTATCGTTGTACAGTTTTATGACTGAAAATGATGGTCTTTGTGACTATGCTTTGAAGTCGTCTGATACTCATAATGATCACGATCGATGGAAAATTGAGCAGATAGGATGTTTGGACCCGTATACTCGACCAAAAGACACTTTAAAGACAGTTTTCTCAACAACTAGTGATGATTTGTGCACGGCGGTGACAACACCTCCTAATTTATGGTACCTGGACATTTCTAAGTATTTGACCAACAGAACATCTGCATACACAGCAGAGGCAATGAAGAATTATAAAAGCCTAGATGGATATAGATACTTGGTGGAAGGTTGGATCAAAGAATTACACGTTAAAATGTCATCATCGTCCAGTTCTCTGTTCGCCATCATAAACAGGTAAACAACCACACTTCCGTGTAGGTCTATTCAGTGGTGTATTGTACTGGGTAGTAGGCGTAATAAATAAATTAAAGGGGAGTGTGGACACATGCAGAACATGTGTGGAATTATCAAACTTCGACCTACCAGATATAAAATGAACACTGAAAAGTGGTGTTCCATCATTGGGTTTCCATGTCTTGTGGCGTATCGTGTCCAGACATTTCCACCGTCTCTCAGAGTGTCTATAGATTCTGTAGAAGGAAACTCCATCTGTTGTCTCCTTTAGATTTGTACAACTGATGACACCAGGAATGTCTGGGTTTGACTATAATGCTGATAAAACAGCAGCGTGTTGTAATTTTTGTCAGAAACATGATGTTTTCTTACCGTCCAATGTGGTGGCACAACTACGGAATCATGGGATCACGTGACGTCAATGCATTACCTCTATAGGCAAGTGATTGAAACGTGTTTCTTTTCCCGAACTATCCCCTTCGCAGGCGTGCGAAATCTTTTTTGGCCGCCGTACATTTATTTGCATTGCCCTGCAAAAGACGAGAGTGGGAGCTTCCTGCCCTCTGTGAAATATTGCCTTCTCAGTTCCTTTGTTCCCACTGCCCTGCTGGTCTGGCTGTTGGCCGCCTGCCTGGCGGGCTGCTACTGGAAGACATGCTTTTGTTTTTTTGTTATTATTTTCTCCTTTCTATCAGCCTTTATAATCCCATTCACTGTGGAGTTGAATAAAAATGTGTTTAAGCCGCTTCAGACACAAGTGCAATTAGACTCTCATGCACGTAGTCATTCATTTCCTCACCACATTACATAACTTGCGGTTAAAATGCTTTTTGTTTGTTTTTTTTATTTAAATTTGATTTCTGGACAGTCTTCACCCCCAACAGACTGTCTGACTCGTCTAGGTGAACGGCATTAAAAGGGCCGTTTCCACATTTTTCCATTTGTTCTGTAGTTATTACTTGTATGTAATGCTGTGCTTGTTATATTAAAGACTAGCAGAGTCTTTTTTTATTTCTACATGCACATTTTCATTTCTTTCCACAGCTGCTATGGTGACCCTTGTCTTCAAGGACACAGCCTGTGTGTGTGTGTGTGTGTGTGTGTGTGTGTGTGTGTGTGTGTGTGTGTGTGTGTGTGTGTGTGTATGTGTGTGTATGTGTGTGTATGTGTGTGTATGTGTATGTGTGTGTGTGTGTGTATATGTATATTTGTGTATGTGTGTGTATGTGTGTGTGTGTGTGTGTGTGTGTGTGTGTGTGTGTGTGTGTGTGTGTGTGTGTGTGTGTGTGTGTGTGTGTGTGTGTGTGTGTAGCTCTGCTGTGGATCATTGCATGTTCATGTGCAGGGGGTTTATTTGTTTTTTTTTGTCGTCTCTTTCTAAAAACATTTCACCCACTCACTTAGTATTATTGAAAAAATCCATCCTGTTCATTGTTTAGTTGTTTTTGTTTTATTGATGTACTTTTGTGCATCTCTACAGTTGGATTATACACCTGGAAATTACAATATGAAACAGAAAAAAAATAACCTGTGACCTTGACTGGCTGTATCTTAGTCATTTTTCTCCCTCCTCCTCCAGGTGATGATTAGTGATTATTGTAAGGATTTTTCTTTGGGTTTTTATTTTTTAGACTGTTTTGTCTGCTAAACCAGACACTCGGCCAGTAAGGCAATCAATCAGACAGATGGACAGACAGACCTCAGTAGACAAACAGCCTTTCAGCACAGTGAGGAGTCGGCCAATAACAGGACGACTTTCTCTTTCATTACCAACCTGATTCCTGTATATAGTCTTAACACCGTAATAATTAAAGGAGTAATAGTTTAGCTTTTTTTAAGCAGAATTATGCATTTTCAAACCTTTCCCTGTGGTCTACATCTATCTAGAATTCAGCAAACCTCTGTCTGTAGTGTGTCCTGTCTGCCTGTGGAACTCCTAACACCTGCAGAACTCCCACCAAATGATCCAACATTTGGAGGGTGACTTTCCAGTACTATGGTGGATTACAGTGCAAAATTTCACACCATTACCACAAACGACAACATCGCAATTTCAGCTGGAGGGCAGTAGTAACTAATGTCAACAAACAGTGTAAATGAACATTTAACCCTAACCTAATGATAGATACCACATCCACAAAAAAAGTTAGCTTTGGAACATACCTCTGACCAAGTGGTCGCTTCAGACACGAGCATTAGCATTAGCATTAGCATTAGCAGACTCTGCTCCTCCCGACCACAACGCAGATTTAAAATAGACTTTTTACAAACTTTTTCTCTGATCTTTTTCCATTTCTCACCTTTGTGAATGACAATCTTTAATACTCTAAAAAATAGCTTTTCTTTCTCTGGGTTAGAACTAGGGATGGCGAAATGTCTAAAAAATCTTGGTCGATCCTTGAGCCTCATTAACTGGTTGCAGTCAGTCACAGAGAAAAGAAAACAGTTACTTTGTCGGCTCACACACTCACAGCCATTTATGTACGGGTGCGCTCACATAGCTTTTTAAACACCAGTCACACTGTGAGGCTGATGTTATGTTAAAAGCTGATTTTAAAGCATCACACAGAGAAAACATGAAATGGTCAAAGGGTTAGGGTTAGGGGTCAAAGGGTTAGGGTTAGGGGTCAAAGGGTTAGGGTTAGGGGTCAAAGGGTTAGGGTTAGGGGTTTAAAGCGTCAGTTCTGCACAAACTGCTTTTGTCGTAGTCCACCTGTCATGTCATGTTCAGTAGGTCTGGATAACACAACTCATCCACCGTGGTGGTTGTCATGGTAACAACTCGTTGTCCCAGTCTCTAACTTTAGAGCGGGGGTTCCCAATCCTGGTCCTCGAGGGCCACTGTCCTGCATGTTTTTGATGTTTCCCTCTTCCAGCACGACGGTCATCATCAGTCTTCTGCAGAGCTGGATGACAGGCTGATCATTTGAATCAGGTGTCAGATGAGGGATGCATCTAAAACATGAAGGATAGCGGCCCACGAGGACAAGGATTGGACACCCCTGCTCTAGAAGTTCTATGACGTCACCTCAGCTTTGTATTTGGTTTATGTTTTGAGTAAACATTCTAAACTGGTGTTAAATGATCGCACCACATAGATTAACTGAGCTCTGAGGTTACTATTAATAAATGTTGTCTTGTATTCTACTGCTAATGTTTAAATTCATCATTTTTAAAGTTATACTATGAAGAGATCACAAAGCCTCCTCTTTATAACCTACATTATTAGAATAGAGTTTGTGCAGTGGAATGACTGATGCAGGATGTTTGGGTTTTTTTTTTTTTAACTGATGAAAGAAAATTTTGACATTGATGCGGTCAACCATCGGTCAAAAGGTCATCAGTTAAAACAACCAAAGTTAGAACGATTGTTGCAGCCGTAAATGACAGAAAACAGACATTTTTATCCAGCTACTTCACTTCCTGCCCTCTGTCTGAAAATCATGCGCTGACTATATACAATTTTATGTCACGTGAAATCAACCTATAGGACGTAGGTTTCCATCTTTGTCACTGCGTGTCACGCTCATTTCCACTTTACTCAATTTGCTTCAGGTCAAAATTGGATAAAACAGGAAACGGCCATCATAATTTTTTTTAATTATTCATTTAAACACAAAAAGGAAAAACTGAAAAACCGCAACATTATCTGTTTTTTCATTTTGGTTTTGGAAACAAATAATGAAGATACGACTTGTTGTTTCATTGTCTTATTTTTGGTTTTATTTTGAAAAATGAATGAACGAATGATGCACGGATTGTGTTTGTTCTGGAGACCTTGACCAAACAAAAATCTATACATTTGTTTATTTTAATACACTACTGTCATGGCTGTCAAAATGAATGTGTTAACATGGATTAATGAGAACAAAAAAAAAAAAACACCCAAGGTGGAATATTAGCCCCTTGACATAAAGTATTAGATACACTCTTTTCTTTTCATTGAAACACTTCCAGCTTCAAATCCCACATTACACCAATCATATGTCAGGATTTCTCCCAGTACTTCAGTTAACACGATGCATCAGCTCGCAGCGAACACATTAAGTGCATATATATTCACGTCTTTCTGGAGTCTGTTTGCTCTTGCAGAATGATGCGTGACTACTTTTTCATCTCATAATTTAGACTTTTTATCCCAGGTCAACACTACACTGGATAGAAAGTTAGAGACTTCTAATAAAAACTGTGAATAAGGACCAGGAGGGCGGTAGACTATGACAAAAAGGACTGGTTTTTGGTTTCTGCAGTTGGGGAAAGTAATGGATAAAAATAGACTTTCAAAGGAGTGGTAAGTGGGAATAATTTTAGGATTAATTTTAGGGCTAAAACCTAAACTGGAGTGAGAAATTACTGCCACTCATCCACCACCACCACTGGTTCTGGCTGTGTGATAGTTCACCTGGTGTAACGAGGAGGTCGCTCGTTACCACGTGACCTCACACACAGCACCTTAGCATTTACACTTTACACCATAGATGTCACAACACACTTTAAAATGCACCAGCACTTTTGAGGATGAAGCTAATTTGCACAATAAACTTTGCACACAACTGTTTTTTAAAAAAAGTATTTATTTATTAAATTGTATTTGCAGTCTGCACGGAGCTCCGGCCGCGTCACTTCCGGTGAGGGCGCCGGGATGCTTGTCTTTTCCCAGGAAAAAGATACCCACAAAAAGTAGTGATTTACATCTCAGTACTTGAGGAAACATCCTTGACTCTGGGGCAGGAAACATTATTCATAAGCATCTGAATCTATTTAAAAAACTAAAAACCCTGTGGAGCAACGGAAGCACGGTTCAGTTTGTCATCTTGTACTTTAGTGAGTTCAGATAGTTTCACATGGATCCACTGTCCGATGGATGTCAGGGCTGGTGTGTGTGTATTCCTATCTTTATGGGGACATTGATATGTTTACACAGTCACACCATGGGGACCTCTGACACTATGGGGACCAAAGTGCAGGTCCCTGCGAGGATTAAATATAAAGGTCCCCACTAGTAAAATAGAAATGATGTGGCCCTATAAATAGATTAATTAGTTTTTTCAGGAAGTCCCATAAAGCATGTGTATTTAAAAAAAATTTTAAGATGCATTCACGTTAAATATTTTAAATGTATTTTTAGTTATTAATTGTTTTTACATTTCATTTATTTTGTTTAATATATTGTTTATTATTAATTAATTATAATTGTTTGATTAATTAATTGTATTTTTAAATTATTATTTTTAAATTATTATTTTTTATTCTGTCATTTTTATTTTTTATTTTTATTTAATTTAGCTTTCTATTTTTTATTACTATTATTATTTTTATTTTATGTTATTAAAAGAAAGAAGTGGCAATGGCAACTTGATTAAAAACTTGGTCCTCACGAGACATGTAAACAAGTGTGTGTGTGTGTGTGTGTGTGTGTGTGTGTGTGTGTGGCGCTTCAGGCTGGGTTTGGTGGGTTCATGTCTGAAGCGTTCATTTCACATGAGTTGATGTCAAAGTTTTTGCTGCCTCTCAGTTCAGTCCTACACAAACTCTCCTGTGTGTGTGTGCGCGCACGTGTGTGTTTGTTTGCACATCTAATCTCTTAAGATTACTTACTCATCAGTGGTCTATACTAAAATATTCTAACCTAGCCACACTAGCTCCTCCTAGCATCAGTAAATCTAATGTTCTATTGTAGTAGCCTAGCCACACTAGCTCCTCCTAGCATCAGTAAATCTAATGTTCTATCGTAGTAGCCTAGCCACACTAGCTCCTCCTAGCATCAGTAAATCTAATGTTCTATCGTAGTAGCCTAGCCACACTAGCTCCTCCTAGCATCAGTAAATCTAATGTTCTATCGTAGTAGCCTAGCCACACTAGCTCCTCTTAGCATCAGTAAATCTAATGTTCTATCGTAGTAGCCTAGCCACACTAGCTCCTCCTAGCATCAGTAAATCTAATGTTCTATCGTAGTAGCCTAGCCACTAGTGATGCGCGGGCTACCCGCTGGCCCGCGGATATCCGCGGGTGACCCGCGGGGCGGGCGGGTTGGGTCGCACTTTTTAATACATATTGCGGGCTGGGCGGGTTATATTTAATATATATTGCGGATGCGGGCGGGGCGGGTCAGGGACGATCAATACCCGCATTTTTCCATACGACATTCCCAAAAATGGCACAATATGGATAGACTGAAGGTATACAATATTTCAACTTAAAATAACCTCAGTAAGAATAATCAACGACATATAAAAAATATGATGATGAAAGACAACTCAATTGACATCGGCAGTTTCATTCCATGAGAGGCGGCACGCTCCAGTCAGAATGAATGGGTAACAGCCACGTTATTTTCACATCCTTTGCATTGCCATCTACAGGAAAGGGTTGCCTTCATATGTTTACAGACCATGTTAAGACCGATGAGGGAGGATAGAGAGGTGTGTGCGTGCATGGAGCAGTCTCCACAGCCGTGTTATGAAACGGAAAGGAGCCCCGCTAACCTACAGTAGCATCCTCGTCTCTCCTCTCCTTCCAATTACTCGTACACTTAATTCTCCTATGACCCGCGAGTCGGGCGGGGTGGGTCGCAGTATTAATACATATTGCGGATGCGAGTGGGGCGGGTCAGGGATGATCAATACCCGCTGAAGTGTGTGTGTGTGTGTGTGTGTGTGTGCGTACGTGCTCGGCTCGCGCATGTGCAAGCCCGTCAGTTCCTGTTTTGAATGCTGTTTTATCCCAACTTTTTGTTATTTGTTATTAGCGCCAAAATCTCCCTGAACACTCAGAGATAAGAGTGAAAATGTGGGACTTGATCAGGGAGAAGATTAAAACAGGCGATGCGAAGGTTGTACGGAAACGTTGTATGTGTTGGCTTTATAGAGTGATGATGTGGGTGGAGTCTATTTTATGTGCTGGAGTGCATATTGAGACGTTAGAAAGGAGGCAAAAATGATGCTTCATGACTTTTAACATTAGAAGCACAAGGTAAAGATGCTGCGAATGTACTATGTGAGTTTAGAGACAAATTTAAGCTCGCGGGTTGATAGCGGGCGGGTTGGGTTTATCAATACTTGATAGCGGGCGGGTTGGGTTTATCGATACGTGACATCATGCGGGTTGGGCGGGGCGGGCCGAGCCACGTCTTGGGTTTGGGCGGGGCGGGTTTCTGTAAAACCCCCTAACCGCGCATCACTACTAGCCACACTAGCTCCTCCTAGCATCAGTAAATCTAATGTTCTATCGTAGTAGCCTAGCCACACTAGCTCCTCCTAGCATCAGTAAATCTAATGTTCTATCGTAGTAGCCTAGCCACACTAGCTCCTCCTAGCATCAGTAAATATAATGTTCTATCGTAGTAGCCTAGCCACACTAGCTCCTCCTAGCATCAGTAAATCTAATGTTCTATCGTAGTAGCCTAGCCACACTAGCTCCTCCTAGCATCAGTAAATCTAATGTTGTATCGTAGTAGCCTAGCCACGCTAGCTCCTCCTAGCATCAGTAAATCTAATGTTCTATCGTAGTAGCCTAGCCACACTAGCTCCTCCTAGCATCAGTAAATCTAATGTTCTATCGTAGTAGCCTAGCCACACTAGGTCCTCCTAGCATCAGTAAATCTAATGTTCTATCGTAGTAGCCTAGCCACACTAGCTCCTCCTAGCATCAGTAAATCTAATGTTCTATCGTAGTAGCCTAGCCACACTAGCTCCTCCTAGCATCAGTAAATCTAATGTTCTATCGTAGTAGCCTAGCCACACTAGCTCCTCCTAGCATCAGTAAATCTAATGTTCTATCGTAGTAGCCTAGCCACACTAGCTCCTCCTAGCATCAGTAAATCTAATGTTCTATCGTAGTAGCCTAGCCACACTAGCTCCTCCTAGCATCAGTAAATCTAATGTTCTATCGTAGTAGTCTAGTTTCACTCAATGTAACTTTTGTCTAGATTTCCCTGAAACTGGTCGACCAATCACTGTGAGGTAGAGTCAGGGGGCGGGACTAACAAAGTGATGCTGCGACAATTGGTAGAGAAACAAGTGTAAACAACCATAGAAGAAGAACAACAACAGGTGTAGATTTCCTTTTATCACAGATGAGTGAAGAATGTGAGAAAACGTCAACAATCTTTAAATTCTTTTTACAGAAGCAGAAAAAATCAAGCCTTTAAAAGTGAGTTAGTGTGCAGATAATGTTTGATCAGGTCAGAATTTCGAAAAAAGGCACAATTTAGATGAAACATTATCATTATGGCATGAAAACGTTGTGATAAAAAAAAATGCATAATAATGATAAAAAGTCAAAATTCTCAGATAATCATACATATGAGATAAAAAAATGCATAATTATGAAAAAAGACTTGAAATTATGAGATAAAAAGTTATTATCAAAGTTATCATTTGCCACAAAATTTAATAAAACTGTCATAATTATCAGATTAGTCGATTAATCGTTTCAATAGTCGGTGACTAGTTGACTGTTAAAGTAGTCAGTAGTTTCAGCCGTAGTTACAGGACATGACATACGTGGTCACATGATAACTTCTCTGGGAGTGAAAATGGTTGGATACACATGGACAGAGGAGGAGACGGAGAATGTTCTGGAAATAATTCAGTAGAAAAACATTGTCATTTTAGAGACAGAAATACAGTGTGATATCAACCACATGGAAAGATCTGGAAGGATGATATTTGACCAGTTACAACACTCCTGCCTAGAACAACCGTCAATGGAAACATCTTCAAAACACAAATATACTGTTGTTTGTGAAGAACTGTAATGGATACACAACTAGTATGAGGTTCACTGTCTCAATTTTTATTTTCAAAATGTACGTAAAGAACATTTTCTGACATTTATCATTTGACAGAGATCAAGAAAAATCTGTATCAGCCCCAAATATCAGCTTCGAAATAAATCTGCATCGATCAGTGGCTAAGGCTGTCATTAAAATAAATAAATAAATAAATAAATAAATGTATTGATCTAAAAAAAAAATCCAAATCGGTCAATCAGCAGTCATTGGAAATGTCCTGTCATTTGGAGCTGGACTTTTGTCTCTGTCTGCCAAAACCTTTCACACAAACACAAGGTTTCAGTAATGATTATTGGCAGAAGTGATGATTATGTCTGAGTTTGAGGCTGTAAAATGTCAGCGAATAATAACAGACGACGTTCGTAATCATGGTCGAGGAAGGACGTGTTTTATTTGTCAGCCAATCATAGTATAATCTGTTTCACAATGACAACAAAAAATACAATTTGAGTTGAAAGATAAATACACATCTTAGAATAACCTGTAATCTTTGCATTTTTATAATCTATAGCACAGGAGCTAAACATACGGCCTGCGGGCTAAAACTGGGCCACCAAAGGGTCCTGCCGGTCTGTCTGTCTGCCTAATTTTTGATCATTGTGATACTTATTTAAGCGTATTTGTCCATTTTCTTGCCTATTTTGTAATTTTTGTCTCATTTTGTTCATTTTTCGATAAATTAACAGCAATTATTTTTGTTTTTACAAATGTTGATGTTTATCCATGTTTACAATTTTTTCATTTTGTTTTTTTTCCCAAATTTTTTAAATGTCTTTCATCTATATCTAATTAAAAAAAAATTGTGATACTTATTTAAGATTAGTTTTTTGTCTATTTTGTCATGAATTTTGTCTAATTTTGTTCATTTTCCACAATTTTTGGAGCAATCATTTTTCTTTTTACTAATTTTGAGGCTTATGTTTGTCTATTTTGACAATTTTTTCCTTATTCTGTTCCTTTTTCACAAATTTTTTTGTTTCTTTAATCATCCATCCATCAATCCATCTAATTTTTGATCATTGTGATACTTATTTAAGATGATTAAATTCCCTCCTAATAAGCTTACAATAGCTTCCATGTGTCGCCATTTTTGCACTCTTTGCAAATAAATACTGTGATTGATTGAAATACAGTGTATCATTTAATTACAGATTATAATTAATCTTTACATTTTTTAATCTCTTGTCAGCCATAGTTCCAGTCTGATTGGTTGATTCAGCTGTACATAGAAACCTGCTCATCTGCCTGTCTGTCTGTCTGTCTGTCTGCCTGTCTGTCCACCAGTGATCACCAGTGTGGTTTGTCGGTGTTGGACTGCGACCACCACCCCCAGCAGCAGGTCAGCACCATGAGTCTGTACGGGACGGGAGGCGGAGCTGGAGCCGGGACTGTCAGTGGAGCAGGAGGAGGAGGAGGAGGAGGAGGAGGAGGAGGAGGAGGAGGAGGAGGAGGAGGAGGAGGAGGAGGAGGAGGAGGAGGAGGAGGAGGAGGAGGAGGAGGAGGAGGAGGAGGAGATCATTACAGGGAGCAGCGGCGGCGTTCTAGTGACCGCTCACGTGACTCCTCCCATGAGCGAGGAGAGAATCAGCTGACACCGTGTATCAGGAATGTGACCTCCCCCACCCGACAGCACGGTGAGGAAAAGGGGAAGAAGAGGCACCATGTGATGAGTGGGTCGCTCTGTCACTTTTCCATTGGATACAAAACTTTACACATATTTACTAAATGTTGGGAAAAAAACTGAAATGTTTCCAATAAACTACAAATGCGACAATTTGTTTGTTTGTTGAGTGACGACACGAGAATAGAAGTCTTTGCATAAACACGACAACAAACACATACATTTATTTATATTTATATATATTTAATAAAAACTCAAAATTGTGATATAATAGTCATATAACTATAATGTATAAAGTCACACTTTTTCTCCTCCACTGATATTTCTACTGTCACATCTGTCTAGTATAAAGTACAAATATTTATAGAAATGTAAAGAGTATAAAGTACAAATATTTATATAAAAATGTAAGGAGTAAAAGTAAAAACTTTCCAGAAAAATCAATACTTTAGTAAAGTACAGATACCTAAAGTCCAATATTGAAGTACTTTTATAGTTTTCCACCTCTGCTACTGTAAACTTAAACTATGCTTTTCAAACTTGATTTAGTTCTTTAAATAAAACCAGTTGTTACCTGGTGTTAGGACTGAAGGAGCACATGTGTGCCATCTACTGGTGTTACACAGCTGTGGACATATGCTTGGTGCTCACTATTAAAAGACCCACTGCTATTTTTCAGGCACTTCCCAAATAATTTTGGCTTTATTTTGACCTTTCTTAAGTGATTTATTAGCATTTTTAAATATATATTATTGTCTTTATTTGACATGTGTGGTGTATATCATGTATTCACACATCATATAGATGCTCATGAAAACTCAGGGTAAATTCAAAGTGAATTCTATGAAAACATAGAGAACTGCTGAACACTTACTAAGTGAATGTAAAAACATGTCTGATGTCACTTACCCTGTTTAAGATAAGATAGACTTTATTCCAAAAAATGTTTTGGGATCTTTTTATCTCATGATTTTAAACAAAGTTGACAAATGAACGACCTTTTCCTTAGTTTAATGAATTCACTTTCACTCTGTATCTTGTTTCAGTTGAATGTGACTTTTTTTCCGTTCCGTGACACTCGCATATCTTTTTTTTTTCTCTGTCAGACCGTGAACGCGGTGACGGCGGCTCGTCTTCCAGGTCGTCCAGTCCTCGTCCTCCCAGGGTTCCTCTGTCCTACACCCACATCGGAGGAGCTCTGATCGGGGGTCACGTGCCTCGAGCCGTCGGCGCCCCTGGAGGAGAACACCTGGCCAAGGCTCTGGGTCAGGGAGCGTGCGACATGATCTACGTGTACGACCTCAGCAGTAAAGACGGACACCGCAGTGGGCTACGAGTGGCAGAAAGAGTCACGCTAATTGTGGACAATACGAGATTTGTGGTGGATCCAGCGATATTTACAGCTCAACCAAACACCATGCTGGGCCGGTAAGGACAGATTTATTACCTCTGCCAAAGAGGTATTATATTTACGTCTGTCTGTCTGTCTGTTGGTATGTACATATGTATGTATACATATACATGTATACATACATACATAAATGTATATGTATGTATGTATGTATGTATGTATGTATGTATGTATGTATGTATGTATGTATGTATGTATGTGTGTGTGTGTGTATGTATGTATATGTATGTGTGTGTATGTATATGTATGTATACATATACATGTATACATACATACATAAATGTATATGTATGTATGTATGTATGTATGTATATGTATGTATGTATGTATGTATGTATGTATGTATGTATGTATGTATGTATGTGTGTGTGTGTGTATGTATATGTATGTGTGTGTATGTATATGTATGTATGTATATGTATGTATACATATACATGTATACATACATACATAAATGTATATGTATGTATGTATGTATGTATGTATGTGTGTGTGTGTGTATGTATATGTATGTATGTATATGTATGTGTGTGTGTATGTATATGTATGTATGTATATGTATGTATGTATATGTATGTATGTATGTATGTATGTATGTATGTGTGTGTGTGTGTATGTATATGTATGTATGTATATGTATGTGTGTGTGTATGTATATGTATGTATGTATATGTATGTATGTATATGTATGTATGTATGTATGTATGTATGTAGTTCTGTAGGATTAAGCAAAAAGTTCTAAGCATCTAGACATCAGATGGGTCAACACCTATAGCCCTAACCTTTGACCCCTAACCTTCAGACATCAGATGGGTCAACACCTATAACCCTAACCTTTGACCCCTAACCTTCAGACATCAGATGGGTCAACACCTATAGCCCTAACCTTTGACCCCTAACCTTCAGACATCAGATGGGTCAACACTTATAGCCCTAACCTTTGACCCCTAACCTTCAGACATCAGATGGGTCAACACCTATAGCCCTAACCTTTGACCCCTAACCTTCAGACATCAGATGGGTCAACACTTATAGCCCTAACCTTTGACCCCTAACCTTCAGACATCAGATGGGTCAACACTTATAGCCCTAACCTTTGACCCCTAA
This sequence comes from Siphamia tubifer, assembly GCA_020466265.1. Lineage (NCBI taxonomy): Eukaryota > Metazoa > Chordata > Actinopteri > Kurtiformes > Apogonidae > Siphamia > Siphamia tubifer. Next base: position 433,510 of record CM035788.1, read on the forward strand.
CCTTCAGACATCAGATGGGTCAACACTTATAGCCCTAACCTTTGACCCCTAACCTTCAGACATCAGATGGGTGTCTCCATCACGTCATGTTTTAACGTCATATGACATCATATCAAGCCTTGGCAGAGGTCTGCTGTCTCTGACTGCCTTGTTTATTTATTTATTTATTTATTTTTCCTATCGACTTGCTTTCAGGGTTTTTACAAGGGCTTGAAATCCTGGAAAATGCTTGAATTTCAGTGCATTTTCAAGGTCCGAAAAGAATGTTGTTAAAATTGCACTTATTCATCTTAAGGAATGTCAACTTTTTCAGGTTATTCATATCTTTTTTTGTGTGGATAGTTTATAGATGTAAGTGTTTTTTATAATTTAGTAGTTATTTTTGCACTAAAACAAACACAACAATGTGAAGTTGTCATTATTTATAGATAGGTTATTATGCTATTATTTTTGTCCCCAAATGTCTTATTTAAAGTGTGATGAGATATTTGGTCTAGATTTGACAAAAATACACTTTAGATTTTTGCTGTGTGCTGTTTATTTTTTTAGTCTGTCTAGGACCAAATCCATTTCTTCTCCTCTGTCGACCAATGTGGGTTGAAAACATCTATTAAAATTAAAACAATATACCAGTATATGATTGTATTCAAACCAATACTGATGTGGTTTGTGGCTGACTTTGCTCAGACTAGTTCTTTGATTATTTAATCCAGGACTGTCAAACTCCTGCATGTTTTAGATGTTTCCTTCTTCCACATGATTCAGTTTAAGCCTTTAATTCCTGACACTTTAACAGTTCCACAGTAAAAAATAATTAATATAAGCAACAAAATGAGAAAAATCTAACTCTTTTCCTTTTGTAATAATTTTTTTTAACAGTGTTTTCACTGAGTTTTGTTCATGGAACAGGCGTCAATTTTCCATGTTATTTATAATTTCATAAATATTTATTCGTTTTTATTCATGTTGTTCTTCACTTAGTTTATTTTTCTACATTTTGTTTTGGATTTTATTATTTATTCTTTAATTTTGCTCCATTTGTTTCTTTGTTCATGTTGCTAGTTATTTTATTGTGTTATTATTCATTTTTGTTCATTTTGTTGCTTATTTTATTTTTATTCTTTTTTCAGTGTGGAACTGCTAAAGTCTCAGGAGTTAAAGGGTTAAACTGAATCATGTGGAAGAAGGAAACATCTAAAACATGCAGGACACCGGCCCTCCAGGACGGCAGTTTGATAGTCCTGGTCCAGTCAAAAGCTGTGAAAATGCTGTGTTTGTAGACCTGTGAGATCGCCCCCGTGTGGTCAAAATCAAATGTGATTGGTCAAAACAACAAGTTCTGTCCAGTTATTTGTCACTCCAGACACTGCACTGTTGATTCTGAGCCTCATGGCAGGTTTATTTTACCCGGCAACACATGACGATGATGAAATATGATTGGACGAACACGCACACACACTAATGGAAGCAGTGACCTGGAAAAAAAAGCTACTAAATAAAGACAATAGACTACTGGGAATAATGTGGTACGTCTTCATGGAACAAATATAAAATGAGGATGTAAATGTAGGTCAGTGATTCTGATTGTTTAGACCTCTACAAAAACTGCCCCGCTGCTTTCATCACAACAATAATTAGTATTGACTGACATTAACATGTCGTCATTGACTTAGATTATTATTTGCTTTAAAATGTTTTTATGTCTTGATTTTAATTGTCTTTTAATGCATCTTTAACATTTTTATTTTCTTCTGTTTCTGTTTTTTGTGTAAAGCACCTTGAATAAATAAATAAATAATAAATGTTCTGCATTTATATAGTTCTTTTCCACCTTTATGGTTCAAAGTTCTTTACATTAGCCTCACATTCACCCATTCACACACACACTCATACACCAGTAGGTTTCTAAGGTCAAAGGTCAGTCCTACTGGGGCCTAAGTGAGGGTTCAGTGTCTTGCCCAAGGACACTTCGACATGTGGACAGCCAAAGCCGGGACGCGAACCGCCAACCTCTCGGTCATTGGGCGACCCACTCTACCAACTGAACCACAGCCTGTACCTGAAATGTGATATACAAATACATTTGCCTTAACAATATACATTCATGCAGTGGTTTCCTGTCATGAGAAATTTTACTTGACTGTCAATCTTCACCTCTTCAACCAAAAATTGAAGAGTGAGGTTGATCATTTTGTTATTTTTTTTAAATTCCAGAATGCTGGAATTGCTCTCATATGGGTTGAGCAAATGTGTATAACATATAGATAGATAGATAGATAGATAGATAGATAGATAGATAGATAGATAGATAGATTAAAGAAATGAAAATATGGACAAACAAAAGCATCAAAATTAATAAAAACAAAAATATTTGCTACACAATTTGTGAAAAATGAACAAAATGAGACTAAATTAATGACAAAATGACAACATAGGCAAAAAATTGATAAAAATAAGTTTAAATAAGTATCAAAATGAACAAAAATATGGATAGATGGATGATTTCACACAAAACATCATAGATGCAGAAATTAAATATCAATGCACAGTCAACATGATTAAAACATTAAATAAATAAACACTAAAATACTGATATAAAATAAAATGCAGCCAGTGGCCTAAAACAATTTTAAAATAAAAAATATCAAACCAGTAATTAATTAAAATTAGACTTTATGCAGTAAATTAGCTTTAGAGACAGACATGAATGAGTCCAGCTTTAAACTCTGACTGGATTAAACATGTTTGTTGCATGAGGATGTTGTTTTATTGACTGAAACATTTCCTGTTTGGCTTTTACTAAAGAGGATGGATTTATTTTTCCTCCTCACCTTTACCCCTGGGGTGGCACGGTGGTGCAGTGGTTAGCGCAGTGATGCAGTGGTTGGCGTGGTGCATCGGTTAGCGTGGTGGTGCATAAGTTAGCGCGGTGGTGCATAAGTTAGCGCGGTGGTGCATAAGTTAGCGCAGTGATGCAGTGGTTAGCGCGGTGATGCAGTGGTTAGCGCAGTGATGCAGTGGTTAGCGCAGTGATGCAGTGGTTAGCGCAGTGATGCAGTGGTTAGTGCAGTGATGCAGTGGTTAGTGCAGTGACGCAGTGGTTAGCGCAGTGACGCAGTGGTTAGCGCAGTGGTTAGCGTGGTGCATCGGTTAGCGCGGTGATGCAGTGGTTAGCGCAGTGATGCAGTGGTTAGCGCGGTGATGCAGTGGTTAGCGCAGTGATGCAGTGGTTAGCGCGGTGATGCAGTGGTTAGCGCAGTGATGTAGTGGTTAGCGCAGTGATGCAGTGGTTAGCGCAGTGATGCAGTGGTTAGCGCAGTGATGCAGTGGTTAGCGCAGTGATGCAGTGGTTAGCGCAGTGGTTAGCGTGGTGCATCGGTTAGCGCGGTGATGCAGTGGTTTGTGCAGTGATGCAGTGGTTAGCACGGTGGTGCAGTGGTTAGCACTTGTACCTCACAGACAGAAGGACCCTGGTTCTATTCCCACACCAGACCTTTCTGTGTGGAGTTTACATGTTCTCCTCGTGTCTGCGTGGGTTTTCTTCAGGTACTCTGGCTCCTCCCACCATCCAAACACATGCACTGATAGGTTACCTGGTTAACTAGTTAACTGGTTAATCTAAATCACCCATAGGTGTCAATGTGACAGTGACTGTTTGTCTATATATGTTCAGTCCTGAGATGAACTGGAGACTCGTACAGGGTGACCTCTGACCCCGCCTTCACCCATTGTAACTGGATTAGACCCCCAGTGACCCCAGTGACCCCAGTGACCCTAGTGAGGATAAAGTGGGTTCAGATGACGAGACCTTTACCCATCATCTGTCATTCCCACAGACTGAAAACCTGTCACTGCTGCAGCGCTCAACCATCTGAACATTACTTTATACACTTTACATAAACTATTGACTTGTGTTGTTAGGACGTTTTGTTTTATTACACTTAATTTCACACAGAATAATCACAATAATAACTTTTATTTTAAATATGCTCAGCAGTTAACGACATGTTACCTGGTTTGTCTGTGATCTGTGACATTTATGGATCAATCTTAAACTCCTATTTTATTAAATGTTATAGAAATATTTGTACTTTATACTCTTTACATTTATATAAATATATGTACATTATTCTACGTCCCTCTAGACAGTTCCCGTATACATACATGTATATATATATATATATATATATATATATATATATGCTATTTTGCTATTTCTCCCACTTAGAAATCATGGAGGAGTCTCAAATGTCCATAGTAGGTGCATGTTTCTGGATTTTTCTTTTTAGTTTATGTCTCTCACAGTGGACATGAACCTACCATGGACATTTGAGACTCTTCCATGAAGTGGGAGAAAAAGGAAAATAACAGAGTGTTCAAATACTTATTTTCTTCACTGTGTGTGTGTGTGTGTGTGTGGATAATGTATGTTTTGGATATTTTATCCATTTTTAAAACAGTTTTTACATAAAAGTGCTCCTGTGATTAATCTGATTAAAATATTGTAATAATTTAACGGCCCAACAAACAAACAAACAAATAAATAAATAAATGACAGTCATTAATACATGTGATAATAGCTCTTAATCACATTATTATGTGTTAATATGTTTGTTTTTTGTTTGTTTTCAGGATGTTTGGTTCTGGGCGGGACCATAACTTTACTCGACCCAATGAAAAGGGAGAGTTCGAAGTGGCCGACGGCATCAGCTCCACCGTGTTCAGAGCCATTCTGGTAAAAAAAAAAAAACTACGTTCAGCTCAAACTCATGAATAATTGTTTGATGATCTGTAGCCTGTCTGTCTGTCTGTCTGTCTGTCTGTAGCCTGCCTGTCTGTCTGTCTGTCTGTCTGTAGCCTGCCTGTCTGTCTGTCTGTCTGTCTGTAGCCTGCCTGCCTGTCTGTCTGTCTGTCTGTAGCCTGCCTGTCTGTCTGTCTGTCTGTGTAGCCTGCCTGCCTGTCTGTCTGTCTGTCTGTAGCCTGCCTGCCTGTCTGTCTGTCTGTCAGTAGCCTGCCTGTCTGTCTGTCTGTCTGTAGCCTGCCTGCCTGTCTGTCTGTCTGTCTGTAGCCTGCCTGTCTGTCTGTCTGTCTGTGTAGCCTGCCTGCCTGTCTGTCTGTCTGTCTGTAGCCTGCCTGCCTGTCTGTCTGTCTGTCTGTAGCCTGCCTGCCTGCCTGTCTGTCTGTCTGTCTGTAGCCTGCCTGTCTGTCTGTCTGTCTGTAGCCTGTCTGTCTGTCTGTAGCCTGTCTGTCTGCTCATATTTCCTTTATCTCCTTCCTCCATTATTCACTTCTGCTGCTGAATATATTGAACATCATCATCCTTAAAGGTTTTGGAAAAGTAAAAAGACCCAGAAAGTTTTGGAAAAGTCATGGATTTTTTTTTACAGAGCATAAGAATGTGTGATTAATAATTAAAAAAAAATAATAGTTTGAAAGAAAAAAAAATTAATTTGATGTCGTCTTAACCTTAACGTTCTGTTCAGTGAACAGGAAGTGAACTTCCAGGTCACTTCCTGTTCACTCACTTGTTTCCTGCCTCCTGTGGTGAAGTGTTTATGGACTAAAATCTGCCCAAATTAAATAGAAATGTGAGGAAAGTGTGGATTTAACAAAGTGTGTCTGAACATAAATGTTAATTTAATGTTGAACCAAACATTGTCATTCATTTTATTATTGAACGTCTGAGGGTAAACTTTAACACTTAAACACTTTAACCCTTTAACACTTTAACACTTTAACACTTTAACCCTTTAACACTTTAACACTTTAACACTTTAACCCTTTAACACTTTAACACTTTAACACTTTAACCCTTTAACACTTTAACACTTTAACACTTTAAAGGGTTAAAGTGTTAAAGGGCCAAAGTGTTAAAGGGTTAAAGTGTTAAAGTGTTAAAGGGTTAAAGTGTTAAAGGGTTAAAGGGTTAAAGTGTTAAAGGGTTAAAGTGTTAAAGGGCCAAAGTGTTAAAGGGTTAAAGTGTTAAAGTGTTAAAGTGTTAAAGGGTTAAAGGGTTAAAGGGTTAAAGTGTTAAAGGGTTAAAGTGTTAAAGGGCCAAAGTGTTAAAGGGTTAAAGTGTTAAAGTGTTAAAGTGTTAAAGGGTTAAAGTGTTTAAGTGTTAAAGGGTTAAAGGGTTAAAGTGTTAAAGGGTTAAAGTGTTAAAGGGTTAAAGTGTTAAAGTGTTAAAGTGTTAAAGTGTTAAAGGGTTAAAGGGTTAAAGTGTTAAAGTGTTAAAGGGTTAAAGTGTTAAAGTGTTAAAGTGTTAAAGGGTTAAAGGGTTAAAGTGTTAAAGGGTTAAAGTGTTAAAGTGTTAAAGGGTTAAAGGGTTAAAGTGTTTAAGTGTTAAAGTGTTAAAGTGTTAAAGGGTTAAAGTGTTAAAGTGTTAAAGGGTTAAAGTGTTAAAGTGTTAAAGGGTTAAAGTGTTAAAGTGTTAAAGGGTTAAAGTGTTAAAGTGTTAAAGTGTTAAAGGGTTAAAGTGTTAAAGTGTTAAAGGGTTAAAGTGTTAAAGTGTTAAAGGGTTAAAGTGTTAAAGTGTTAAAGGGTTAAAGTGTTAAAGTGTTTAAGTGTTAAAGGGTTAACCCTTTAACACTTTAACCCTTTAACACTTTAACACTTTAACACTAGCATTTTGAGGAGTATGTAGTCATGAAAATTTGACCAAAAGTATTGGTTTAAAGTATGTATGAACCCTGAAATATATTAATTGCATATATATGAATATTTTTCATATGTTTTTGACATTTTTGATGAGGGTGAAGGTTTCTGTGTTTTCTTATGTTTTGAAATTTTTATCACTTTTTTATGTTTATATTTATTTTTTTGTTTCTTATTGTATTTTGTGGGAAATTTCAACAGAAAAACAACCCACAATCAACCAACATGAAGTGTTTTGATTATGATTAATCCAAATGAATCCAAAGTAACCCTGTGATTAATCTAATTACAAATGTTAAGCATTTGACAGCCCTCGTTTCTTTTTTCCCTCCATATTATAGCAGCGACATCATTACTTCCTTTATTCATGCATTTATGATGTGAATAATATGTTCTTTACATCAGGGGTTGTCAAACTTTTTTGGCCCAGGTCCCCCTTGGAGGGGTGACATTTTTCCATGTCCCCCCTCATCCTGGCGATACTGAAAATGATAAAAAACCACTTCAACAATGATTATTATGAAACAATGATAACCTTTTTTAATAGTGCTTTTGTGCAAACCAGCCACATTTTCAGGTATTATAATATAAATGAACACTTCAGAAACAACAATTTTAAATAATTTTAAAATAATAAACGGAACAAAAGACACACAAAACCGTGTGTGTGTGTGTGTGTGACAGACAGACAGACAGACAGACAGACAGACAGACAGACAGACAGACAGACAGAGACTTAATGAGAGGGATGATCTTGTCAAACTCAATATAACTATCAATGTACTTTCTCTTTTTAGGGTTAGGGCGTTTGTTTTTGTCATTGTCATTTTCATTGTCATTTCTTTTACCACTTCTTGAGGAACTTGGCGGACACAAAAATCGATCCATGTTCGCTGCAGGGTGGCTAAAAATAGCCTGTGACTCGCTCCGTCTCAATTTAGTCAAGCTGGCGTCAAACAGCGCTGTTACTTCCGCCCGCTCACTACAAAATAAAACTTCCACATTACAAAATAAAACAGCAAAAAAAAAAACCTGAATAATTTCGCGTAGCCCCTGGACATGTGCCACGTCCCGCTAGGGGTCCGCGGACCCCAGTTTGAGAACCGTGGCTTTATAGGTTTGTTGATCCAGTCTGATCAGTGATTATAATATATCATAGTAACAGTATGTGTCACAATATACAGATTATTCTGTAGATTTAATGTGATACTTCATCACAGAACTGTGCTCTACACACTTTTATTAAGTATTTTATTCAAACATTAGGTGTGAAATCTTACAAACTTTAAACAGATTAATCATGAAACAAATGACTTTAGCGCTGGTGAAAAAACATAGTCCAGTATTTAATGAAACTAACCTTGTGTCCGTGTGTTCGTCCATGCGTCCACACAGACATATCATGCGATAACTCAATGAATACTGTAGATATCACCATTAAATTACATGTTCATATACATATAGATAATGTGCATCAGATGCAATGATCCATTTCAGTAAAGGTCAAAGGTCAAGGTCATAATTAAAAGATCAAAATCACATTATAGGTTCTAACTCCAGAACAGAGGGTCACAGAACTTTCAGATTGGTACCAAACGATGCAGAATAAAGATTTATACAATTATAATAATTAGTATTATCACCTACGACCAATAGTTTTTCAGATATCTGGAGGTCAAAGGTGACATGTGTCCAAATTAACTTGTGTAACACTGTGTTTATTGCATTATGTCTTTTTATTGTGTGATTTTTGTCTTTTTATCACATCATTTGGGAGTTTTTATTGCGTTGTACTTTTTGTTCCGGTGCTCGTGGTCCATTTTCAGAATAACTCGCAGCTATTTTTAGCTGTGCTTTTTCTTTTTCTCCCTCCTCTTCCTCTGATGAAGCATGGAGGAAGTGACGTTTGTTTGTTTTTTCCCTCACCAC
>CM035788.1:442192-478679 GCA_020466265.1 Siphamia tubifer
CTTGACCTTTGACCTTTACTGAAATGGATCATTGCATCTGATGCACATTATCTATATGTATATGAACATGTAATTTAATGGTGATATCTACAGTATTCATTGAGTTATCGCATGATATGTCTGTGTGGACGCATGGACGAACACACGGACACAAGGTTAGTTTCATTAAATACTGGACTATGTTTTTTCACCAGCGCTAAAGTCATTTGTTTCATGATTAATCTGTTTAAAGTTTGTAAGATTTCACACCTAATGTTTGAATAAAATACTTAATAAAAGTGTGTAGAGCACAGTTCTGTGATGAAGTATCACATTAAATCTACAGAATAATCTGTATATTGTGACACATACTGTTACTATGATATATTATAATCACTGATCAGACTGGATCAACAAACCTATAAAGCCACGGTTCTCAAACTGGGGTCCGCGGACCCCTAGCGGGACGTGGCACATGTCCAGGGGCTACGCGAAATTATTCAGGTTTTTTTTTTTTGCTGTTTTATTTTGTAATGTGGAAGTTTTATTTTGTAGCGAGCGGGCGGAAGTAACAGCGCTGTTTGACGCCAGCTTGACTAAATTGAGACGGAGCGAGTCACAGGCTATTTTTAGCCACCCTGCAGCGAACATGGATCGATTTTTGTGTCCGCCAAGTTCCTCAAGAAGTGGTAAAAGAAATGACAATGAAAATGACAATGACAAAAACAAACGCCCTAACCCTAAAAAGAGAAAGTACATTGATAGTTATATTGAGTTTGACAAGATCATCCCTCTCATTAAGTCTCTGTCTGTCTGTCTGTCTGTCTGTCTGTCTGTCTGTCTGTCTGTCTGTCTGTCTGTCACACACACACACACACACGGTTTTGTGTGTCTTTTGTTCCGTTTATTATTTTAAAATTATTTAAAATTGTTGTTTCTGAAGTGTTCATTTATATTATAATACCTGAAAATGTGGCTGGTTTGCACAAAAGCACTATTAAAAAAGGTTATCATTGTTTCATAATAATCATTGTTGAAGTGGTTTTTTATCATTTTCAGTATCGCCAGGATGAGGGGGGACATGGAAAAATGTCACCCCTCCAAGGGGGACCTGGGCCAAAAAAGTTTGACAACCCCTGATGTAAAGAACATATTATTCACATCATAAATGCATGAATAAAGGAAGTAATGATGTCGCTGCTATAATATGGAGGGAAAAAAGAAACGAGGGCTGTCAAATGCTTAACATTTGTAATTAGATTAATCACAGGGTTACTTTGGATTCATTTGGATTAATCATAATCAAAACACTTCATGTTGGTTGATTGTGGGTTGTTTTTCTGTTGAAATTTCCCACAAAATACAATAAGAAACAAAAAAATAAATATAAACATAAAAAAGTGATAAAAATTTCAAAACATAAGAAAACACAGAAACCTTCACCCTCATCAAAAATGTCAAAAACATATGAAAAATATTCATATATATGCAATTAATATATTTCAGGGTTCATACATACTTTAAACCAATACTTTTGGTCAAATTTTCATGACTACATACTCCTCAAAATGCTAGTGTTAAAGTGTTAAAGTGTTAAAGGGTTAAAGTGTTAAAGGGTTAAAGGGTTAAAGTGTTAAAGGGCCAAAGTGTTAAAGGGTTAAAGTGTTAAAGTGTTAAAGGGTTAAAGTGTTAAAGGGTTAAAGGGTTAAAGTGTTAAAGGGTTAAAGTGTTAAAGGGCCAAAGTGTTAAAGGGTTAAAGTGTTAAAGTGTTAAAGTGTTAAAGGGTTAAAGTGTTTAAGTGTTAAAGGGTTAAAGGGTTAAAGTGTTAAAGGGTTAAAGTGTTAAAGGGTTAAAGTGTTAAAGTGTTAAAGTGTTAAAGTGTTAAAGGGTTAAAGGGTTAAAGTGTTAAAGTGTTAAAGGGTTAAAGTGTTAAAGTGTTAAAGTGTTAAAGGGTTAAAGGGTTAAAGTGTTAAAGGGTTAAAGTGTTAAAGTGTTAAAGGGTTAAAGGGTTAAAGTGTTTAAGTGTTAAAGTGTTAAAGTGTTAAAGGGTTAAAGTGTTAAAGTGTTAAAGGGTTAAAGTGTTAAAGTGTTAAAGGGTTAAAGTGTTAAAGTGTTAAAGGGTTAAAGTGTTAAAGTGTTAAAGTGTTAAAGGGTTAAAGTGTTAAAGTGTTAAAGGGTTAAAGTGTTAAAGTGTTAAAGGGTTAAAGTGTTAAAGTGTTAAAGGGTTAAAGTGTTAAAGTGTTTAAGTGTTAAAGGGTTAAAGTGTTAAAGTGTTAAAGTGTTAAAGGGTTAAAGTGTTAAAGTGTTAAAGTGTTAAAGGGTTAAAGTGTTAAAGTGTTAAAGTGTTAAAGGGTTAAAGTGTTAAAGTGTTAAAGTGTTAAAGGGTTAAAGTGTTTAAGTGTTAAAGTTTACCCTCAGACGTTCAATAATAAAATGAATGACAATGTTTGGTTCAACATTAAATTAACATTTATGTTCAGACACACTTTGTTAAATCCACACTTTCCTCACATTTCTATTTAATTTGGGCAGATTTTAGTCCATAAACACTTCACCACAGGAGGCAGGAAACAAGTGAGTGAACAGGAAGTGACCTGGAAGTTCACTTCCTGTTCACTGAACAGAACGTTAAGGTTAAGACGACATCAAATTAATTTTTTTTTCTTTCAAACTATTATTTTTTTTTAATTATTAATCACACATTCTTATGCTCTGTAAAAAAAATCCATGACTTTTCCAAAACTTTCTGGGTCTTTTTACTTTTCCAAAACCTTTAAGGATGATGATGTTCAATATATTCAGCAGCAGAAGTGAATAATGGAGGAAGGAGATAAAGGAAATATGAGCAGACAGACAGGCTACAGACAGACAGACAGGCTACAGACAGACAGACAGACAGGCAGGCTACAGACAGACAGACAGACAGGCAGGCAGGCTACAGACAGACAGACAGACAGGCAGGCAGGCTACAGACAGACAGACAGACAGGCAGGCAGGCTACACAGACAGACAGACAGACAGGCAGGCTACAGACAGACAGACAGACAGGCAGGCAGGCTACAGACAGACAGACAGACAGGCAGGCTACTGACAGACAGACAGACAGGCAGGCAGGCTACAGACAGACAGACAGACAGGCAGGCAGGCTACACAGACAGACAGACAGACAGGCAGGCTACAGACAGACAGACAGACAGGCAGGCAGGCTACAGACAGACAGACAGACAGACAGGCAGGCTACAGACAGACAGACAGACAGACAGGCAGGCTACAGACAGACAGACAGACAGACAGACAGGCTACAGATCATCAAACAATTATTCATGAGTTTGAGCTGAACGTAGTTTTTTTTTTTTTACCAGAATGGCTCTGAACACGGTGGAGCTGATGCCGTCGGCCACTTCGAACTCTCCCTTTTCATTGGGTCGAGTAAAGTTATGGTCCCGCCCAGAACCAAACATCCTGAAAACAAACAAAAAACAAACATATTAACACATAATAATGTGATTAAGAGCTATTATCAGATGTATTAATGACTGTCATTTATTTATTTATTTGTTTGTTTGTTTGTTGGGCCGTTAAATTATTACAATATTTTAATCAGATTAATCACAGGAGCACTTTTATGTAAAAACTGTTTTAAAAATGGATAAAATATCCAAAACATACATTATCCACACACACACACACACACACAGTGAAGAAAATAAGTATTTGAACACTCTGTTATTTTCCTTTTTCTCCCACTTCATGGAAGAGTCTCAAATGTCCATGGTAGGTTCATGTCCACTGTGAGAGACATAAACTAAAAAGAAAAATCCAGAAACATGCACCTACTATGGACATTTGAGACTCCTCCATGATTTCTAAGTGGGAGAAATAGCAAAATAGCATATATATATATATATATATATATATATATATATATATATATACATGTATGTATACGGGAACTGTCTAGAGGGACGTAGAATAATGTACATATATTTATATAAATGTAAAGAGTATAAAGTACAAATATTTCTATAACATTTAATAAAATAGGAGTTTAAGATTGATCCATAAATGTCACAGATCACAGACAAACCAGGTAACATGTCGTTAACTGCTGAGCATATTTAAAATAAAAGTTATTATTGTGATTATTCTGTGTGAAATTAAGTGTAATAAAACAAAACGTCCTAACAACACAAGTCAATAGTTTATGTAAAGTGTATAAAGTAATGTTCAGATGGTTGAGCGCTGCAGCAGTGACAGGTTTTCAGTCTGTGGGAATGACAGATGATGGGTAAAGGTCTCGTCATCTGAACCCACTTTATCCTCACTAGGGTCACTGGGGTCACTGGGGTCACTGGGGGTCTAATCCAGTTACAATGGGTGAAGGCGGGGTCAGAGGTCACCCTGTACGAGTCTCCAGTTCATCTCAGGACTGAACATATATAGACAAACAGTCACTGTCACATTGACACCTATGGGTGATTTAGATTAACCAGTTAACTAGTTAACCAGGTAACCTATCAGTGCATGTGTTTGGATGGTGGGAGGAGCCAGAGTACCTGAAGAAAACCCACGCAGACACGAGGAGAACATGTAAACTCCACACAGAAAGGTCTGGTGTGGGAATAGAACCAGGGTCCTTCTGTCTGTGAGGTACAAGTGCTAACCACTGCACCACCGTGCTAACCACTGCATCACTGCACAAACCACTGCATCACCGCGCTAACCGATGCACCACGCTAACCACTGCGCTAACTACTGCATCACTGCGCTAACCACTGCATCACTGCGCTAACCACTGCATCACTGCGCTAACCACTGCATCACTGCGCTAACCACTGCATCACTGCGCTAACCACTGCATCACTGCGCTAACCACTGCATCACTGCGCTAACCACTGCATCACCGCGCTAACCACTGCATCACTGCGCTAACCACTGCATCACCGCGCTAACCGATGCACCACGCTAACCACTGCGCTAACCACTGCGTCACTGCGCTAACCACTGCGTCACTGCACTAACCACTGCATCACTGCACTAACCACTGCATCACTGCGCTAACCACTGCATCACTGCGCTAACCACTGCATCACTGCGCTAACCACTGCATCACCGCGCTAACCACTGCATCACTGCGCTAACTTATGCACCACCGCGCTAACTTATGCACCACCGCGCTAACTTATGCACCACCACGCTAACCGATGCACCACGCCAACCACTGCATCACTGCGCTAACCACTGCACCACCGTGCCACCCCAGGGGTAAAGGTGAGGAGGAAAAATAAATCCATCCTCTTTAGTAAAAGCCAAACAGGAAATGTTTCAGTCAATAAAACAACATCCTCATGCAACAAACATGTTTAATCCAGTCAGAGTTTAAAGCTGGACTCATTCATGTCTGTCTCTAAAGCTAATTTACTGCATAAAGTCTAATTTTAATTAATTACTGGTTTGATATTTTTTATTTTAAAATTGTTTTAGGCCACTGGCTGCATTTTATTTTATATCAGTATTTTAGTGTTTATTTATTTAATGTTTTAATCATGTTGACTGTGCATTGATATTTAATTTCTGCATCTATGATGTTTTGTGTGAAATCATCCATCTATCCATATTTTTGTTCATTTTGATACTTATTTAAACTTATTTTTATCAATTTTTTGCCTATGTTGTCATTTTGTCATTAATTTAGTCTCATTTTGTTCATTTTTCACAAATTGTGTAGCAAATATTTTTGTTTTTATTAATTTTGATGCTTTTGTTTGTCCATATTTTCATTTCTTTAATCTATCTATCTATCTATCTATCTATCTATCTATCTATCTATCTATCTATCTATCTATCTATCTATCTATCTATCTATCTATCTATCTATCTATATGTTATACACATTTGCTCAACCCATATGAGAGCAATTCCAGCATTCTGGAATTTAAAAAAAATAACAAAATGATCAACCTCACTCTTCAATTTTTGGTTGAAGAGGTGAAGATTGACAGTCAAGTAAAATTTCTCATGACAGGAAACCACTGCATGAATGTATATTGTTAAGGCAAATGTATTTGTATATCACATTTCAGGTACAGGCTGTGGTTCAGTTGGTAGAGTGGGTCGCCCAATGACCGAGAGGTTGGCGGTTCGCGTCCCGGCTTTGGCTGTCCACATGTCGAAGTGTCCTTGGGCAAGACACTGAACCCTCACTTAGGCCCCAGTAGGACTGACCTTTGACCTTAGAAACCTACTGGTGTATGAGTGTGTGTGTGAATGGGTGAATGTGAGGCTAATGTAAAGAACTTTGAACCATAAAGGTGGAAAAGAACTATATAAATGCAGAACATTTATTATTTATTTATTTATTCAAGGTGCTTTACACAAAAAACAGAAACAGAAGAAAATAAAAATGTTAAAGATGCATTAAAAGACAATTAAAATCAAGACATAAAAACATTTTAAAGCAAATAATAATCTAAGTCAATGACGACATGTTAATGTCAGTCAATACTAATTATTGTTGTGATGAAAGCAGCGGGGCAGTTTTTGTAGAGGTCTAAACAATCAGAATCACTGACCTACATTTACATCCTCATTTTATATTTGTTCCATGAAGACGTACCACATTATTCCCAGTAGTCTATTGTCTTTATTTAGTAGCTTTTTTTTCCAGGTCACTGCTTCCATTAGTGTGTGTGCGTGTTCGTCCAATCATATTTCATCATCGTCATGTGTTGCCGGGTAAAATAAACCTGCCATGAGGCTCAGAATCAACAGTGCAGTGTCTGGAGTGACAAATAACTGGACAGAACTTGTTGTTTTGACCAATCACATTTGATTTTGACCACACGGGGGCGATCTCACAGGTCTACAAACACAGCATTTTCACAGCTTTTGACTGGACCAGGACTATCAAACTGCCGTCCTGGAGGGCCGGTGTCCTGCATGTTTTAGATGTTTCCTTCTTCCACATGATTCAGTTTAACCCTTTAACTCCTGAGACTTTAGCAGTTCCACACTGAAAAAAGAATAAAAATAAAATAAGCAACAAAATGAACAAAAATGAATAATAACACAATAAAATAACTAGCAACATGAACAAAGAAACAAATGGAGCAAAATTAAAGAATAAATAATAAAATCCAAAACAAAATGTAGAAAAATAAACTAAGTGAAGAACAACATGAATAAAAACGAATAAATATTTATGAAATTATAAATAACATGGAAAATTGACGCCTGTTCCATGAACAAAACTCAGTGAAAACACTGTTAAAAAAAATTATTACAAAAGGAAAAGAGTTAGATTTTTCTCATTTTGTTGCTTATATTAATTATTTTTTACTGTGGAACTGTTAAAGTGTCAGGAATTAAAGGCTTAAACTGAATCATGTGGAAGAAGGAAACATCTAAAACATGCAGGAGTTTGACAGTCCTGGATTAAATAATCAAAGAACTAGTCTGAGCAAAGTCAGCCACAAACCACATCAGTATTGGTTTGAATACAATCATATACTGGTATATTGTTTTAATTTTAATAGATGTTTTCAACCCACATTGGTCGACAGAGGAGAAGAAATGGATTTGGTCCTAGACAGACTAAAAAAATAAACAGCACACAGCAAAAATCTAAAGTGTATTTTTGTCAAATCTAGACCAAATATCTCATCACACTTTAAATAAGACATTTGGGGACAAAAATAATAGCATAATAACCTATCTATAAATAATGACAACTTCACATTGTTGTGTTTGTTTTAGTGCAAAAATAACTACTAAATTATAAAAAACACTTACATCTATAAACTATCCACACAAAAAAAGATATGAATAACCTGAAAAAGTTGACATTCCTTAAGATGAATAAGTGCAATTTTAACAACATTCTTTTCGGACCTTGAAAATGCACTGAAATTCAAGCATTTTCCAGGATTTCAAGCCCTTGTAAAAACCCTGAAAGCAAGTCGATAGGAAAAATAAATAAATAAATAAATAAACAAGGCAGTCAGAGACAGCAGACCTCTGCCAAGGCTTGATATGATGTCATATGACGTTAAAACATGACGTGATGGAGACACCCATCTGATGTCTGAAGGTTAGGGGTCAAAGGTTAGGGCTATAAGTGTTGACCCATCTGATGTCTGAAGGTTAGGGGTCAAAGGTTAGGGCTATAGGTGTTGACCCATCTGATGTCTGAAGGTTAGGGGTCAAAGGTTAGGGCTATAAGTGTTGACCCATCTGATGTCTGAAGGTTAGGGGTCAAAGGTTAGGGCTATAGGTGTTGACCCATCTGATGTCTGAAGGTTAGGGGTCAAAGGTTAGGGCTATAAGTGTTGACCCATCTGATGTCTGAAGGTTAGGGGTCAAAGGTTAGGGCTATAGGTGTTGACCCATCTGATGTCTGAAGGTTAGGGGTCAAAGGTTAGGGTTATAGGTGTTGACCCATCTGATGTCTGAAGGTTAGGGGTCAAAGGTTAGGGCTATAGGTGTTGACCCATCTGATGTCTAGATGCTTAGAACTTTTTGCTTAATCCTACAGAACTACATACATACATACATACATACATACATATACATACATACATATACATACATACATATACATACACACACACATACATATACATACATACATATACATACACACACACACACATACATACATACATACATACATACATATACATTTATGTATGTATGTATACATGTATATGTATACATACATATACATACATACATATACATACACACACATACATATACATACACACACACACACATACATACATACATATACATACATACATATACATTTATGTATGTATGTATACATGTATATGTATACATACATATACATACATACATATACATACACACACATACATATACATACACACACACACACATACATACATACATACATACATACATACATACATACATACATACATATACATTTATGTATGTATGTATACATGTATATGTATACATACATATACATACACACACATACATATACATACATACACACACACACACATACATACATACATACATACATACATACATACATACATACATACATACATACATACATACATATACATACACACACATACATATACATACATACACACACACACACATACATACATACATACATACATACATACATACATACATACATATACATTTATGTATGTATGTATACATGTATATGTATACATACATATGTACATACCAACAGACAGACAGACAGACGTAAATATAATACCTCTTTGGCAGAGGTAATAAATCTGTCCTTACCGGCCCAGCATGGTGTTTGGTTGAGCTGTAAATATCGCTGGATCCACCACAAATCTCGTATTGTCCACAATTAGCGTGACTCTTTCTGCCACTCGTAGCCCACTGCGGTGTCCGTCTTTACTGCTGAGGTCGTACACGTAGATCATGTCGCACGCTCCCTGACCCAGAGCCTTGGCCAGGTGTTCTCCTCCAGGGGCGCCGACGGCTCGAGGCACGTGACCCCCGATCAGAGCTCCTCCGATGTGGGTGTAGGACAGAGGAACCCTGGGAGGACGAGGACTGGACGACCTGGAAGACGAGCCGCCGTCACCGCGTTCACGGTCTGACAGAGAAAAAAAAAAGATATGCGAGTGTCACGGAACGGAAAAAAAGTCACATTCAACTGAAACAAGATACAGAGTGAAAGTGAATTCATTAAACTAAGGAAAAGGTCGTTCATTTGTCAACTTTGTTTAAAATCATGAGATAAAAAGATCCCAAAACATTTTTTGGAATAAAGTCTATCTTATCTTAAACAGGGTAAGTGACATCAGACATGTTTTTACATTCACTTAGTAAGTGTTCAGCAGTTCTCTATGTTTTCATAGAATTCACTTTGAATTTACCCTGAGTTTTCATGAGCATCTATATGATGTGTGAATACATGATATACACCACACATGTCAAATAAAGACAATAATATATATTTAAAAATGCTAATAAATCACTTAAGAAAGGTCAAAATAAAGCCAAAATTATTTGGGAAGTGCCTGAAAAATAGCAGTGGGTCTTTTAATAGTGAGCACCAAGCATATGTCCACAGCTGTGTAACACCAGTAGATGGCACACATGTGCTCCTTCAGTCCTAACACCAGGTAACAACTGCTTTTATTTAAAGAACTAAATCAAGTTTGAAAAGCATAGTTTAAGTTTACAGTAGCAGAGGTGGAAAACTATAAAAGTACTTCAATATTGGACTTTAGGTATCTGTACTTTACTAAAGTATTGATTTTTCTGGAAAGTTTTTACTTTTACTCCTTACATTTTCATATAAATATTTGTACTTTATACTAGACAGATGTGACAGTAGAAATATCAGTGGAGGAGAAAAAGTGTGACTTTATACATTATAGTTATATGACTATTATATCACAATTTTGAGTTTTTATTAAATATATATAAATATAAATAAATGTATGTGTTTGTTGTCGTGTTTATGCAAAGACTTCTATTCTCGTGTCGTCACTCAACAAACAAACAAATTGTCGCATTTGTAGTTTATTGGAAACATTTCAGTTTTTTTCCCAACATTTAGTAAATATGTGTAAAGTTTTGTATCCAATGGAAAAGTGACAGAGCGACCCACTCATCACATGGTGCCTCTTCTTCCCCTTTTCCTCACCGTGCTGTCGGGTGGGGGAGGTCACATTCCTGATACACGGTGTCAGCTGATTCTCTCCTCGCTCATGGGAGGAGTCACGTGAGCGGTCACTAGAACGCCGCCGCTGCTCCCTGTAATGATCTGCTCCTCCTCCTCCTCCTCCTCCTCCTCCTCCTCCTCCTCCTCCTCCTCCTCCTCCTCCTCCCGCTCCACCGACAGTCCCGGCTCCAGCTCCGCCTCCCGTCCCGTACAGACTCATGGTGCTGACCTGCTGCTGGGGGTGGTGGTCGCAGTCCAACACCGACAAACCACACTGGTGATCACTGGTGGACAGACAGGCAGACAGACAGACAGACAGACAGGCAGATGAGCAGGTTTCTATGTACAGCTGAATCAACCAATCAGACTGGAACTATGGCTGACAAGAGATTAAAAAATGTAAAGATTAATTATAATCTGTAATTAAATGATACACTGTATTTCAATCAATCACAGTATTTATTTGCAAAGAGTGCAAAAATGGCGACACATGGAAGCTATTGTAAGCTTATTAGGAGGGAATTTAATCATCTTAAATAAGTATCACAATGATCAAAAATTAGATGGATTGATGGATGGATGATTAAAGAAACAAAAAAATTTGTGAAAAAGGAACAGAATAAGGAAAAAATTGTCAAAATAGACAAACATAAGCCTCAAAATTAGTAAAAAGAAAAATGATTGCTCCAAAAATTGTGGAAAATGAACAAAATTAGACAAAATTCATGACAAAATAGACAAAAAACTAATCTTAAATAAGTATCACAATTTTTTTTTAATTAGATATAGATGAAAGACATTTAAAAAATTTGGGAAAAAAAACAAAATGAAAAAATTGTAAACATGGATAAACATCAACATTTGTAAAAACAAAAATAATTGCTGTTAATTTATCGAAAAATGAACAAAATGAGACAAAAATTACAAAATAGGCAAGAAAATGGACAAATACGCTTAAATAAGTATCACAATGATCAAAAATTAGGCAGACAGACAGACCGGCAGGACCCTTTGGTGGCCCAGTTTTAGCCCGCAGGCCGTATGTTTAGCTCCTGTGCTATAGATTATAAAAATGCAAAGATTACAGGTTATTCTAAGATGTGTATTTATCTTTCAACTCAAATTGTATTTTTTGTTGTCATTGTGAAACAGATTATACTATGATTGGCTGACAAATAAAACACGTCCTTCCTCGACCATGATTACGAACGTCGTCTGTTATTATTCGCTGACATTTTACAGCCTCAAACTCAGACATAATCATCACTTCTGCCAATAATCATTACTGAAACCTTGTGTTTGTGTGAAAGGTTTTGGCAGACAGAGACAAAAGTCCAGCTCCAAATGACAGGACATTTCCAATGACTGCTGATTGACCGATTTGGATTTTTTTTTTAGATCAATACATTTATTTATTTATTTATTTTAATGACAGCCTTAGCCACTGATCGATGCAGATTTATTTCGAAGCTGATATTTGGGGCTGATACAGATTTTTCTTGATCTCTGTCAAATGATAAATGTCAGAAAATGTTCTTTACGTACATTTTGAAAATAAAAATTGAGACAGTGAACCTCATACTAGTTGTGTATCCATTACAGTTCTTCACAAACAACAGTATATTTGTGTTTTGAAGATGTTTCCATTGACGGTTGTTCTAGGCAGGAGTGTTGTAACTGGTCAAATATCATCCTTCCAGATCTTTCCATGTGGTTGATATCACACTGTATTTCTGTCTCTAAAATGACAATGTTTTTCTACTGAATTATTTCCAGAACATTCTCCGTCTCCTCCTCTGTCCATGTGTATCCAACCATTTTCACTCCCAGAGAAGTTATCATGTGACCACGTATGTCATGTCCTGTAACTACGGCTGAAACTACTGACTACTTTAACAGTCAACTAGTCACCGACTATTGAAACGATTAATCGACTAATCTGATAATTATGACAGTTTTATTAAATTTTGTGGCAAATGATAACTTTGATAATAACTTTTTATCTCATAATTTCAAGTCTTTTTTCATAATTATGCATTTTTTTATCTCATATGTATGATTATCTGAGAATTTTGACTTTTTATCATTATTATGCATTTTTTTTTATCACAACGTTTTCATGCCATAATGATAATGTTTCATCTAAATTGTGCCTTTTTTCGAAATTCTGACCTGATCAAACATTATCTGCACACTAACTCACTTTTAAAGGCTTGATTTTTTCTGCTTCTGTAAAAAGAATTTAAAGATTGTTGACGTTTTCTCACATTCTTCACTCATTTGTGATAAAAGGAAATCTACACCTGTTGTTGTTCTTCTTCTATGGTTGTTTACACTTGTTTCTCTACCAATTGTCGCAGCATCACTTTGTTAGTCCCGCCCCCTGACTCTACCTCACAGTGATTGGTCGACCAGTTTCAGGGAAATCTAGACAAAAGTTACATTGAGTGAAACTAGACTACTACGATAGAACATTAGATTTACTGATGCTAGGAGGAGCTAGTGTGGCTAGGCTACTACGATAGAACATTAGATTTACTGATGCTAGGAGGAGCTAGTGTGGCTAGGCTACTACGATAGAACATTAGATTTACTGATGCTAGGAGGAGCTAGTGTGGCTAGGCTACTACGATAGAACATTAGATTTACTGATGCTAGGAGGAGCTAGTGTGGCTAGGCTACTACGATAGAACATTAGATTTACTGATGCTAGGAGGAGCTAGTGTGGCTAGGCTACTACGATAGAACATTAGATTTACTGATGCTAGGAGGACCTAGTGTGGCTAGGCTACTACGATAGAACATTAGATTTACTGATGCTAGGAGGAGCTAGTGTGGCTAGGCTACTACGATAGAACATTAGATTTACTGATGCTAGGAGGAGCTAGCGTGGCTAGGCTACTACGATACAACATTAGATTTACTGATGCTAGGAGGAGCTAGTGTGGCTAGGCTACTACGATAGAACATTAGATTTACTGATGCTAGGAGGAGCTAGTGTGGCTAGGCTACTACGATAGAACATTATATTTACTGATGCTAGGAGGAGCTAGTGTGGCTAGGCTACTACGATAGAACATTAGATTTACTGATGCTAGGAGGAGCTAGTGTGGCTAGGCTACTACGATAGAACATTAGATTTACTGATGCTAGGAGGAGCTAGTGTGGCTAGTAGTGATGCGCGGTTAGGGGGTTTTACAGAAACCCGCCCCGCCCAAACCCAAGACGTGGCTCGGCCCGCCCCGCCCAACCCGCATGATGTCACGTATTGATAAACCCAACCCGCCCGCTATCAACCCGCGAGCTTAAATTTGTCTCTAAACTCACATAGTACATTCGCAGCATCTTTACCTTGTGCTTCTAATGTTAAAAGTCATGAAGCATCATTTTTGCCTCCTTTCTAACGTCTCAATATGCACTCCAGCACATAAAATAGACTCCACCCACATCATCACTCTATAAAGCCAACACATACAACGTTTCCGTACAACCTTCGCATCGCCTGTTTTAATCTTCTCCCTGATCAAGTCCCACATTTTCACTCTTATCTCTGAGTGTTCAGGGAGATTTTGGCGCTAATAACAAATAACAAAAAGTTGGGATAAAACAGCATTCAAAACAGGAACTGACGGGCTTGCACATGCGCGAGCCGAGCACGTACGCACACACACACACACACACACACACACACACTTCAGCGGGTATTGATCATCCCTGACCCGCCCCACTCGCATCCGCAATATGTATTAATACTGCGACCCACCCCGCCCGACTCGCGGGTCATAGGAGAATTAAGTGTACGAGTAATTGGAAGGAGAGGAGAGACGAGGATGCTACTGTAGGTTAGCGGGGCTCCTTTCCGTTTCATAACACGGCTGTGGAGACTGCTCCATGCACGCACACACCTCTCTATCCTCCCTCATCGGTCTTAACATGGTCTGTAAAGATATGAAGGCAACCCTTTCCTGTAGATGGCAATGCAAAGGATGTGAAAATAACGTGGCTGTTACCCATTCATTCTGACTGGAGCGTGCCGCCTCTCATGGAATGAAACTGCCGATGTCAATTGAGTTGTCTTTCATCATCATATTTTTTATATGTCGTTGATTATTCTTACTGAGGTTATTTTAAGTTGAAATATTGTATACCTTCAGTCTATCCATATTGTGCCATTTTTGGGAATGTCGTATGGAAAAATGCGGGTATTGATCGTCCCTGACCCGCCCCGCCCGCATCCGCAATATATATTAAATATAACCCGCCCAGCCCGCAATATGTATTAAAAAGTGCGACCCAACCCGCCCGCCCCGCGGGTCACCCGCGGATATCCGCGGGCCAGCGGGTAGCCCGCGCATCACTAGTGGCTAGGCTACTACGATAGAACATTAGATTTACTGATGCTAGGAGGAGCTAGTGTGGCTAGGCTACTACGATAGAACATTAGATTTACTGATGCTAAGAGGAGCTAGTGTGGCTAGGCTACTACGATAGAACATTAGATTTACTGATGCTAGGAGGAGCTAGTGTGGCTAGGCTACTACGATAGAACATTAGATTTACTGATGCTAGGAGGAGCTAGTGTGGCTAGGTTAGAATATTTTAGTATAGACCACTGATGAGTAAGTAATCTTAAGAGATTAGATGTGCAAACAAACACACACGTGCGCGCACACACACACAGGAGAGTTTGTGTAGGACTGAACTGAGAGGCAGCAAAAACTTTGACATCAACTCATGTGAAATGAACGCTTCAGACATGAACCCACCAAACCCAGCCTGAAGCGCCACACACACACACACACACACACACTTGTTTACATGTCTCGTGAGGACCAAGTTTTTAATCAAGTTGCCATTGCCACTTCTTTCTTTTAATAACATAAAATAAAAATAATAATAGTAATAAAAAATAGAAAGCTAAATTAAATAAAAATAAAAAATAAAAATGACAGAATAAAAAATAATAATTTAAAAATAATAATTTAAAAATACAATTAATTAATCAAACAATTATAATTAATTAATAATAAACAATATATTAAACAAAATAAATGAAATGTAAAAACAATTAATAACTAAAAATACATTTAAAATATTTAACGTGAATGCATCTTAAAATTTTTTTTAAATACACATGCTTTATGGGACTTCCTGAAAAAACTAATTAATCTATTTATAGGGCCACATCATTTCTATTTTACTAGTGGGGACCTTTATATTTAATCCTCGCAGGGACCTGCACTTTGGTCCCCATAGTGTCAGAGGTCCCCATGGTGTGACTGTGTAAACATATCAATGTCCCCATAAAGATAGGAATACACACACACCAGCCCTGACATCCATCGGACAGTGGATCCATGTGAAACTATCTGAACTCACTAAAGTACAAGATGACAAACTGAACCGTGCTTCCGTTGCTCCACAGGGTTTTTAGTTTTTTAAATAGATTCAGATGCTTATGAATAATGTTTCCTGCCCCAGAGTCAAGGATGTTTCCTCAAGTACTGAGATGTAAATCACTACTTTTTGTGGGTATCTTTTTCCTGGGAAAAGACAAGCATCCCGGCGCCCTCACCGGAAGTGACGCGGCCGGAGCTCCGTGCAGACTGCAAATACAATTTAATAAATAAATACTTTTTTTAAAAAACAGTTGTGTGCAAAGTTTATTGTGCAAATTAGCTTCATCCTCAAAAGTGCTGGTGCATTTTAAAGTGTGTTGTGACATCTATGGTGTAAAGTGTAAATGCTAAGGTGCTGTGTGTGAGGTCACGTGGTAACGAGCGACCTCCTCGTTACACCAGGTGAACTATCACACAGCCAGAACCAGTGGTGGTGGTGGATGAGTGGCAGTAATTTCTCACTCCAGTTTAGGTTTTAGCCCTAAAATTAATCCTAAAATTAATCCCATTTACCACTCCTTTGAAAGTCTATTTTTATCCATTACTTTCCCCAACTGCAGAAACCAAAAACCAGTCCTTTTTGTCCTAGTCTACCGCCCTCCTGGTCCTTATTCACAGTTTTTATTAGAAGTCTCTAACTTTCTATCCAGTGTAGTGTTGACCTGGGATAAAAAGTCTAAATTATGAGATGAAAAAGTAGTCACGCATCATTCTGCAAGAGCAAACAGACTCCAGAAAGACGTGAATATATATGCACTTAATGTGTTCGCCGCGAGCTGATGCATCGTGTTAACTGAAGTACTGGGAGAAATCCTGACATATGATTGGTGTAATGTGGGATTTGAAGCTGGAAGTGTTTCAATGAAAAGAAAAGAGTGTATCTAATACTTTATGTCAAGGGGCTAATATTCCACCTTGGGTGTTTTTTTTTTTTTGTTCTCATTAATCCATGTTAACACATTCATTTTGACAGCCATGACAGTAGTGTATTAAAATAAACAAATGTATAGATTTTTGTTTGGTCAAGGTCTCCAGAACAAACACAATCCGTGCATCATTCGTTCATTCATTTTTCAAAATAAAACCAAAAATAAGACAATGAAACAACAAGTCGTATCTTCATTATTTGTTTCCAAAACCAAAATGAAAAAACAGATAATGTTGCGGTTTTTCAGTTTTTCCTTTTTGTGTTTAAATGAATAATTAAAAAAAATTATGATGGCCGTTTCCTGTTTTATCCAATTTTGACCTGAAGCAAATTGAGTAAAGTGGAAATGAGCGTGACACGCAGTGACAAAGATGGAAACCTACGTCCTATAGGTTGATTTCACGTGACATAAAATTGTATATAGTCAGCGCATGATTTTCAGACAGAGGGCAGGAAGTGAAGTAGCTGGATAAAAATGTCTGTTTTCTGTCATTTACGGCTGCAACAATCGTTCTAACTTTGGTTGTTTTAACTGATGACCTTTTGACCGATGGTTGACCGCATCAATGTCAAAATTTTCTTTCATCAGTTAAAAAAAAAAAACCCAAACATCCTGCATCAGTCATTCCACTGCACAAACTCTATTCTAATAATGTAGGTTATAAAGAGGAGGCTTTGTGATCTCTTCATAGTATAACTTTAAAAATGATGAATTTAAACATTAGCAGTAGAATACAAGACAACATTTATTAATAGTAACCTCAGAGCTCAGTTAATCTATGTGGTGCGATCATTTAACACCAGTTTAGAATGTTTACTCAAAACATAAACCAAATACAAAGCTGAGGTGACGTCATAGAACTTCTAGAGCAGGGGTGTCCAATCCTTGTCCTCGTGGGCCGCTATCCTTCATGTTTTAGATGCATCCCTCATCTGACACCTGATTCAAATGATCAGCCTGTCATCCAGCTCTGCAGAAGACTGATGATGACCGTCGTGCTGGAAGAGGGAAACATCAAAAACATGCAGGACAGTGGCCCTCGAGGACCAGGATTGGGAACCCCCGCTCTAAAGTTAGAGACTGGGACAACGAGTTGTTACCATGACAACCACCACGGTGGATGAGTTGTGTTATCCAGACCTACTGAACATGACATGACAGGTGGACTACGACAAAAGCAGTTTGTGCAGAACTGACGCTTTAAACCCCTAACCCTAACCCTTTGACCCCTAACCCTAACCCTTTGACCCCTAACCCTAACCCTTTGACCCCTAACCCTAACCCTTTGACCATTTCATGTTTTCTCTGTGTGATGCTTTAAAATCAGCTTTTAACATAACATCAGCCTCACAGTGTGACTGGTGTTTAAAAAGCTATGTGAGCGCACCCGTACATAAATGGCTGTGAGTGTGTGAGCCGACAAAGTAACTGTTTTCTTTTCTCTGTGACTGACTGCAACCAGTTAATGAGGCTCAAGGATCGACCAAGATTTTTTAGACATTTCGCCATCCCTAGTTCTAACCCAGAGAAAGAAAAGCTATTTTTTAGAGTATTAAAGATTGTCATTCACAAAGGTGAGAAATGGAAAAAGATCAGAGAAAAAGTTTGTAAAAAGTCTATTTTAAATCTGCGTTGTGGTCGGGAGGAGCAGAGTCTGCTAATGCTAATGCTAATGCTAATGCTCGTGTCTGAAGCGACCACTTGGTCAGAGGTATGTTCCAAAGCTAACTTTTTTTGTGGATGTGGTATCTATCATTAGGTTAGGGTTAAATGTTCATTTACACTGTTTGTTGACATTAGTTACTACTGCCCTCCAGCTGAAATTGCGATGTTGTCGTTTGTGGTAATGGTGTGAAATTTTGCACTGTAATCCACCATAGTACTGGAAAGTCACCCTCCAAATGTTGGATCATTTGGTGGGAGTTCTGCAGGTGTTAGGAGTTCCACAGGCAGACAGGACACACTACAGACAGAGGTTTGCTGAATTCTAGATAGATGTAGACCACAGGGAAAGGTTTGAAAATGCATAATTCTGCTTAAAAAAAGCTAAACTATTACTCCTTTAATTATTACGGTGTTAAGACTATATACAGGAATCAGGTTGGTAATGAAAGAGAAAGTCGTCCTGTTATTGGCCGACTCCTCACTGTGCTGAAAGGCTGTTTGTCTACTGAGGTCTGTCTGTCCATCTGTCTGATTGATTGCCTTACTGGCCGAGTGTCTGGTTTAGCAGACAAAACAGTCTAAAAAATAAAAACCCAAAGAAAAATCCTTACAATAATCACTAATCATCACCTGGAGGAGGAGGGAGAAAAATGACTAAGATACAGCCAGTCAAGGTCACAGGTTATTTTTTTTCTGTTTCATATTGTAATTTCCAGGTGTATAATCCAACTGTAGAGATGCACAAAAGTACATCAATAAAACAAAAACAACTAAACAATGAACAGGATGGATTTTTTCAATAATACTAAGTGAGTGGGTGAAATGTTTTTAGAAAGAGACGACAAAAAAAAACAAATAAACCCCCTGCACATGAACATGCAATGATCCACAGCAGAGCTACACACACACACACACACACACACACACACACACACACACACACACACACACACACACACACACACATACACACACATACACAAATATACATATACACACACACACACACATACACATACACACACATACACACACATACACACACATACACACACATACACACACATACACACACACACACACACACACACACACACACAGGCTGTGTCCTTGAAGACAAGGGTCACCATAGCAGCTGTGGAAAGAAATGAAAATGTGCATGTAGAAATAAAAAAAGACTCTGCTAGTCTTTAATATAACAAGCACAGCATTACATACAAGTAATAACTACAGAACAAATGGAAAAATGTGGAAACGGCCCTTTTAATGCCGTTCACCTAGACGAGTCAGACAGTCTGTTGGGGGTGAAGACTGTCCAGAAATCAAATTTAAATAAAAAAAACAAACAAAAAGCATTTTAACCGCAAGTTATGTAATGTGGTGAGGAAATGAATGACTACGTGCATGAGAGTCTAATTGCACTTGTGTCTGAAGCGGCTTAAACACATTTTTATTCAACTCCACAGTGAATGGGATTATAAAGGCTGATAGAAAGGAGAAAATAATAACAAAAAAACAAAAGCATGTCTTCCAGTAGCAGCCCGCCAGGCAGGCGGCCAACAGCCAGACCAGCAGGGCAGTGGGAACAAAGGAACTGAGAAGGCAATATTTCACAGAGGGCAGGAAGCTCCCACTCTCGTCTTTTGCAGGGCAATGCAAATAAATGTACGGCGGCCAAAAAAGATTTCGCACGCCTGCGAAGGGGATAGTTCGGGAAAAGAAACACGTTTCAATCACTTGCCTATAGAGGTAATGCATTGACGTCACGTGATCCCATGATTCCGTAGTTGTGCCACCACATTGGACGGTAAGAAAACATCATGTTTCTGACAAAAATTACAACACGCTGCTGTTTTATCAGCATTATAGTCAAACCCAGACATTCCTGGTGTCATCAGTTGTACAAATCTAAAGGAGACAACAGACGGAGTTTCCTTCTACAGAATCTATAGACACTCTGAGAGACGGTGGAAATGTCTGGACACGATACGCCACAAGACATGGAAACCCAATGATGGAACACCACTTTTCAGTGTTCATTTTATATCTGGTAGGTCGAAGTTTGATAATTCCACACATGTTCTGCATGTGTCCACACTCCCCTTTAATTTATTTATTACGCCTACTACCCAGTACAATACACCACTGAATAGACCTACACGGAAGTGTGGTTGTTTACCTGTTTATGATGGCGAACAGAGAACTGGACGATGATGACATTTTAACGTGTAATTCTTTGATCCAACCTTCCACCAAGTATCTATATCCATCTAGGCTTTTATAATTCTTCATTGCCTCTGCTGTGTATGCAGATGTTCTGTTGGTCAAATACTTAGAAATGTCCAGGTACCATAAATTAGGAGGTGTTGTCACCGCCGTGCACAAATCATCACTAGTTGTTGAGAAAACTGTCTTTAAAGTGTCTTTTGGTCGAGTATACGGGTCCAAACATCCTATCTGCTCAATTTTCCATCGATCGTGATCATTATGAGTATCAGACGACTTCAAAGCATAGTCACAAAGACCATCATTTTCAGTCATAAAACTGTACAACGATAGAGCGCCGGTCTTTCTTACAGTCCAACATGGCAGCACAACTATAGAGTCATGGAATCATATGACGTCACTTCTATAGGTTCCTGTTCCTGGGGAAGTACCCGGTCGGTAGTTGGCGTGATTTTATCCCCATCACTTTGAGAAGCTTTAATGTATTTTACAAAAACAAGCTAAGTTCACCCCTCCCGACATGCAATAAGTCAAGACAAAAGATGCAAGGGAGGCATCTTTGAGAGTCTATTAAAAGCAGGAGGTGAGCGCCCCCAGGGGTGAGGGTCCATCTATTATTTAGGGGCTGCTGACACCAACACACAGAGGGGCAGAGGCAAAGAGAAGATGCTCTGTGTACCAGACTGGGCTGCAAACCAACAAAAGATGTAAGATAAGGGATGCAGACCACCCTTTTGTGAGAATATCAATACCTTTTTTTTTTTACTGTGAACACCAAATTAAAGAGTCATCATACAAAAATAACCTATAAAAAACATCAGGATTGAAGTCTTCTGATGTATAGAGAGAAGATGGTCCCATTTGGAGACAGCAGAGGTCTATTTAGGACACTGAACACATTCATAGAATTACTATAAACCCCCCCCCCCCCAAAAAAAAAAAATGCTGAGTAGTCCAATGTAAAGCTAAAATGGTATGGCTAAATATGCCAGATAAGTGATGCAGGTGATCCTTTTGTGACAATATCAATAGCTTTAACATATAACATATAGAGAAATAACCTAGAAAGCACATCAGGTTTGAACTCTTCTGATATATAGAGGGAGGATGGTCCCATTTGGAGACAGCAGAGGTCCATTTAGGACACGATCACATTACTAGAAATCCCCCCAAAAAAATTAAAAGAAAAATAACACAAATGCTGAGTAGTCCAGTGTGATGCAATGAATAATGTGTAAAGCTGGTGTGGTTTGTCTGCTGGAACCGAACCTACCGGTCGGTATCTGAAGGCCAAGTGAAGACAAAGCAGCAGGGGATGACAGCGGCACAAAAGCCTGGCGCTCCTCCGAACAAAGCGGGCTTCCCGGCAGCTTCAGCATCCTCGCTCATTACTTTCCAACTTCATCAGCATCGTTTCCACACACGCGCACTCGACCAGGACTTTAGCACGCGCGGAAAGAAAACAAAAAAGACGACCGGTAACGGAAGAAAAAAAACGAGCCGGAGACTGAGATGTGGTGTGTGATAGGAGAGTGAGAGGAGACCGGCCAGTCATTCAGAGTCACCGGAGGGACCTGAAAAACTGTGAATGGCCGCGTGTTCCACTGAAGCCGAGCGATGCTGCGTTCAGGGACACCTTCTGAGGCTCGGATTTCACAACGCTAATGTTCAATGTCAAAACCTGGAAGCGGATTTCACTTGGAATCACATGTTTTTTTCCCCGTTATATATCTTATTAAAGTCAAAACTTGAACTCCTGCACAGAATTTGAACAATAGCCTATGTCCCATGAGAGCAAAACAAAAAAATACAGCTTAACCCAGGAACATGTGTTTTAGAGCTGGGCAAAAAATCGATTTAGATTTAAAATCGAGTTTCATGACAAAATCGATTCATATTTTAGGAAAATCGTGCAATCCGATTCCCCTCCACGCGCACTTTTTTTCCTCGCAAAAAGAAAACCATGAACCAGGCTGCTTTCCGTAGTTGCACATCTGAAGTGAAAGCATCCAAAGAGGAGGAGGAGGGGGGGTCAGAACTGTTAGAAAAGGTAGAGACTAGCGCTGCCAGTACTTCTTCAAAATGTTCAACAAACACTCAAAGCTTTTATCACAGCACACCTTATCAGAGTCCTGCACGGTTCTGATTTTGACAAACTGCAACCGCCCGTACCCGTCATGTTTAAACTCTGACCCGTTTTCCCACGAAAAAAAAAATCCGCACCCGAACCAACCCGCTATAAATGAACCCGATATCCGAACCGAACCCGTATCCGACACAGCACAACATTTTTCACCCGTTTCGTGAAAATTTGCGGTTCACCCACGGGTACCCGAACCCGTGCAGGACTCTGCACCTTATGATAAACATGGAACACGATGTGGAGCGATAACAGACAATAACATCATATATCCAAAATATTAGTAACATGTTCAGGTTTATTGAAGTAGTTTGATTGATAATAAGGTTTAGTTTTATTTTGTCCTTACAAAGTAAAAATGTTACTAGTTTTATTTTTATCTTACTTTTGCACTACTACGTTTTTTACAATGTTTTTCATATAATATGAGTATTAATGTATATTGTTTTAGTTGTTAAAATATTTTAAGCTTTCTTTTTTCCAACTAAATGTATCTTTTACACTATTTTTTTTGCACAGTTTTTCCTGTAACAGTGGTGGATATGTCTGGACTTACTACAGTTCATGTAGGTAAAGTCTCAGGTTGTAGTTGCACCTTTTGCACAAATGATTTATTATTTAAAGTTATTTGTAGAAGTATTTTTGTTTTACATGTTATTTAATTAAAAAAGAAGACGAAAGAAACCACGTTTCTAGTGTTTTCATTTTCATTTAGCCCACGTGGGAAAAAAAATCGTATCGTGAATCGAGTTTTTTGGGAAAAAATCTGAGATTTTTTTAAAAGAGAAAATCGCCCAGCCCTAATGTGTTTATGAAAAAGAATTGTCATGAATGCAGTTCATTTCATATGCTGATTAATTGTCTATTTCCTATTTAATTCTATTTTCCTACCTTGACTGCATATTATACTATACTAGTGCAGAGCTCATAGAAAATGTGAGAATGTTTGGTACAAATGTGTTGTGGAAGTGGGTGAAATGAGTTGAAAAGAGCAGAAAGAAAGATTATAATAATAATTAAGCTATTATTATCATCATCATCATCATTGTTAACCTATTATTATCATTATTATTATTAAGATAGCACCACATCTCATGTCACCAGTTGATGAAGTCACATACATGGTCCAGTATCTGCACAGTGCTAGGCTAGTGCTATTATCACAGTGCTAGGCTAGTGCTATTATCACAGTGCTAAGCTAGTGCTATTATCACAGTGCTAAGCTAGTGCTATTATCACAGTGCTAAGCTAGTGCTATTATCACAGTGCTAGGCTAGTGCTATTATCACAGTGCTAGGCTAGTGCTATTATCACAGTGCTAGGCTAGTGCTATTATCACAGTGCTAGGCTAGTGCTATTATCACAGTGCTAAGCTAGTGCTATTATCACAGTGCTAAGCTAGTGCTATTATCACAGTGCTAAGCTAGTGCTATTATCACAGTGCTAAGCTAGTGCTATTAGCACAGTGCTAGGCTAGTGCTATTAGCACAGTGCTAGGCTAGTGCTATTAGCACAGTGCTAGGCTAGTGCTATTATCACAGTGCTAGGCTAGTGCTATTATCACAGTGCTAGGCTAGTGCTATTATCACAGTGCTAGGCTAGTGCTATTATCACAGTGCTAAGCTAGTGCTATTATCACAGTGCTAAGCTAGTGCTATTAGCACAGTGCTAGGCTAGTGCTATTAGCACAGTGCTAGGCTAGTGCTATTAGCACAGTGCTAGGCTAGTGCTATTAGCACAGTGCTAGGCTAGTGCTATCGACAACAGGACCTGCAGTGACGCAATTGTATGTGCTGACCTGTGACCCCAGACCTCTTCCCTCACCCTCACCTGTCTGATGGATGGACCACCCCCCAACCCCCCTTCATCTGCAAATGGACGTTCATCTATAGTCTGTCCGTCTGTGGCAGTGCATCTGTCCTTCAGTTGTGGTTCTCCTCAAAATATTTTATTTTTCCTACTGGGTTTTGAAATGTTTTCTTGGTGAGAAGGAGGGTCTCAGGACCGGGGACACTTGGGACTTCATCTATTTCTGTGGTTGATCGTTCTCTCTTGTAAAGCCCTGTGAGGTGACGTTGTTGTGATTTGGGGCTCTATAAATAAAATTCAAATGGATTCCTATTAGGTCTTCACAGAGGCTTTAGTAAACACTGTGTACGAAATGAATCAAATTTGAATAACAAAATTAAGAAAAATAAGTGATAGATACCAAACGACATAAAAGGAGGGGGGGAGGTTACAAAAAAGTTTAAAAACAATGGACAAATATAAGCATCAAAATTAGTAAAAACTAAATATTTGCCACAACATTTGTGAACAATGAACAAAATAGGCAAGAAAATGTATAAAATAAGCACAAATAAATAGCACTAGGTAGGTAGTTGGGTAGGTAAGAGGGTAAGGGGCAAAAAAACTCCACTGTAATGTTCAGTATGTTGGAGTTAAACAATATTTAAGTGCAAAGTGACACTGGGTGTATGACAAAAGTTTTATTATCAGACAGGGGCCATGAATATCACTAATTTCTCATAACTGCAAACTGACCATACATCAAACCATGAGAAAATTATGAGAAACTATGAGGCCCAGGACAACTTGTACAGGCAATATCCAGTGACGTGACAAAAGGAGTTTCCATTAACCTGTAAAGGTACAACATTTTATTAACTGCACCACACTACAGCTGTGACAAATTAAAAAAAAAAATTATATATTGTGTATTTTATGTTTGTGATCTATTGGTTTCAATGTCTACATGTTTTGTCTTGTGATATTGTTTGTTTTATTGTTGTTGTCTTATACCTGCCTTAGGACAACAGATGAAATTTAGCAACCATGTTAACTCCAGCATATTTATATTGATGTTTTTACTGATGTATCAATTAATGTGCATTGTCCTAATTAA
Source organism: Siphamia tubifer (assembly GCA_020466265.1). Taxonomy (NCBI): domain Eukaryota; kingdom Metazoa; phylum Chordata; class Actinopteri; order Kurtiformes; family Apogonidae; genus Siphamia; species Siphamia tubifer. The sequence goes on from CM035788.1 coordinate 468,135, forward strand.
ATAAACTACACAGATCAAATCTAATAACAAACATCATCATCATTTTCTATCCTGTACTATACAGACTTCTAATGAAGGTAAACAGGACTAGACTACAAAGACAGTTCAACTTACAGCATTAGGTTTGACACGTCACCCTCTAACTGCTGCTTTTCAGTATCCAGATGGACTCTTCACGGGTCACCACCGGCTTTACCATAGATTTATCTGCCAGAATACCACACAGTATATGGGATTAACCACCACAACATCTGCCTGTACAGCATCAAAGATCTTCACTTGTCTGCCTCGACATTGAAATGTTTTAACAGAATGACCGACAAAAACTAAATATAATGAATACACTGAACCCTTTAAATTACATTTGTTTAATGTAATAATGATTTACACCAGACAAGTTGTCCAGAGTCAGACAACTCCTTCAGTTTGACTCAAATTCATGCCATCTTGATGTTAATACCCCGATTACCTGCACCTATAGGTCCATTAATGAGGCTAATAATAATAAACTACAAAATAAGAAGCTATTATTAACATATTTAAGAAAATAACTGACGTGTTCTTTAGACATAACTGTAGCCACTTGGCTAAACTACTGTACAAAGGTGACTTAGATTATCATTCGAAGCTACCTAAACTATAAGAAACAATTAAAATGACATTATTAATTTAAGCAAGAATAAGCAGAGAGGAACAAAGACAAATACACAGTGCATTAAGACCCGAACTTCAACACTGTTGATATTTTCAGAATAAAAACCACTATTATAGTCTTACCAATAGGGAAGGCTCGTGTACACTTACGAGCGATATAACAGAGAAGTCAGTCCAGAATGTAGAGACTTTAGAGTGGCTAAGAGGATTTCAGAGTTTTTGGTTAGCTTATGAAGTTAGCTAGCTAGCGGGCTTTAACGCTCGAGGAACGGCTGGGCTGCTAACCGCAGCTAGCTGGCACTACACAAAAGTGTTCCAAATAAATGTCCCTTACCTTTATCTGTTACATTTCCATTTCGGGTCATGAAAATAATCCGGTTACAGGCGGCCGAAAAGTTTGTTTTTGTTAAAATGCTAATAGTTTGTGTTAAAAACGAGTGCCTACGTGTACTACAGTTTCCTCTGGACTCAATGTTTTGATTTGGGAAAGCGGAGTTCACGTAAAATATCGCGAGACAACTAGAATCGCGCGCGCACGTAGGAAACATCTCAGAATCACTTTCATTCAGAGAAAGTACTCACATTCTGTAGTTTAGTAGAACTGATTCAACTATTTTACTGAAGTAAAAGTAAAACAGTACAACTTCTTAACTGTAATAAAGTAAAAAGTAAAACTTATTATACTTATTACAATACTTATTTAACCAGGAAAAAAATAAAGCCTTTAAAAGTGAGTTAGTGTGTTGATAATGTGTTTGATCAGGTCACACTAATCAGTTTAATGGTTATGGGCAGAAAATATTGGAAAAAATTGCCAAAAACGTCACATTTGAGATTAAAGGGAAAAAAGTAATCATTATGTGATTTTTGTAAGTAATAAATTTGAGTTTAATAAATGCATAATTATGAGATAAATTGTCAAAATTCTAAGAAAAAGTCATAATTATGATACAGAAAGTCACAGTTTTTCTCCTCTGCAGATTATCCCTCTGAATTGACTTCTTTTTCTTTTTCTTATCATCACGTCAACTTATTTTGAAAAAGTAACAAGTCTATTCTGAGGATGTAAGGAGTATAAAGTACAGATATTTCTACAAAAATGTAGCGTATAAGTAAAAAGTTGCCAGAAATACTTAAGTACAGATACCTAAAAAATCTACTTAAATACAGTAATGAAGTACTTTTACTCAGTTACATCCACCTCTGCTTTTATTTATATAGTTTACATCCAAAGTCCATCAAAACAACATTGGCGTACTTTAAGATAGGCACCAGAAGAAATACGTTTTCTTTCTTCATTTCCTTTTATTATTCATTTAATTTTTTTTAAATTATCTAATGTTTGGGCATAAAAAATATAAGTTTGACTACTTAACATTATTACAGGAGGGCTCTTAAAAGTAAGAACATCAATAATCAGGAAGGAAAGTCATGTTTTAAAGCAAAGACTATATCACATTTCACTTGGTCCATTTTCTTAATGTCATTTCTGTCTCAAAGCAGCTTTTTTAGAAGTACTTTACAACATCACATCTCTATGAAAGTGCATTAACAACAGATAAGAAACATTTCCTATTCATTTCATGAACAGCAGATAAAATGAATAAATAATAACAAATAAGCTAAATAAAAATATACCATAAACTTATAAATAGGAAACATTTACATTCTACAAAAGGAGGAGGGGTTTTTGGGGTGGGGGCACATTCAGAGATTCAGATTAAAAGAGTAGAAAAGCAACTGCATTCTTTTTTTTTTTTTTTTTTTAAAGAAAGTTAAATAAAAAATATAGTCTAAAATTGAACCAAATCATGACTGTTTGGACTCCAGTAGCTTCTCCAGGAGGGTAATAGCATGTTTGATCTCATCCTCCGTCAGCTGGTGCAGGTAGTGCAGGTCGTGCAGGTTATCCAGGTGAAGTCGTCTCCTCTGGGTCATGTGATCACTGTCACGCTGCAGAGGTAGGATGGCATGGAGCCTCATCTGGAGCCAGTCTTTACGTTCCTGCAGCTGCTTGTACTCTCCGTGGTTATGCATGAGCTGGGCTTCACTCACTGCCCTTTTTCTGCACAGACATGTGATGTTATTAGATACAAGTGTGTAAAGAGTGAAAGACTGAATATCACTTCACCCTTTAACCCTAACCATGTGTAGGGGTAGGGGTTAGGGGTAGGGGTGTGTCAGTTCAGGTTAAGGCAGAGGGGTAGGGGGAAGGGGGAGGGGCTTTATCCTCCTTCAAACATAGATTTTCCAAAGGCAGACTCCAAACGACTGAGGGGTACGACAAATTTCCCAGAATACAATAAGAACCCTTTTAAAAATGGCCGGCATCTATGACAGAAGTACACAAATGTAGTATTTTTAATTAACAGTTTTTCAGTTGTGATAACTGTTGTATACAGTTTGACATTTTCATCATGTGTAAATGATCATTTTATACTTAAAACACACATGAAAAAAATCTATGTCCATAAAGGTGTAGTAATGGGTGGATGTATAGAAGTACTGTGATTGGACACAGATATTAAAGGTGTAGTAATGGGTGGAGGTTAGGGTTAAAGGTCACACCTACAGCAGCAGACATGTTAGTTCAGTTGTGGTTAAAGCTGTGGTTTTTGGTTATGTAACAACTGGTGGAGTGAACTGATGACGAAGGTGAGTGATGAAGGGCTGTCCCAGTTGAAGGGGTGTCCCAGTTCAAGCCCCGCCCCTTATAGACACATTTGAAGGAGGAAGATGTGGAATTTTGACTTCTTGTTTCATAATTTTGATTTTATTGTCTCAAACGTTTGACTTTTTATCTGATAAATGGAGACTTTTTTTACAGTGTGTAAAGGTCATTTTCTCCATAAAATACATGAAAAAAATAAAATCACTATTTGTGTAAATGTGCAGTAATTCGTCAATAAGACTTCTCTAATTGGACGCAGATATTAGTAAAAAAATATCTGCTGTGGTTTTTGGTTTCGTAACAACTGATGGAGTGAACTGATGACGAAGGTGAGTGTTGAAGGGGTGTCCCAGTTCAAGGTCTACCCCTTATAGAGACATTTGAAGGAAGAAGAGGTGAAATGAGGTTCAGCCAAAAAAGGACTTACCTCAGGGGATGTCCTTCACTGAGAGTGGAAATGTGTAAAATACAAAGTGACATAAGCATGATTTTACATTCCAGATTTGTCATGTTGTCTGTGGTGACCTGTTGGAACACATAACAAAACAACATTTTCAACTGTATTTCACATTGTACTACAAAGGATTTCAATGATGATGCTAATACATATGTATTTTTACTCATAATTCACTCAAGTGACTGCCTATAAAATATATTTACATGACAATTGATTCATAAAACAACTGAAATGGGTGAAATTATCAAGTAATAATCAATTAAAATATGGCTTCCTTTTTTATAATCTCTTTGCATTTTTATGTCTAATCATGTCACTGTGGATCAGGTTCATGTAAAACAGCAAATTTATAGTCATGATAAAAATCTCATATTCTGTACTTAAGTAGAAGTAAAGATACTTGTCTGAAAATATACTCTGGTAAAAGTAAAAGTACTGATTCAACTCATGTATTTAAGGAAAAGTTTAAAAAAAAAAAGTACAACTTCTCAATTGTAATAAAGTAAAAAAAACAAAACAGGAATAATAACAATAATAATAACACTGCATTTTTTTATCTATAGATTTTTTTTTGCCACAGATTAAATAATACAGATTTAACCAGAAAAAAACACATTATTTTTACAGTATTTTTGATCAGGTCATGTGACTCAGGTTTGTGGGTATGGGCTGGACATTTAGGAAAAGTGGGAAAAAAGGAATAATTGAGATAAAATGTCAGAATTAGGAGGTAAAGAAACGACCAAAAGATCATTAAAAGTCTTATGTTCTAGAAAAATATAGAGATACTCTACTATATACTAAAGTATAAAGAATACAGTATTTCATGTAAATAGTTATTAATACAGAAATAATAGAAAATGTCTGAGAAAATCTGTTATTTTCTATGAATTTAGAAAATTACTTTATCTTCTGTTTTTTTGTGCAACATGATGTGATTACTATTATGAATTATTATTTTTGTAGTTATTGTTTTTCTCTTTCTGTTTGTTAATAGAGTTAGGAATAATAAGTATTTCATTTTAGCTAAACCCTTTCAGTCATTAGATATTTGGACAAATTAGTAGAATGTTCTGTATACTTTATTATTTTAATTAAATGACTGAATAAACTAACTAAAGTATTTTTTTAATCTCAGAATCATGAGATAAAAAGTCCAAATTTGACCAAGTCTTAAACTATGACCACCTCTGTTAATCAAGATAGTTATTTAATATAAAAAAAAGAACAGAATCATAAGATAAAAATTCTAAAATATGAAATAAAAAACTGAATTTAACCTAATTCTATTTATTCTACCATTCAAAATAGATGTATTTAATCCAAATCAAAAGCAGCTTTTGTAGAACAGGAGGATAAGGTGAACTTACCCAGTGTAGGTTCAGTAGTTTTTAAAGCAGTGTTGTGTCCAGGACGTTCACTCATTACTGAAACACTTCCTTTTATAACGTCCTGACATTGACCGTCATTATTACTGTGATGTCACACCTCTACAGCTCCTGTTTGGGGAAAACACACCTCCTCTGGGTTTTCATCATCCTTGTATGAATGCCTTTGAGGGTTGAACCCACATGGCCTCCCACATGGCCTCCCACATGGCCTTCCACAGATGCACAGCATGCTCACACACATTCCTGCTGGACCCCCCCCCCACACACACACACACACACACACACACACACACACACACACACACACACACACACACACACACACACACCCCAAAAATGCATGACTTTCACAGCAACCTTTCCTTTTCAACACCTTCTTCTTTTCTACATTTTTAATTATCACACTCAGTATGTTCAACTACTTCCTTTACTGGACTGGAGGAGATTTGTTTCATTTTACGTATCTGTACTTTACTAGAGAATTTATTTTTCTGGCAACTTTTTACTTTTACTCTCTCCATTTTTTGTATGAATATATTGTACTTTATACTCTTTACATTTATATAAATATATGTACTTTATACTCTTTACATTTATATAAATATATGTACTTTATACTCTTTACATTTATATAAATATTTGTACTTTATACTCTTTACATTTATATAAATATATGTACTTTATACTCTTTACATTTATATAAATATATGTACTTTATACTCTTTACATTTATATAAATATATGTACTTTATACTCTTTACATTTATATAAATATATGTACTTTATACTCTTTACATTTATATAAATATATGTACTTTATACTCTTTACATTTATATAAATATATGTACTTTATACTCTTTACATTTATATAAATATATGTACTTTATACTCTTTACATTTATATAAATATATGTACTTTATACTCTTTACATTTATATAAATATATGTACTTTATACTCTTTACATTTATATAAATATATGTACTTTATACTCTTTACATTTATATAAATATATGTACTTTATACTCTTTACATTTATATAAATATATGTACTTTATACTCTTTACATTTATATAAATATATGTACTTTATACTCTTTACATTTATATAAATAAATGGCTTTTCATCTCATAATTATAACTTTTTAACTCAAAAATAAATAATTTAGCCTTACTAAGGTGGAATAATTCATATTCTATATAAATATGTGGATAATATTGGTTTATACGTTGTTGACTTTATTGATAAAATATAATTAATTTCTACTTCAGTGATTTTTAGATGATATTATTAAAAAAAATGACTAAATGTAATTGATAAATACTGTATTTTCCACACCATTAAGTGCATTGGATTATAAGGTGCACTGTCATTGAATGGTTTATTTTTTTATCGTATTTTTTCATATATAAGACACATTAAGTGAAGCTAAACAGTCACAATAACTCCCAACCTTGTTGAGTTGTAACACAGAACAAAATTCACCTAAATCAAACTTTACAAAAGTCCAAATTCTAAAATAAAAAGTCAAAACCATGAGATAAAAAGTCAAAAATGATGAGATATATTCCATATAAATATCTGAATGATATTAATTAATACATTATTGACTTTACTGATAAAATATAATTAATTTCCAGCTGATATTATTCAAACAAAATTAAGTCAAATGCAACTGATGAATAATTAAAATGTCAATATAACAACAAACCAAACTGCATAAAAAAAAAGTTTGAGGTAGAGTTTCATCTAATTTATTGAGTTAATATTAATGAAGCCCAGTGTACAGTGGAGCTTTTTTATCAGACTCTCAGCGTACCTGGCAACAACAGCAGCAACATTAGGACAGATTTATGACACTCATTGACCATTAGGACGTTTCCATGGTTACAAAGGCGCTCGACCAAGGAATTAACATTGTTTTAATGAGCTCCAAAAAAGGGCTTTTACACACGTCTGACGTCAGAGAGAATTTCTTGAATCAAAGAAGAAGTGAGGTATGTCAACGGGTGACGCTGATGCCGTAACAGTTTTAATCATGAGGGACGTGTGTGTGAATGGAATAAAAACTGACATTACATGACGTTACATGACCTATGTGACACCCCTGACTTTTTATTTCATAATTTAGTCTTTTTTATCTAATAATTTAGACTTTTTATCTAATAATTTAGACTTTTTATCTGATAATTTAGACTTTTTATCTAATAATTTAGACTTTTTTCTAATAATTTAGACTTTTTATCTAATAATTTAGACTTTTTTCTAATAATTTAGACTTTTTATCTAATAATTTAGACTTTTTATCTGATAATTTAGACTTTTTTCTAATAATTTAGACTTTTTATCTAATAATTTAGACTTTTTATCTGATAATTTAGACTTTTTTATCTAATAATTTAGACTTTTTATCTAATAATTTAGACTTTTTATCTGATAATTTAGACTTTTTATCTAATAATTTAGACTTTTTTTCTAATAATTTAGACTTTTTATCTAATAATTTAGACTTTTTTCTAATAATTTAGACTTTTTATCTAATAATTTAGACTTTTTATCTGATAATTTAGACTTTTTATCTAATAATTTAGACTTTTTATCTGATAATTTAGTCTTTTTATCTAATAATTTAGACTTTTTATCTGATAATTTAGACTTTTTATCTGATAATTTAGACTTTTTATCTAATAATTTAGACTTTTTATCTAATAATTTAGACTTTTTATCTGATAATTTAGACTTTTTATCTGATAATTTAGACTTTTTATCTAATAATTTAGACTTTTTATCTAATAATTTAGACTTTTTATCTGATAATTTAGACTTTTTATCTAATAATTTAGACTTTTTTTCTAATAATTTAGACTTTTTTATCTAATAATTTAGACTTTTTATCTAATAATTTAGACTTTTTATCTAATAATTTAGACTTTTTATCTAATAATTTAGACTTTTTATCTAATAATTTAGACTTTTTTCTAATAATTTAGACTTTTTATCTAATAATTTAGACTTTTTTTCTAATAATTTAGACTTTTTATCTAATAATTTAGACTTTTTTCTAATAATTTAGACTTTTTATCTAATAATTTAGACTTTTTATCTAATAATTTAGACTTTTTATCTAATAATTTAGACTTTTTATCTGATAATTTAGACTTTTTATCTAATAATTTAGACTTTTTATCTAATAATTTAGACTTTTTTCTAATAATTTAGACTTTTTTCTAATAATTTAGACTTTTTTCTAATAATTTAGACTTTTTATCTAATAATTTAGACTTTTTATCTAATAATTTAGACTTTTTTATCTGATAATTTAGACTTTTTATCTAATAATTTAGACTTTTTATCTAATAATTTAGACTTTTTATCTAATAATTTAGACTTTTTATCTAATAATTTAGACTTTTTATCTAATAATTTAGACTTTTTATCTGATAATTTAGACTTTTTTCTAATAATTTAGACTTTTTATCTGATAATTTAGACTTTTTATCTAATAATTTAGACTTTTTATCTGATAATTTTAGACTTTTTATCTAATAATTTAGACTTTTTATCTGATAATTTAGACTTTTTATCTAATAATTTAGACTTTTTATCTGATAATTTAGACTTTTTATCTAATAATTTAGACTTTTTTCTAATAATTTAGACTTTTTATCTAATAATTTAGACTTTTTATCTAATAATTTAGACTTTTTATCTAATAATTTAGACTTTTTACTAATAATTTAGACTTTTTATCTGATAATTTAGACTTTTTATCTAATAATTTAGACTTTTTATCTAATAATTTAGACTTTTTTCTAATAATTTAGACTTTTTATCTAATAATTTAGACTTTTTTCTAATAATTTAGACTTTTTATCTGATAATTTAGACTTTTTATCTAATAATTTAGACTTTTTATCTGATAATTTAGACTTTTTATCTAATAATTTAGACTTTTTATCTAATAATTTAGACTTTTTATCTAATAATGTAGACTTTTTTTCTAATAATTTAGACTTTTTATCTAATAATTTAGACTTTTTTCTAATAATTTAGACTTTTTATCTAATAATTTAGACTTTTTTCTAATAATTTAGACTTTTTATCTGATAATTTAGACTTTTTATCTAATAATTTAGACTTTTTATCTAATAATTTAGACTTTTTATCTAATAATTTAGACTTTTTATCTAATAATTTAGACTTTTTATCTAATAATTTAGACTTTTTATCTCATAATTTAGACTTTTTATCTAATAATTTAGACTTTTTATCTAATAATTTAGACTTTTTATCTAATAATTTAGACTTTTTTCTAATAATTTAGACTTTTTATCTAATAATTTAGACTTTTTTCTAATAATTTAGACTTTTTTCTAATAATTTAGACTTTTTATCTGATAATTTAGACTTTTTATCTAATAATTTAGACTTTTTATCTAATAATTTAGACTTTTTATCTCATAATTTAGACTTTTTATCTCATAATTTAGACTTTTTATCTAATAATTTAGACTTTTTATCTAATAATTTAGACTTTTTATCTAATAATTTAGACTTTTATCTGATAATTTAGACTTTTTATCTGATAATTTAGACTTTTTATCTAATAATTCAGACTTTTTATCTGATAATTTAGACTTTTTATCTCATAATTTAGACTTTTTATCTAATAATTTAGACTTTTTTCTAATAATTTAGACTTTTTATCTAATAATTTAGACTTTTTATCTGATAATTTAGACTTTTTATCTCATAATTTAGACTTTTTATCTCATAATTTAGACTTTTTATCTAATAATTTAGACTTTTTTCTAATAATTTAGACTTTTTATCTAATAATTTAGACTTTTTATCTGATAATTTAGACTTTTTATCTGATAATTTAGACTTTTTATCTCATAATTTAGACTTTTTTATCTAATAATTTAGACTTTTTATCTCATAATTTAGACTTTTTTCTAATAATTTAGACTTTTTATCTAATAATTTAGACTTTTTATCTGATAATTTAGACTTTTTATCTAATAATTCAGACTTTTTATCTGATAATTTAGACTTTTTATCTGATAATTTAGACTTTTTATCTGATAATTTAGACTTTTTATCTGATAATTTAGACTTTTTATCTAATAATTTAGACTTTTTATCCGATAATTTAGACTTTTTATCTGATAATTTAGACTTTTTATCTGATAATTTAGACTTTTTATCTGATAATTTAGACTTTTTATCTGATAATTTAGACTTTTTATCTAATAATTTAGACTTTTTATCTCATAATTTAGACTTTTTATCTCATAATTTAAAAAAGTCTGAATTATTAGATAAAAAGTCTAAATTATCAGATAAAAAGTCTAAATTATTAGATAAAA
>CM035788.1:491279-593779 GCA_020466265.1 Siphamia tubifer
TTCCTGACCCGAACCCCTATCCGTCCCCTAACCCCATCCTACCCAGAAAACCCTTGGTTATACAGGCCTTAGTTCACGGCCAGGCCCCTCCGGGACCTAGCCCAATGAATGTAGCGGAAAGGGAGGAGGAAAGAAGGGAGATACTTACCGGGCATTCGGGCTGGTTGACCAATGTGGCAGTAGAGGGGTTGGATGGAATCTTCTCGGGAACACAGTCTGGGGAAGATGGGGACTTCCAGCTAGTTAGGAGGAAGAAGAAAGGGTTTAACGGCAAAAAGAAATCATTGGGGTTAAATGGAGACCTGGGGAAGGGAGGACAACAACATAACGTAGGGCTGAAGGAGGGAGAGGGAACTTTAGGGATGGAGACCCACAACACACCGGTGGGAGGGGGAAATAGCCCTGTGAGGGGAAAGGTATCGGATGGGGAGGAGGGACCTGGACAGGGGGATACATCCATGGGAGAAGGGAGGGAATACTTACCTGAGACGTCACCTGTGAAGAAACCTGTAAAGAAACCTGTGAAGAAGAAAAATGTAAATAAGAACAATGAAGACCCACTGGGGGAGTCAATAGACTTACCTGAGATTCCGAGGGGGATAGAAACGGAGCCAGCAGAGGGGAGGAGAGACTCTGGGGGGGTCACGGGGACCACACACACCAGAAATTCGCCAGGTTCGATCGAGGTTGACTCCAGCTTGGTCCCCTTGGGACCGGTTAAACACCCAAGGGTGTACCAAAAGATCGCTACCTGGAGTATAGACATTAGAAGACCGGTAGTCGTGTTGGGAGATTGTAACCTGGCGAGAATTTCCAGGAACCCGTATCCCCAGGTCCAGATAGACAGCTTCCCCGGGGCCCAAATACATCACCTCAAAGGGGTCCTAGGGAAGCTGGATCCGAACCCCTCAGTACAGAAAGTGGTCTTGGCAGTGGGGCTGAATAACTGCCTGAAAGGGAACCAGCCCCTCACAATCCACAAGCAGTTTTCACAGCTGATGGGAATTAGTAAGAGAGTGTTCCCTCAGGCAGAAATTTTTGCAACGCAGGTGCAAGGTGCAACCCAGGTAACAGGCCAGGCGAGGGCATTAATAGTATATTTAAATGAATACCTCCAAAGAAATTTTAGGACCCTTGAGGGGGTCGAGGAGGACCTCGTCTACTTGGAGAGGGATGGAGTCCACTGGACGGCCGGAACAGCCCAAGAGACACTGGAAAAGTGGATAAGACAGTTAGATGTACAGTAGTGGGATAGAGGATACTCACCCCTGAAGCCTCAAACAAGCTAATTGTTTTTTTAATAAATTTTTGTTTTTATGTACTCGCTAGGGGAGACAGAACATTAATATGTTGAAAAAGGTTTTTTACTTACTTTACTTACCTTAACACCATCCAGGTGAGAGAAAGGGGGAGAGAGACCCCCCAGACAGGAAAAGATAATAATATATTTAGCAGTAAAAGGAACTGATGTGAGCCAGTGCATTTGGAAGAGTCTTTTTGAAGACTGTACCAATTTAATTTTCCCCTACACCTAACCCTAACCCTAACCCTAACCCTAACCCTAACCCTAACCCTAACCCTAACCCTAACCCTAACCCTAACCCTAACCCTAACCCTAACCCTAACCCTAACCCTAACCCTAACCCTAACCCTAACCCTAACCCTAACCCTAACCCTAACCCTAACCCTAACCCTAACCCTAACCCTAACCCTAACCCTAACCCTAACCCTAACCCTAACCCTAACCCTAACCCTAACCCTAACCCTAACCCTAACCCTAACCCTAACCCTAACCCTAACCCTAACCCTAACCCTAACCCTAACCCTAACCCTAACCCTAACCCTAACCCTAACCCTAACCCTAACCCTAACCCTAACCCTAACCCTAACCCTAACCCTAACCCTAACCCTAACCCTAACCCTAACCCTAACCCTAACCCTAACCCTAACCCTAACCCTAACCCTAACCCTAACCCTAACCCTAACCCTAACCCTAACCCTAACCCTAACCCTAACCCTAACCCTAACCCTAACCCTAACCCTAACCCTAACCCTAACCCTAACCCTAACCCTAACCCTAACCCTAACCCTAACCCTAACCCTAACCCTAACCCTAACCCTAACCCTAACCCTAACCCTAACCCTAACCCTAACCCTAACCCTAACCCTAACCCTAACCCTAACCCTAACCCTAACCCTAACCCTAACCCTAACCCTAACCCTAACCCTAACCCTAACCCTAACCCTAACCCTAACCCTAACCCTAACCCTAACCCTAACCCTAACCCTAACCCTAACCCTAACCCTAACCCTAACCCTAACCCTAACCCTAACCCTAACCCTAACCCTAACCCTAACCCTAACCCTAACCCTAACCCTAACCCTAACCCTAACCCTAACCCTAACCCTAACCCTAACCCTAACCCTAACCCTAACCCTAACCCTAACCCTAACCCTAACCCTAACCCTAACCCTAACCCTAACCCTAACCCTAACCCTAACCCTAACCCTAACCCTAACCCTAACCCTAACCCTAACCCTAACCCTAACCCTAACCCTAACCCTAACCCTAACCCTAACCCTAACCCTAACCCTAACCCTAACCCTAACCCTAACCCTAACCCTAACCCTAACCCTAACCCTAACCCTAACCCTAACCCTAACCCTAACCCTAACCCTAACCCTAACCATTACCTAACCCTAACCAGACACAGGGGGGACACCTCAACCTAACCATTCCCTAACCCTAACCAGACACAGGGGGGGACACCTAAACCTAACCATTCCCTAACCCTAACCAGACACAAGGGGGGACACCTAAACCTAACCATTCCCTAACCCTAACCAGACACAGGGGGGGACACCTAAACCTAACCATTCCCTAACCCTAACCAGACACAGGGGGGGGACACCTCAACCTAACCATTCCCTAACCCTAACCAGACACAGGGGGGGACACCTAAACCTAACCATTCCCTAACCCTAACCAGACACAGGGGGGGACACCTAAACCTAACCATTCCCTAACCCTAACCAGACACAGGGGAGGACACCTAAACCTAACCATTCCCTAACCCTAACCAGACACAGGGGGGACACCTCAACCTAACCATTCCCTAACCCTAACCAGACACAGGGGGGGACACCTAAACCTAACCATTCCCTAACCCTAACCAGACACAGGGGGGGACACCTCAGCCTAACCATTACCTAACCCTAACCAGACACAGGGGGGGACACCTCAACCTAACCATTCCCTAACCCTAACCAGACACAGGGGGGGACACCTAAACCTAACCATTCCCTAACCCTAACCAGACACAGGGGGGGACACCTAAACCTAACCATTCCCTAACCCTAACCAGACACAGGGGGGGACACCTCAACCTAACCATTCCCTAACCCTAACCAGACACAAGGGGGGACACCTCAACCTAACCATTCCCTAACCCTAACCAGACACAGGGGGGGACATCTCAACCTAACCATTACCTAACCCTAACCAGACACAGGGGGGTACCTCAACCTAACCCTAACCTCAATCAAAATTTAGTAAAAAATAAAAAATAACAAAATAATAAAAAAATAAATAAAATATTAAAAAATAACAAAAAAATAACAAAATAATAAATATATATTCAAAAAAATAATTTAATATTAAAATAAATAAAAAAACACACAAATACCAGTTCAATTTTGCAGTTTAAAAGTTTTATTTTCATACTTTTAATGGTTCAAATGCATTAAGTAGGTCAAACCAGACCGTAAGGGGTTAATCTGCGGTTGCAGTAGTCAGAGGCAGAAGAGTTAGTTCACTCTGCTGTGCTGCGGGGTAGAGACACGCCCCCTGTATAAAGGCACAGGGAGGCTCGGACGGACAGTCAGTCTGCCGCTCTGCTTCGAAGAGAACAGTTGGATAGATTAGCCGTATTTTTCATCGGACTCTTTTATTTTTACCTACGGATCTTTTTACGGTATTTTTGGCCGGACTCTTTTAGTTTTTACTCTTTATTTTGTTTTGTTTGACCTGAAGAAGACCGAGAAGGGTCGAAACGTCGTCACTTTTTACTTCTTTTACTTTCGGTTTTGTTTATATTTAAACGGGCGAGTCTTTACTTTCGGTTTAGTGCGAAGAGCATATATTTAAGTTATTTTATTTTATTTTGAATATATCCTACTTCAGACCGGGTTAACCTTCTCTTAAAAAAAAGGGGGGGAGACCCGTTGAGTGCGGAGGTACGTGTCCTGCACGGAGCACGTACACATCTATACGCACACAATAAAGCGCGCACACGTGCACGCGCACGTGCACGCGCACGTGCACGCGCACAAGCGAACACATCAATATATACACACAAAGCCAAGCTAAAAAATTCGATTATTAAATAATATTAATAAAATATATACAAAAACAAACAATACATACAAATAACGAATATATTGAATATTAAATATTAAAATATATACAGAAGCAAACAATACATATAAATACAAACAGATTAATTAGCATTCACACAATTCATTAAATAGCATTCATACAATTCATTCATACAATTCATTAATATTTAAAAAATCTATATACATCACACCTATCCAGTCCAATGGAGGAAGGGGGTTGGACAGTGGTGAGAAGGGGGCGTAAACCGGTTCAGGACCGGAACCCTCTTACAGCACGTGGTCGGGGAAGGGGGTTTCAGGACCGAGACCAATCACGCGTTTATCGGGGAAGGGCGGGTGCATACGTCCCTGAGAGAGAAATTCCCTCGAGGGGACGCAATTTTGATTCCCTAGCTAACCCTAACCCTAACCCTAACCCTAACCCTAACCCTAACCCTAACCCTAACCCTAACCCTAAACCCTAACCCTAACCCTAACCCTAACCCTAACCCTAACCCTAACCCTAACCCTAACCCTAACCCAAAATAACCCACTTAATCCCCTAAGACTAACCCTAACCCTAACCCTAACCCTAACCCTAACCCTAACCCTAACCTAACCCTAACCCTAACCCTAACCCTAACCCTAACCCTAACCCTAACCCTAACCCTAACCCAAAATAACCCACTTAATCCCCTAAGACTAACCCTAACCCTAACCCTAACCCTAACCCTAACCCTAACCCTAACCCTAACCCTAACCCTAACCCTCTATCCTAACCCTAACCCTCTATCCTAACCCCTAACCCTAATCCTCTTCCCTAACCCTAACCCCAAGCCTCTATCCTAACCCTAACTCTCTATCCTAAACCTAACCCAAACCCAGGGGACGGAGAGAGGACGGGGGGCCATTGGGTGGACTGGCGGAGTAAAACCAAACCGAGGGGTTCTAATTTACACTTTCTCTCCCCTCCGTTACCAGAGGATGCAGCCCTGGCCCCCACGCAATCTCCCTCCAGAGGAGTTCCATGGGCCAAGAAGAGAGCCTTATCATCAGGACAACATATCACTTAAATAAATTCAATTTTCACATGAACAATGTCTTTTGATTTCACCAACTCCCTGTGGGTGGTCCTCCCCAGCGCAGCATACGCTTCTGACCTATACAAGAGGGCCGGGTTAATTTAGTTTCCTTATTGATATGGGTTGTATATATTTATATTATTCTATTTATATATGTTTTCAACTACTTATATTTGTTTCCACCCTTTACTTATTACTCTTTATATTTTCTTATATACGTATGATTCTTTTATTTTGGCCAGGGGTGTGTGTATATATATATATATATATATATATATGGGTTACATAATTACAGTCGGTTCTAACCCTACCTCACAGCAACTATCCAGTTGTTAACTTACAGACTATTAGTCTTCTAAAACTCAAAGTGAGATATATGACAAACTTGCCCCTTATACACACTCTCTCTCCCCAGTCTATTCTTTCTTTCCCCCTCTTTCTTCCCATCCTATATCAGGTTCCTGTATGTCTTTTTCTTATTTATTTATTTATTTATTTATTGTTATATACATTTATGCTTGCTGTCCCTTTACTATTTTTCCATTTCAATTCTGTAAAACTGCATGTGTTTGATAGAAGTGTGTATCTTTGCCTGTTTTATTATGGTTTTTTATTCTGCATGTTGTTGTTTAATTTCCCTCAGCCCCCCTCTCCCCCCTTTTCTCTCCCCCCTCCCTCTGCACACACATTCATACTTCTATCACACATTTAGAATTAGAAGCACACAGGTAGACAGCCATGATTTGATTTTTTTATTTTTTGTTTATTTTACAATTTAATTAATTATTTATTTATTTATTCAATGAAGCACTTATTATACTGCTTCCCGCTTTCCCTCTTGGACGTCGATTTACTGCGGCTGCGCTGCGCTGGGGAGGACCCATTCACAGGCTTTTGCTGATCTGGGATTGGGGATCTCCCATCCCACATCATTTCCCCACTCCTCCCTCATACGGAGACATTGGTTCCCCTGGGGCCCGGGATCAAGACGAGGACGGAGCCCTCCCACTGATTTTTCAGCACAACACCGGGGGGAACAAACAGATCCCCCCCATTACATATTGTATTACATTATGAATTAATTATATATTTATTTTATTTGTTTATTTATTTACAGGAGAAGGACCTATTAGGGGGAGATCCCGGAGCCGTAGGCCAGTGCCCTTAAAGTCAATATTGACACACCCCCAAAGCCTAACCCTAACCCTAAAACCTAACCCTAACCCTAACCCTAACCCTAACCCTAACCCTAACCCTAACCCTAACCCTAACCCACAGGGAAGACCTATAGTCTCCGATTGTGAGAGTGAAACATACAGAACAGCGGATTATATTGAGTTCCATCTTAATCCAATCTCAAACAAACATCCCTCATATATAAAAGACACCAGCCATTTTGTACAAATCATTAAAAGCTTAAAAATCTCACGGGGTGCTTTTTTATTCACCATGGACGTGGGTAGCTTATACACAAACATAGACATAGACAAGGGGTTGGAAGTGACAAAACAATGGCTACAGAAATATCCAGATATTAATAGACCAGACAAATATTTGATGAAATTATTGGAAATTAACTTGAGGAGAAACGATTTTGAATTTAATGGGAATTACTATCTACAAATTAAGGGAACGGCTATGGGGAAGAAATTCGCACCATCCTATGCTAATATTTTCATGGCAAATTGGGAACAAGAGGCCTTAGCTAAAAGTGAACACAAACCGCTCTGTTACTATAGATATCTAGATGATATATTTGGAATTTGGGATAAATCTAGGGAACAATTTGAGGAATTTGTCAAAATTTTGAATAGCCATGACCCATCAATACAATTAACTGAGGAAATAGGGGAATTTAATATAGATTTTTTGGACACTACAGTTTTCAAAGGGGAAAGATTTTGGAAGACGGGACAATTGGACCTTAGAGTATATTTTAAAAGCACCAATAAACATGCCTTACTTCACAAAACAAGCCATCACCCAAAAAATACATATAAAGGTCTAATTTTATCACAACTGATTAGGTACAAAAGGATTTGCACAGAATTAGTGGACTTCGAGGAAGCAGTGAAGACCTTATTTTCAGCCCTAAAAAGAAGGGGGTATTCAGTCAGCTTTCTTAGACAATGCAAAAAACATTTCAAGACAATAAACATACGAGAGAGAACAGAACCGGAGGAAAAAAGGGAATTCATACTACCCTTTATTACAAAATATTCAAAATCCACATTGGAGGGTGCAAGAACAATCAAAGGAACATTTGTACAGGAGCTGAAAAATAAAGGAATACTAACACAATATAGGATCTTAACAGCTTTCCAGAGGCATAAAAATTTAAAAGATTGGCTTACTAGAGCAAAAATGACTCCAGAATCTGATTGGGATATTACACAATTTCCGAGTTTATTACACACTAACCGGCTACACAATATTACAGATGGAACTGTATTTGGGATATCCCAATTCTTTACATGGACCTCCACAAACTGTATATATGTTATAACGTGTGGAATCTGCCAAAAGAGATATGTGGGAGCAGCCAAAGGATCTCTCAGGAATACATTGGAGAAATTAAGATATCGGATTTTATTTGGACGGACACACGAGGGTCAACACATATTACATTTCAGGGGACACACATGGACCAAAGCAACTTTAATGGGACTGGAAAGAGACACACTATGGACGGACAAAACCAGGACGGAACGATGCATGAAGTGGATAGGTTTACTTAACACTGAGACACCGATGGGACTGAATGGCTAAATGAACTTAACCCCTAACCTTAACCACTAGGACCTAAGCCCTAACCCTAGCCCCCACCCCTAACCCTAAGGCCTAGGTCTTGGTGCCCGGTCCCTAACCCCTTACCCTAAACCTAACCACTAGGACCTAGGCCCTAATCCTAATCCCTAACCCTAACCACTAACCCTAAACCTAAGGCCTAGGTCCTGGTCCCCTGTCCCTAACCCCTAAACCTAACTACTAGGACCTAGGCCCTAACCCTAACCCCTAAACCTAAGGCCTAGGTCCTGGGGCCCTGTCTCTAACCCCTGACCCTAAACTTAACCACTAGGACCTAGGTCCTAACCCTAACCCCTACCCCTAAACCTAAGGCCTAGGTCCTGGGGCCCTGTCTCTAACCCCTAACCCTAAACCTAACCACTAGGACCTAGGCCCTAATCCTAATCCTAACCCCTAAACCTAACCCCTAACCCTAAACCTAAGGCCTAGGTCCTGGTGCCCTGTCCCTACCCCTAAAGCCCTAAACCTAACCACTAGGACCTAGGCCCTAACCCCTAACCCTAAACCTAAGGCCTAGGTCCTGGGACCCTATCCCTGATTGAATATTATTTCATTTAAATTAAAAAAAAAAAAAAAAAAAAAAAAAAAAAAAAAAAAAAAAAAAAAAAAAAAAAAAAAAAAAATTAAATTAAAAAAAAGGGGTAAAAGTTTAAAAAAATAAATTTTCGTGGTAAAAAAACGGAGTTAAAAAACTATTTTAATTTATTTAGTTCACCCCCTATAAGAAACAGGGGAAAGAAAACCAAGGTTTTGAGTTGAGAGTTCTGTACAGTTTACTGAGCAGGGAAGCCACATTAACCACGCCCCCTGCTTAAAGTGAAGCTGCTGGTCCACAGCGCTCACTCTGACTCGAGCCTTTCAGCGGAGCGGAGCGTATCCGAGTTTTAGCGGCTTTACAGCAATTGTTCGGGAATAAAACTTTTATTTGGGATATTTTACCGACAGTTTTGGGTTCGGACACTTTTATTTATTAATTCTATCGGTTTACTTTATTGATTTTTGTTTTCTTTGGCCTGAAGAAGAGTCTTTTGACTTGAAACGTTGCCAATCTATTTTACTTTCGTTTTCTTTTTTGATTTTATTTTAATATATTTGAACGGGCAACCTCCCTAAGTTTATTTTAAACGCTGAGCAGCGCATACCTGAATTTCAGGTTTATTTCATTTATATTATTTTCTTTAAATACAATAAATATATAAATAAATAAATTACGACTACACACGGAAGCCGCGGCTCTCCGTGTGTACTTATAAACGCATGAGTTTACATTAATAAATACCATAACATTCAACAACACATCACGAAAACACTTACACTTACACACAACATAAAACATGGATGATAACGAGTGGACCGTGGTCCAGAGGGGACGACGGACTGGGTCCGTTCGTTACGGGTCTGCGCAGGGGGCGGGCCGAGGTCGGCCGCGTGCACGTGTGCTAGATGGGAGAGCGAGTGCACAGGGTTATGGAAGGGGTTCATTCCCCCAAAATAACCCACTTAATCCCCTAAGACTCTGACTCGAGCCTTTCAGCGGAGCGGAGCGTATCCGAGTTTTAGCGGCTTTACAGCAATTGTTCGGGAATAAAACTTTTATTTGGGATATTTTACCGACAGTTTTGGGTTCGGACACTTTTATTTATTAATTCTATCGGTTTACTTTATTGATTTTTGTTTTCTTTGGCCTGAAGAAGAGTCTTTTGACTTGAAACGTTGCCAATCTATTTTACTTTCGTTTTCTTTTTTGATTTTATTTTAATATATTTGAACGGGCAACCTCCCTAAGTTTATTTTAAACGCTGAGCAGCGCATACCTGAATTTCAGGTTTATTTCATTTATATTATTTTCTTTAAATACAATAAATATATAAATAAATAAATTACGACTACACACGGAAGCCGCGGCTCTCCGTGTGTACTTATAAACGCACGAGTTTACATTAATAAATACCATAACATTCAACAACACATCACGAAAACACTTACACTTACACACAACATAAAACATGGATGATAACGAGTGGACCGTGGTCCAGAGGGGACGACGGACTGGGTCCGTTCGTTACGGGTCTGCGCAGGGGGCGGGCCGAGGTCGGCCGCGTGCACGTGTGCTAGATGGGAGAGCGAGTGCACAGGGTTATGGAAGGGGTTCATTCCCCCAAAATAACCCACTTAATCCCCTAAGACTAACCCTAACCCTAACCCTAACCCTAACCCTAACCCTAACCCTAACCCTAACCCTAAACCCTAACCCTAACCCTAACCCTAACCCTAACCCTAACCCTAACCCTAACCTAACCCTAACCCTAACCCTAACCCTAACCTTTTTTTAAAGGGAAAGGAACTCTTTTCTTTTAAAACATTGTGCCATATGGTTAATACACTGGTTTTATTGTTTTTGATGGTTTTGGATGTGTTTGAATCACCCTGTGTTTTTTTATAGTGGTGAAATGTATTTTTAGAGAAAAAAAGCACATACTTACCTAACCATTCTAGTCTGGTTCAGACATCAGTTTCCCACCTCCTGGGGGTTTTTAGAGGGCCTGGGAGGACCCAGTGGGTCCCCTATTTTTCCGGGGGGGGTGCTTGCTGGGTGTTGTTGGTTTGGGTTTTTTTTCCTGTTTTGTGAGAAAAGGGTTGCATGCTAATAAAACTGTTTGCAGTGAAGTTGAAGTGAATTTCAAATGCATGAGGGGAATGGACCTACCTTTGGCCCCCCAGTTTAGCCCTTTTAGTAGCCCCTAAAAACAAAAAAACAGAGAAAAAGAGAGAGAGAGAGAGGGAAACAAAACATTAATAAAATTTCTGAACCAGTTAAGGGTTCTGCTAGTCAGAACCCCCGACCTTTGCACATGTTTTTATTTTTTTAATTTTTAAAGAATTTTATTAATCACTGTGATATTTTGAAATATTTTTATTTTTTGATGGTTCCTTTTTTTACTTACCTGGTTTTTTTTATTGGGTTTTAAACTATTTTATGATTGATTGTGTCTTTTTACTTACCTGGGGTTTTAATTATTTTTTACTTACCTTTACTGTTCCTCCTGGAGTTCATTCTTTTATTTTCTTCCACTGAGCCACTCCCATTATGTCCGGGGGGCCACCAAGGCCCAGGGGGACCTCTATGGACTCCTCCTACATACAACAGAGTAGACAGGGTGGGGGGACACCCAGGGGGGGTGAACCTCGCCTGGAGAAGAAATATTTTAAACTTCTCCAGGCAATACACCATTTGGGTGTGGTGGATAGGGCAATGGGATCGGGTCAATTCCCAGTAGGGATGATGAGGCAGGTGAATAAATTGACAGGTTTTATCAAACCTTCATCTCCCAATGAGGAGACCTTGCAACGGGTCAGGGCCAACACAGCAGGGTGGATGCGGAACAACCTACAAATTTTGAAACAACATTATGACACTGTGTTAGCGGAGGGTATTCAAAATCTCCCCCTACTGGAGAGGTCAGCCTTGGATACAGCTATAGCCTATGGTAGGGCTAGGTACAGGGGGAAACTCACCTACCATTCGGTGAACAGGCTGACCTCTCTGGTGGACGTAGACCTGGGGAGAGATAGAACACCAAGAAATAACCCTCCACGACGAAACGACAGTGAGTGGCCGGAGTTGCCACGAAGGGCCCCGCAGACTCACATTGTGAGGACCCACCCTAACCCTGGCCCTAGCCCTGCCCCCAATGATAGCCATGACCCTGACCAGGGTAATAACCTTACCCAGGGGCCCAACCGAAATAGAGGTTTCAACAGACCACCTCCCCTCTCCAACCCTAGGCCCAATCGGCGCCCTAACCCTAACCCCAATGGGGAAATTAATGATATCCCTGGTTCTAACCTTAACCCTAGCCAGAGTTCGCACCCTACCCTTTACTCTAACCCTTACCGGGGCCCTGGCCCTAACCCTAACCCCTACCCTAATAGGAACCCTAACCCTAACCAAGACCCGATTCCTGGTCCTAACCCTAACCGGGGCCCTGGCCCTAACCCTAACCCCTACCCTAATAGGAACCCTAACCCTAACCAAGACCCGGTTCCTGGCCCTAACCCTAACCGGGGCCCTGGCCCTAACCCTAACCCCTACCCGAATAGGAACCCTAACCCTAACCAAGACCTGGTTCCTGGCCCTAACCCTAACCGGGGCCCTGGCCCTAACCCTAACCCCTACCCTAATAGGAACCCTAACCCTAACCAAGACCCGGTTCTTGGCCCTAACCCTAACCGGGGCCCTGGCCCTAACCCTAACCCCTACCCGAATAGGAACCCTAACCCTAACCGAGACCCGGTTCCTGGCCCTAACCCTAACCGGGGCCCTGGCCCTAACCCTAACCCCTACCCTAATAGGAACCCTAACCCTAACCAAGACCCGGTTCCTGGCCCTAACCCTAACCGGGGCCCTGGCCCTAACCCTAACCCCTACCCTAATAGGAACCCTGACCCTAACCAGGACTCGGTTCCTGACCCGAACCCCTATCCGTCCCCTAACCCCATCCCACCCAGAAAACCCTTGGTTATACAGGCCTTAGTTCACGGACAGGCCCCTCCGGGACCTAGCCCAATGAATGTAGCGGAAAGGGAGGAGGAAAGAAGGGAGATACTCACCGAGCATTCGGGTGGGTTGACCAATGTGGCAGTAGAGGGGCTGGATGAAATCTTTCCGGGAACACAATCTGGGGAGGATGGGGATTTCCATCTGGTTAGGAGAAAAAAGAAAGCGGTTAAGGGTAAAAAGAAATCATTGGGGTTAAATGGAGACCTGGGGAAGGGAGAACAACAACAGAACGTAGGGCTAAAGGAGGGAGAGGGAACTCTAGGGATGGAAATCCACAATACACCGGTGAGAGGGGGAAATAGCCCTGGGAGGGGAAATGTACCGGATGTGGAAGAGGGACTTAGACAGGGGGATACATCCATGAGAGACGGGAGGGAATACTTACCTGAGACGCCACCTGTGAAGAAACCTGTGAAAAAACCTGTGAAGAAGAAAAATATGAATGAGAACAATGAAGACCCACTGGGGGGGTCGATAGACTTACCTGAGACTCCGAGGGGGATAGAGGCGGAGTCGGCAGAGGGGATGGGAGACTCTGGGGGGGGTACGGGGACCACACACACCAGAAATTCGCCAGGTTTGATCGCGGTTGACTCCAGCTTGGTCCCCTTGGGACCGGTTAAACACCCAAGGGTGTACCAAAAGATCGCTACCTGGACGATAGACATTAGAAGACCGGTAGTTGTGTTGGGAGACTGTAACCTGGCGAGAATTTCCAGGAACCCGTATCCCCAGGTCCAGATAGACAGCTTCCCCGGGGCCCAAATACATCATCTCAAAGGGGTCCTAGAGAAGCTGGATCCGAACCCTTCAGTACATAAAGTGGTCTTGGCAGTGGGGCTGAATAACTGCCTGAAAGGGAACCAGCCCCTCACTATCCACAAACAGTTTTCACAGTTGATGGGAATTAGCAAGAGAGTGTTCCCTCAAGCAGACATTTTTGCAACGCAGGTGCAAGGTGTAACCCAGGTAACAGGTCAGGCGAGGGCACTAATAGTGTATTTAAATGAATACCTCCAAAGAAATTTTAGGACCCTTGAGGGGGTCGAGGAGGACCTCGTCTATTTGGAGAGGGATGGAGTCCACTGGACGGCTGGAACAGCCCAAGAGACACTGGATAATTGGATGAAACAGTTAGATGTACAGTAGTGGGATAGAGGATACTCACCCCTAAAGCCTCAAACGAGCCATATATTTTTTTAAATATTTTTTTAATAATTTTTTTAATTTTTTTATACAATTTTTTGTTTTCATGTACTCGATAGGGGAGACAGAACATTAATATTTGGAAAAGGATTTTACTTACCTTCACGCCATCCAGGTGAGAGAAAGGGGCAGAGAGACCCCCCAGACAGGAAAAGATGGAAACATATTTAGCAGTAAAAAGAACTGATGTGAGCCAGTGCATTTGGAAGTCTTTTTTAAGACTGTACCAATTTAATTTTCCCCTACACCTAACCCGCCAGCGCCACAACCAGTTAAACTGCTAATAGAAATCGTATATACCTCTTTTATGATCCCAGGGATATTAATATTAATTCCCTGGTTGGCCAGCTATAAATTAGGGGATTTAATGGCTGGTTCTAGGAACTTTCTTTAGTTTTTAGAGATAGAAGGCTTTAGAGGTTTTGTCTGGGGGGGCCTCTCCCTGAATTAGAGGGGATTTATCAAAAAAATCCCCTGATGTGTATGTGTATGCATGTGCATGTTTGTATGTGTATGTTTGTATGTATATATGTATATATATATATATATGTATATGTATATATATATATGTATATATATATATATGTGTGCATATGGGGGTGTGTGTGTGTGTATGTGCACATGTATATCTTTTTATCATGGGTGTGTGTGTTAATGTTCTTTTTTGAGACAGTTTTGGGATCCCTTAGAGAGCTATAAATGGCTACAAACAGGCATTTTTACCTGATAGTATAAGGTTCACCTTTGACCTAATTAGAGGCCCACCTGTCTCTAACAGGAAGTCCCGCCCCCTATTTGAGTACATCCTATTTAAGCCAGTGACTCCCTTCACTTCTTCTTGCTCCTCTGAAGAAGGCTGTTCAGCCGAAACGTTAGGAGAGTCACTGGCTTTTTTACTGTTGAAATGTTTTAAATTGTGTTTTTTATTTTTTTAAAACCTTTTTTTAAAGGGAAAGGAACTCTTTTCTTTTAAAACATTGTGCCATATGGTTAATACACTGGTTTTATTGTTTTTGATGGTTTTGGATGTGTTTGAATCACCCTGTGTTTTTTTATAGTGGTGAAATGTATTTTTAGAGAAAAAAAGCACATACTTACCTAACCATTCTAGTCTGGTTCAGACATCAGTTTCCCACCTCCTGGGGGTTTTTAGAGGGCCTGGGAGGACCCAGTGGGTCCCCTATTTTTCCGGGGGGGGTGCTTGCTGGGTGTTGTTGGTTTGGGTTTTTTTTCCTGTTTTGTGAGAAAAGGGTTGCATGCTAATAAAACTGTTTGCAGTGAAGTTGAAGTGAATTTCAAATGCATGAGGGGAATGGACCTACCTTTGGCCCCCCAGTTTAGCCCTTTTAGTAGCCCCTAAAAACAAAAAAACAGAGAAAAAGAGAGAGAGAGAGAGGGAAACAAAACATTAATAAAATTTCTGAACCAGTTAAGGGTTCTGCTAGTCAGAACCCCCGACCTTTGCACATGTTTTTATTTTTTTAATTTTTAAAGAATTTTATTAATCACTGTGATATTTTGAAATATTTTTATTTTTTGATGGTTCCTTTTTTTACTTACCTGGTTTTTTTTATTGGGTTTTAAACTATTTTATGATTGATTGTGTCTTTTTACTTACCTGGGGTTTTAATTATTTTTTACTTACCTTTACTGTTCCTCCTGGAGTTCATTCTTTTATTTTCTTCCACTGAGCCACTCCCATTATGTCCGGGGGGCCACCAAGGCCCAGGGGGACCTCTATGGACTCCTCCTACATACAACAGAGTAGACAGGGTGGGGGGACACCCAGGGGGGGTGAACCTCGCCTGGAGAAGAAATATTTTAAACTTCTCCAGGCAATACACCATTTGGGTGTGGTGGATAGGGCAATGGGATCGGGTCAATTCCCAGTAGGGATGATGAGGCAGGTGAATAAATTGACAGGTTTTATCAAACCTTCATCTCCCAATGAGGAGACCTTGCAACGGGTCAGGGCCAACACAGCAGGGTGGATGCGGAACAACCTACAAATTTTGAAACAACATTATGACACTGTGTTAGCGGAGGGTATTCAAAATCTCCCCCTACTGGAGAGGTCAGCCTTGGATACAGCTATAGCCTATGGTAGGGCTAGGTACAGGGGGAAACTCACCTACCATTCGGTGAACAGGCTGACCTCTCTGGTGGACGTAGACCTGGGGAGAGATAGAACACCAAGAAATAACCCTCCACGACGAAACGACAGTGAGTGGCCGGAGTTGCCACGAAGGGCCCCGCAGACTCACATTGTGAGGACCCACCCTAACCCTGGCCCTAGCCCTGCCCCCAATGATAGCCATGACCCTGACCAGGGTAATAACCTTACCCAGGGGCCCAACCGAAATAGAGGTTTCAACAGACCACCTCCCCTCTCCAACCCTAGGCCCAATCGGCGCCCTAACCCTAACCCCAATGGGGAAATTAATGATATCCCTGGTTCTAACCTTAACCCTAGCCAGAGTTCGCACCCTACCCTTTACTCTAACCCTTACCGGGGCCCTGGCCCTAACCCTAACCCCTACCCTAATAGGAACCCTAACCCTAACCAAGACCCGATTCCTGGTCCTAACCCTAACCGGGGCCCTGGCCCTAACCCTAACCCCTACCCTAATAGGAACCCTAACCCTAACCAAGACCCGGTTCCTGGCCCTAACCCTAACCGGGGCCCTGGCCCTAACCCTAACCCCTACCCGAATAGGAACCCTAACCCTAACCAAGACCTGGTTCCTGGCCCTAACCCTAACCGGGGCCCTGGCCCTAACCCTAACCCCTACCCTAATAGGAACCCTAACCCTAACCAAGACCCGGTTCTTGGCCCTAACCCTAACCGGGGCCCTGGCCCTAACCCTAACCCCTACCCGAATAGGAACCCTAACCCTAACCGAGACCCGGTTCCTGGCCCTAACCCTAACCGGGGCCCTGGCCCTAACCCTAACCCCTACCCTAATAGGAACCCTAACCCTAACCAAGACCCGGTTCCTGGCCCTAACCCTAACCGGGGCCCTGGCCCTAACCCTAACCCCTACCCTAATAGGAACCCTGACCCTAACCAGGACTCGGTTCCTGACCCGAACCCCTATCCGTCCCCTAACCCCATCCCACCCAGAAAACCCTTGGTTATACAGGCCTTAGTTCACGGACAGGCCCCTCCGGGACCTAGCCCAATGAATGTAGCGGAAAGGGAGGAGGAAAGAAGGGAGATACTCACCGAGCATTCGGGTGGGTTGACCAATGTGGCAGTAGAGGGGCTGGATGAAATCTTTCCGGGAACACAATCTGGGGAGGATGGGGATTTCCATCTGGTTAGGAGAAAAAAGAAAGCGGTTAAGGGTAAAAAGAAATCATTGGGGTTAAATGGAGACCTGGGGAAGGGAGAACAACAACAGAACGTAGGGCTAAAGGAGGGAGAGGGAACTCTAGGGATGGAAATCCACAATACACCGGTGAGAGGGGGAAATAGCCCTGGGAGGGGAAATGTACCGGATGTGGAAGAGGGACTTAGACAGGGGGATACATCCATGAGAGACGGGAGGGAATACTTACCTGAGACGCCACCTGTGAAGAAACCTGTGAAAAAACCTGTGAAGAAGAAAAATATGAATGAGAACAATGAAGACCCACTGGGGGGGTCGATAGACTTACCTGAGACTCCGAGGGGGATAGAGGCGGAGTCGGCAGAGGGGATGGGAGACTCTGGGGGGGGTACGGGGACCACACACACCAGAAATTCGCCAGGTTTGATCGCGGTTGACTCCAGCTTGGTCCCCTTGGGACCGGTTAAACACCCAAGGGTGTACCAAAAGATCGCTACCTGGACGATAGACATTAGAAGACCGGTAGTTGTGTTGGGAGACTGTAACCTGGCGAGAATTTCCAGGAACCCGTATCCCCAGGTCCAGATAGACAGCTTCCCCGGGGCCCAAATACATCATCTCAAAGGGGTCCTAGAGAAGCTGGATCCGAACCCTTCAGTACATAAAGTGGTCTTGGCAGTGGGGCTGAATAACTGCCTGAAAGGGAACCAGCCCCTCACTATCCACAAACAGTTTTCACAGTTGATGGGAATTAGCAAGAGAGTGTTCCCTCAAGCAGACATTTTTGCAACGCAGGTGCAAGGTGTAACCCAGGTAACAGGTCAGGCGAGGGCACTAATAGTGTATTTAAATGAATACCTCCAAAGAAATTTTAGGACCCTTGAGGGGGTCGAGGAGGACCTCGTCTATTTGGAGAGGGATGGAGTCCACTGGACGGCTGGAACAGCCCAAGAGACACTGGATAATTGGATGAAACAGTTAGATGTACAGTAGTGGGATAGAGGATACTCACCCCTAAAGCCTCAAACGAGCCATATATTTTTTTAAATATTTTTTTAATAATTTTTTTAATAATTTTTTTATACAATTTTTTGTTTTCATGTACTCGATAGGGGAGACAGAACATTAATATTTGGAAAAGGATTTTACTTACCTTCACGCCATCCAGGTGAGAGAAAGGGGCAGAGAGACCCCCCAGACAGGAAAAGATGGAAACATATTTAGCAGTAAAAAGAACTGATGTGAGCCAGTGCATTTGGAAGTCTTTTTTAAGACTGTACCAATTTAATTTTCCCCTACACCTAACCCTAACCCTAACCCTAACCCTAACCCTAACCCTAACCAAGACCCGGTTCCTGGCCCTAACCCTAACCGGGGCCCTGGCCCTAACCCTAACCCCTACCCTAATAGGAACCCTGACCCTAACCAGGACTCGGTTCCTGACCCGAACCCCTATCCGTCCCTTAACCCCATTCCATCCAGAAAATCCTTGGTTATACAGGCCTTAGTTCACGGACAGGCCCCTCCGGGACCTAGCCCAATGAATGTAGCGGAAAGGGAGGAGGAAAGAAGGGAGATACTTACCGAGCATTCGGGTGGGTTGACCAATGTGGCAGTAGAGGGGCTAGATGAAATCTTTCCGGGAACACAATCTGGGGAGGATGGGGATTTCCATCTGGTTAGGAGAAAAAAGAAAGCGGTTAAGGGTAAAAAGAGATCATTGGGGTTAAATGGAGACCCGGGGAAGGGAGAACAACAACAGAACGTAGGGCTAAAGGAGGGAGAGGGAACTCTAGGGATGGAAATCCACAATACACCGGTGAGAGGGGGAAATAGCCCTGGGAGGGGAAATGTACCGGATGTGGAGGAGGGACTTAGACAGGGGGATACATCCATGAGAGAAGGGAGGGAATACTTACCTGAGACGCCACCTGTGAAGAAACCTGCGAAAAAACCTGTGAAAAAGAAGAAAAATGTGAATGAGAACAATGAAGACCCACTGGGGGGGTCGATAGACTTACCTGAGACTCCGAGGGGGACAGAAGCGGAGTCGGCAGAGGGGATGGGAGACTCTGGGGGGGGTACGGGGACCACACACACCAGAAATTCGCCAGGTTCGATCGCGGTTGACTCCAGCTTGGTCCCCTTGGGACCGGTTAAACACCCAAGGGTGTACCAAAAGATCGCTACCTGGAGTATAGACATTAGAAGACCGGTAGTCGTGTTGGGAGATTGTAACCTGGCGAGAATTTCCAGGAACCCGTATCCCCAGGTCCAGATAGACAGCTTCCCCGGGGCCCAAATACATCACCTCAAAGGGGTCCTAGAGAAGCTGGATCCGAACCCCTCAGTACATAAAGTGGTCTTGGTAGTGGGACTGAATAACTGCCTGAAAGGGAACCAGCCCCTCACAATCCACAAACAGTTTTCACAGTTGATGGGAATTAGCAAGAGAGTGTTCCCTCAGGCAGAAATTTTTGCAACGCAGGTGCAAGGTGTAACCCAGGTAACAGGCCAGGCGAGGGCACTAATAGTGTATTTAAATGAATACCTCCAAAGAAATTTTAGGACCCTTGAGGGGGTCGAGGAGGACCTCGTCTATTTGGAGAGGGATGGAGTCCACTGGACGGCCGGAACAGCCCAAGAGATACTAGAAAATTGGATAAGACAGTTAAAAGTATAGTAGTGGGACAGAATATACTCACCTCTGAAGCCTCAAACGAGTTAATTGTGTGTTTTTTATATATATTTATAATTTTTTAATTTGTTTTTATGTACTCACTAGGGGAGACAGAACATTAACATTCTGAAAAAGGTTGTTTACTTACCCGAACACCATCCAAGTGAGAGAAAGGGGAAGAGAGACCCCCCAGACAGGAAAAGATGAAAATCTATTTAGCAGTAAAAAGAACTGATGTGAGCCAGTGCATTTGGAAGAGTCTTTTTTAAGACTGTACCACTTTAATTTTCCCCTACACCTAACCCTAACCCTAACCCTAACCCTAACCCTAACCCTAACCCTAAAACCCTAACCCTAACCCTAACCCTAACCCTAACCCTAACCCTAACCCTAACCCTTATCCTAACCTTCTATCCTAACCCTAACCGCAACCCTCAATCCTAACCCTACCCTGACCCACGGGACGGAGAGAGGACGGGGGGTCATTGGCTGGACTGGCGGAGGACAACTGAACCGTGGGGATCTAACATACTCCTTTCTCCCCTCCGGTACCAGAGGATGCAGCCCTGGCCTTCACGCAATGTCTTCCCTCTGGAGAAGGTCCACGTACCAAGAAGAATACCTAACCATCGGGACAATCATTTTCTAAAATAAATTCAATTTCTACATAATGATGTTTCTTTTGCTTCACTGATTTCCTGTGTTGGTCCTCCCCAGCGCAGCGCAGCGCTTCATCTGACCAACAAATGAGAGGGCTGGGTTGTATTGGTTCTCTTTCCTTATTTATTTATATTATTTATTATATTTATTTTATTTAATTATTTGATTTATTATTTATCTATGTATCCATACTTTGGTTTTTTTGTGCATAGTATAGGGATAGTTAGATACACATAATAAGTACAACTGAGTCTAACCAAAGCTTACTATGAATAAAATTTTAAATGTTACAGATTAACTATTGGGTTTCCAATTCATAGGAAAACAGATGACAAACCTGTCCCATATACTCTTCTCCCCTAGTTCAATCTGTTCTTCTTGTTTTTTTCTGCACTTTCTCTCTCTTTTTCTCTTCTTTGGTTCTCTTCTTTCTGTTGGTTCTTTCTATGTCTTGTGTTCTATATATAATTGTTTTTATGCTTCTTATGTTATTTACTTTTGCTTGCTGTCTTTTAAGTGTGTTATTATA
The DNA here is from genome assembly GCA_020466265.1 of Siphamia tubifer. Lineage (NCBI taxonomy): Eukaryota > Metazoa > Chordata > Actinopteri > Kurtiformes > Apogonidae > Siphamia > Siphamia tubifer. The sequence continues at coordinate 512,515 of CM035788.1, forward strand.
ATTCTTTTAAATTTGCATGAACTTGACAAAACAGTGTGGTTTATGTGCTTGATTTAATTATTTTTGTCTGCCCTTCTGCATGTGGTTATTTGCTTTTCCTTTTGCCCCCCCCTTCCCCTCTTTCTTTTCCTTTTTTCCCCCCCCTTTTTTCTTAGTTTTTAGCCATACACACACCACACATTAGAATCATAAGCCTCATTTAACAAACACTTTTCAACACACAAGTAGACAGCTTTATTTATATTTATATATGTATATTTCATAACTTTTTATTTTTCTTGGTGACTTTACTCAATACCAGACCCCACGCACCCATCCTCAGGTCTTATATTTTACTACTGCGCTGCCCTGGGGAGGACCCGCCCACAGGTTTTTTCAGATCCTGGCTTAAGTGGTCTTCCTATGTCACTTCATGGCCCCACATTCCCCCGAACGGGGACATCAGATCCCCTGAGGCCCGGGACCCTGACGGGGACCGAGCCCTCCCGCTGACTCCTCAACATAACATCGGGGGGAACAAACAGATCCCCCATTCACCCAACATTTAATGAAACGGGAGGAGATTTCCTCTTTTCTTTTTCCTCTTCTCTTTTAAAGGGAGATCCCGGAGCCGTAGGCCAGTGCCTTCAAGGTCCACTTTGGCACACTCCCCAAGCCTAACCCTAACCCTAAAACCTAACCCTAACCCTAACCCTAACCCTAACCCTAACCCTAACCCTAACCCTAAATAAGGTTTCAGGGGCCTTTAGAGGGTCTAAAAGCATGCAGATGGCTAGAAAGGGTTTAAATAAGGTTTCAAGATGCTTAGAGGGGGTATAAATAAGGCTTTGGGGGCCTAGAGGGAGTCTGAATAAGTTTTGAGGGTCTTTGAGAGAGTATTAATAAGACTTCAGGGTCCAATATATGGTCTAAATAAGGTTTCAGGGATCTTAACAGGGTGTACATAAGACTCCATTGAAATCAGGGTCAGCTCTGCATATAGGCAATATAGGCAGCCGCCTAGAGAGGGTCTAAATAAGGTTTTAGGGGCATTTAGAGGGTCTAAAAGCATGCAGATGGCTAGAAAGGGTTTAAATAAGGTTTCAGGAGCTTAGAGGGGGTATAAATAAGGCTTTGGGGGCCTAGAGGGAGTCTAAATAAGTTTTGAGGGTCTTTGAGAGAGCATAAATAAGACTTCAGGGTCCAATATATGGTCTAAATAAGGTTTCAGGGATCTTGACAGGGTCTACATAGGGCTTCATTGAAATCAGGGTCAGCTCTGCATATAGGGAATATAGGCAGGCGCCTAAAGAGGGTCTAAATAAGGTTTTAGGGGCATTTAGAGGGTCTAAAAGCGTGCAGATGGCTAGAAAGGGTTTAAATAAGGTTTCAGGAACTTAGAGGGGGTATAAATAAGGCTTTGGGGGCCTAGAGGGGGTCTAAATAAGTTTTGAGGGTATTTGAGAGTGTATAAATAAAGCTTCAGGTTCCAATAGACTGTCTAAAGAAGGTTTGAGGGGCCTTGAAAGGGTCTACATAAGGCTCCATTGAAATCAGGGTCAGCTCTGCATATAGGCAATATAGGCAGCCGCCTAGAGAGGGTCTAAATAAGGTTTTAGGGGCATTTAGAGGATCTAAAAGCATGCAGATGGCTAGAAAGGGTTTAAATAAGGTTTCAGGAGCTCAGAGGGGGTATAAATAAGGCTTTGGGGGCCTAGAGGTGGTCTAAATAAGTTTTGAGGGTTTTGCAGAGTGTATAAATAAGGCTTCAGGGTCCAATAGACTGTCTAAAGAAGGTTTGAGGGGCCTTGACAGGGTCTACATAAGGCTCCATTGAAATCAGGGTCAGCTCTGCATATAGGCAATATAGGCAGCCGCATAGAGAGGGTCTAAATAAGGTTTTATGGGCCTTTAGAGGGTCTAAAAGCATGCAGATGGCTAGAAAGGGTTTAAATAAGGTTTCAGGAACTTAGAGGGGGTATAAATAAGGCTTTGGGGGCCTAGAGGGAGTCTAAATAAGTTTTGAGGGTCTTTGAGAGAGTATTAATAAGACTTCAGGGTCCAATATATGGTCTAAATAAGGTTTCAGGGATCATAACAGGGTCTACATAAGGCTCCATTGAAATCAGGGTCAGCTCTGCATATAGGCAATATAGGCAGCCGCCTAGAGAGGGTCTAAATAAGGTTTTAGGGGCATTTAGAGGGTCTAAAAAGCATGCAGATGGCTAGAAAGGGTTTAAATAAGGTTTCAGGAGCTTAGAGGGGGTATAAATAAGGCTTTGGGGGCCTAGAGGGGGTCTAAATAAGTTTTGATGGTATTTGAGAGTGTATAAATAAAGCTTCAGGTTCCAATAGACTGTCTAAAGAAGGTTTGAGGGGCCTTGAAAGGGTCTACATAAGGCTCAATTGAAATCAGGGTCAGCTCTGCATATAGGCAATATAGGCAGCCGCCTAGAGAGGGTCTAAATAAGGTTTTAGGGGCATTTAGAGGGTCTAAAAGCATGCAGATGGCTAGAAAGGGTTTAAATAAGGTTTCAGGAACTTAGAGGGGGTATAAATAAGGCTTTGGGGGCCTAGAGGGAGTCTAAATAAGTTTTGAGGGTCTTTGAGAGAGTATTAATAAGACTTCAGGGTCCAATATATTGTCTAAATAAGGTTTCAGGGATCTTGACAGGGTCTACATAGGGCTTCATTGAAATCAGGGTCAGCTCTGCATATAGGGAATATAGGCAGGCGCCTAAAGAGGGTCTAAATAAGGTTTTAGGGGCATTTAGAGGGTCTAAAAGCGTGCAGATGGCTAGAAAGGGTTTAAATAAGGTTTCAGGAACTTAGAGGGGGTATAAATAAGGCTTTGGGGGCCTAGAGGGGGGTCTAAATAAGTTTTGAGGGTATTTGAGAGTGTATAAATAAAGCTTCAGGTTCCAATAGACTGTCTAAAGAAGGTTTGAGGGGGCCTTGAAAGGGTCTACATAAGGCTCCATTGAAATCAGGGTCAGCTCTGCATATAGGCAATATAGGCAGCCGCCTAGAGAGGGTCTAAATAAGGTTTTAGGGGCATTTAGAGGATCTAAAAGCATGCAGATGGCTAGAAAGGGTTTAAATAAGGTTTCAGGAGCTCAGAGGGGGTATAAATAAGGCTTTGGGGGCCTAGAGGTGGTCTAAATAAGTTTTGAGGGTTTTGCAGAGTGTATAAATAAGGCTTCAGGGTCCAATAGACTGTCTAAAGAAGGTTTGAGGGGCCTTGACAGGGTCTACATAAGGCTCCATTGAAATCAGGGTCAGCTCTGCATATAGGCAATATAGGCAGCCGCATAGAGAGGGTCTAAATAAGGTTTTATGGGCCTTTAGAGGGTCTAAAAGCATGCAGATGGCTAGAAAGGGTTTAAATAAGGTTTCAGGAACTTAGAGGGGGTATAAATAAGGCTTTGGGGGCCTAGAGGGAGTCTAAATAAGTTTTGAGGGTCTTTGAGAGAGTATTAATAAGACTTCAGGGTCCAATATATGGTCTAAATAAGGTTTCAGGGATCATAACAGGGTCTACATAAGGCTCCATTGAAATCAGGGTCAGCTCTGCATATAGGCAATATAGGCAGCCGCCTAGAGAGGGTCTAAATAAGGTTTTAGGGGCATTTAGAGGGTCTAAAAGCATGCAGATGGCTAGAAAGGGTTTAAATAAGGTTTCAGGAGCTTAGAGGGGTATAAATAAGGCTTTGGGGGCCTAGAGGGGGTCTAAATAAGTTTTGATGGTATTTGAGAGTGTATAAATAAAGCTTCAGGTTCCAATAGACTGTCTAAAGAAGGTTTGAGGGGCCTTGAAAGGGTCTACATAAGGCTCAATTGAAATCAGGGTCAGCTCTGCATATAGGCAATATAGGCAAGCCGCCTAGAGAGGGTCTAAATAAGGTTTTAGGGGCATTTAGAGGGTCTAAAAGCATGCAGATGGCTAGAAAGGGTTTAAATAAGGTTTCAGGAACTTAGAGGGGGTATAAATAAGGCTTTGGGGGCCTAGAGGGAGTCTAAATAAGTTTTGAGGGTCTTTGAGAGAGTATTAATAAGACTTCAGGGTCCAATATATTGTCTAAATAAGGTTTCAGGGATCTTAACAGGGTCTACATAAGGCTCCATTGAAATCAGGGTAAGCTCTGCATATAGGCAATATAGGCAGCCGCCTACAGAGGGTCTAAATAAGGTTTTAGGGGCATTTAGAGGGTCTAAAAGCATGCAGATGGCTAGAAAGGGTTTAAATAAGGTTTCAGGAACTTAGAGGGGGTATAAATAAGGCTTTGGGGGCCTAGAGGGAGTCTAAATAAGTTTTGAGGGTCTTTGAGAGAGTATAAATAAGACTTCAGGGTCCAATATATGGTCTAAATAAGGTTTAAGGGATCTTAACAGGGGCTACATGAGGTTCCATTTAAATCAGGGTCAGCTCTGCATATAGGCAATATAGGCAGACGCCTAGAGAGGGTCTAAATAAGGTTTTATGGGCCTTTAGAGGGTCTAAAAGCATGCAGATGGCTAGAAAGGGTTTAAATAAGGTTTCAGGAACTTAGAGGGGGTATAAATAAGGCTTTGGGGGCCTAGAGGGAGTCTAAATAAGTTTTGAGGGTATTTGAGAGTGTATAAATAAAGCTTCAGGGTCCAATAGACTGTCTAAAGAAGGTTTGAGGGGCTTGTGACAGGGTCTACATAAGGCTCCATTGAAATCAGGGTCAGCTCTGCATATAGGCAATATAGGCAGCCGCCTAGAGAGGGTCTAAATAAGGTTTTAGGGGCATTTAGAGGGTCTAAAAGCATGCAGATGGCTAGAAAGGGTTTAAATAAGGTTTCAGGGGCTTAGAGGGGGTATAAATAAGGCTTTGGGGGCCTAGAGGGAGTCTAAATAAGTTTTGAGGGTCTTTGAGAGAGTATAAATAAGACTTCAGGGTCCAATATATGGTCTAAATAAGGTTTCAGGGATCTTGACAGAGTCTACATAGGGCTTCATTGAAATCAGGGTCAGCTCTGCATATAGGCAATATAGGCAGGCGCCTAGAGAGGGTCTAAATAAGGTTTTAGGGGCATTTAGAGGGTCTAAAAGCATGCAGATGGCTAGAAAGGGTTTAAATAAGGTTTCAGGAACTTAGAGGGGGGTATAAATAAGGCTTTGGGGGCCTAGAGGGGGTCTAATAAAGTTTTGAGGGTATTGGAGAGTGTATAAATAAGGCTTCAGGGTCCAATATATGGTCAAAATAAGGTTTCAGGGATCTTGACAGGGTCTACATAAGGGTCCATTGAAATCAGGGTCAGCTCTGCATATAGGCAATATAGGCAGCCGCCTAGAGAGGGTCTAAATAAGGTTTCAGGGGCATTTAGAGGGTCTAAAAGCATGCAGATGGCTAGAAAGGGTTTAAATAAGGTTTCAGGAGCTTAGAGGGGGTATAAATAAGGCTTTGGGGGCCTAGAAGGGGTCTAAATAAGTTTTGAGGGTATTTGAGAGTGTATAAATAAGGCTTCAGGGTCCAATAGACTGTCTAAAGAAGGTTTGAGGGGCCTTGACAGGGTCTACATAAGGCTCCATTGAAATCAGGGTCAGCTCTGCATATAGGCAATATAGGCAGCCGCCTAGAGAGGGTCTAAATAAGGTTTTATGGGCCTTTAGAGGGTCTAAAAGCATGCAGATGGCTAGAAAGGGTTTTAAATAAGGTTTCAGGAACTTAGAGGGGGTATAAATAAGGCTTTGGGGGCCTAGAGGGAGTCTAAATAAGTTTTGAGGGTCTTTGAGAGAGTATTAATAAGACTTCAGGGTCCAATATATGGTCTAAATAAGGTTTCAGGGATCATAACAGGGTCTACATAAGGCTCCATTGAAATCAGGGTCAGCTCTGCATATTGGCAATATAGGCAGCCGCCTAGAGAGGGTCTAAATAAGGTTTTAGGGGCATTTAGAGGGTCTAAAAGCATGCAGATGGCTAGAAAGGGTTTAAATAAGGTTTCAGGAGCTCAGAGGGGGTATAAATAAGGCTTTGGGGGCCTAGAGGGGGTCTAAATAAGTTTTGATGGTATTTGAGAGTGTATAAATAAAGCTTCAGGGTCCAATAGACTGTCTAAAGAAGGTTTGAGGGGCCTTGACAGGGTCTACATAAGGCTCCATTGAAATCAGGGTCAGCTCTGCATATAGGCAATATAGGCAGCTGCCTAGAGAGGGTCTAAATAAGGTTTTAGGGGCATTTAGAGGGTCTAAAAGCATGCAGATGGCTAGAAAGGGTTTAAATAAGGTTTCAGGAGCTTAGAGGGGGTATAAATAAGGCTTTGGGGGCCTAGAGGGGGTCTAAATAAGTTTTGAGGGTATTGGAGAGAGTATAAATAAGGCTTCAGGGTCCAATATATGGTCTAAATAAGGTTTCAGGGATCTTGACAGGGTCTACATAAGGCTCCATTGAAATCAGGGTCAGCTCTGCATATAGGCAATATAGGCAGCCGCCTAGAGAGGGTCTAAATAAGGTTTCAGGGGCATTTAGAGGGTCTAAAAGCATGCAAATGGCTAGAAAGGGTTTAAATAAGGTTTCAGGAACTTAGAGGGGGTATAAATAAGGCTTTGGGGGCCTAGAGGGGGTCTAAATAAGTTTTGAGGGTATTGGAGAGTGTATAAATAAAGCTTCAGGGTCCAATAGACTGTCTAAAGAAGGTTTGAGGGGCCTTGACAAGGTCTACATAAGGCTCCATTGAAATCAGGGTGAGCTCTGCATATAGGCAATATAGGCAGGCGCCTAGAGAGGGTCTAAATAAGGTTTCAGGGGCCTTTAGAGGGTCTAAAAGCATGCAGATGGCTAGAAAGGGTTTAAATAAGGCTTCAGGAGCTTAGAGGGGGTATAAATAAGGCTTTGGGGGCCTAGAAGGGGTCTAAATAAGTTTTGAGGGTATTTGAGAGTGTATAAATAAGGCTTCAGGGTCGTATATATGGTCTAAATAAGGTTTAAGGGATCTTAACAGGGGCTACATAAGGCTCCATTGAAATCAGGGTCAGCTCTGCATATAGGCAATATAGGCAGACGCCTAGAGAGGGTCTAAATAAGGTTTTATGGGCCTTTAGAGGGTCTAAAAGCATGCAAATGGCTAGAAAGGGTTTAAATAAGGTTTCAGGAACTTAGAGGGGGTATAAATAAGGCTTTGGGGGCCTAGAGGGAGTCTAAATAAGTTTTGAGGGTCTTTGAGAGAGTATTAATAAGACTTCAGGGTCCAATATATGGTCTAAATAAGGTTTCAGGGATCTTAACACGGTCTACATAAGGCTCCATTGAAATCAGGGTCAGCTCTGCATATAGGCAATATAGGCAGCCGCCTAGAGAGGGTCTAAAAAAGGTTTTAGGGGCATTTAGAGGGTCTAAAAGCATGCAGATGGCTAGAAAGGGTTTAAATAAGGTTTCAGGAGCTCAGATGGGGTATAAATAAGGCTTTGGGGGCCTAGAGGGGGTCTAAATAAGTTTTGATGGTATTTGAGAGTGTATAAATAAAGCTTCAGGGTCCAATAGACTGTCTAAAGAAGGTTTGAGGGGCCTTGACAGGGTCTACATAAGGCTCCATTGAAATCAGGGTCAGCTCTGCATATAGGCAATATAGGAAGCTGCCTAGAGAGGGTCTAAATAAGGTTTTAGGGGCATTTAGAGGGTCTAAAAGCATGCAGATGGCTAGAAAGGGTTTAAATAAGGTTTCAGGAGCTTAGAGGGGGTATAAATAAGGCTTTGGGAGCCTAGAGGGGGTCTAAATAAGTTTTGAGGGTATTGGAGAGAGTATAAATAAGGCTTCAGGGTCCAATATATGGTCTAAATAAGGTTTCAGGGATCTTGACAGGGTCTACATAAGGCTCCATTGAAATCAGGGTCAGCTCTGCATATAGGCAATATAGGCAGCCGCCTAGAGAGGGTCTAAATAAGGTTTCAGGGGCATTTAGAGGGTCTAAAAGCATGCAGATGGCTAGAAAGGGTTTAAATAAGGTTTCAGGAGCTTAGAGGGGGTATAAATAAGGCTTTGGGGGCCTAGAAGGGGTCTAAATAAGTTTTGAGGGTATTTGAGAGTGTATAAATAAGGCTTCAGGGTCCAATAGACTGTGTAAAGAAGGTTTGAGGGGCCTTGACAGGGTCTACATAAGGCTCCATTGAAATCAGGGTCAGCTCTGCATGTAGGCAATATAGGCAGGCGCCTAGAGAGGGTCTAAATAAGGTTTTAGGGGCATTTAGAGGGTCTAAAAGCATGCAGATGGCTAGAAAGGGTTTAAATAAGGTTTCAGGAGCTTAGAGGGGGTATAAATACGACTTTGGGGGCCTAGAGGGGGTCTAAATAAGTTTTGAGGGTATTGGAGAGTGTATAAATAAAGCTTCAGGGTCCAATAGATGGTCTAAATAAGGTTTCAGGGATCTTAACAGGATCTACATAAGGCTCCATTGAAATCAGGGTCAGCTCTGCATATAGGCAATATAGGCAGGCGCCTAGAGAGGGTCTAAATAAGGTTTCAGGGGCCTTTAGAGGGTCTAAAAGCATGTAGATGGCTAGAAAGGGTTTAAATAAGGTTTCAGGAGCTAGCGGGGGTATAAATAAGGCTTTTGGGGCCTACAGGGGTCTAAATAACTTTTGAGGGTCTTTGAAAGAGTATAAATAAGGCTTCAGGGTCCAATATACACATTCACACCTTGGAGGTAGATCTGGGATGGCTTGGGGAACATAGGCCAGGGTAGGCTGCAGAGTATCCATCCTCTGTGGTCCCCTGGCCTGCCCCCTGGATGCCTCGACCAGCCTCCCCACTTTTAATGCACCACATGACACTCAGGGTTACACAATCACGGTGCAGGGATAATGTCTCCAGTCAGGGATCTGGAGACATATTAACAGGGAGCAATGGGGGGGTTCACTAATATGGCCTCGCTGGTGGGACCCGGCCCCCCTTATCCCTTATGCCTTATGGCTATGGGGTAGCGGCGGTAGACTACTATCCATGTTGCTGTGCTGGGGGGTCCCCGGGACCCGGGGGCTGTGGTTGGGGGGGTGCTCCTCCTTGCCGGTTGGGTCCAAGCTGGCTCCATGGCTCTTGGCGGGATGCGGGGGTTGGATTGGCCAGTCTGGCGGGCGCTGTGGCTGTACTGCGGGCTGGTGGCATGTGGGGGTTGTTGGGACGCATTGTGGGGAGGTGGGGGCCATGGGTGTACTGTGCTCACCTGGTGCAGGGTGCGGGGGGTGTGGGGGGTATCTCCCTGTTGGCGTTGCCGGGCCCCAGCACACTGTCCATTTTGCCCTCTGGACTCGCGTTGGGTCCGGGCTCCGATGTCCCGGTGTCGGCCTGCCTTGTGATGGGCTGGTTGCCGCCCCCTCGGTGGGCCGCTCGCTCCCTGTGTCTGGCTTCCTGGCTGCGTGGGGCCATTGGCCCCCTCGGGGGTGGGCGGGGGGGTGGGTGGTTCGGTTGGGCGGGTCGGGGTGGTGGGGTGGGGGGGTTGGTGGGGACTGGGGTGGGCGGGGTTGGGGTGGCGGGTGGGTCGTCGTGCCCCGGGCCGCCTGGGTCGGTCTTGGTGCGCTGGGGGGGGTCTGTAGCTGCTCCCTCTTGTTCTCCGGGTTTGTGTCGTTCACAGTGGCCCCGGTGGCTCTCTGGGAGTGGCGTCCTGTGCCTCCTGCGGACCGAGGTGGGGGTTGCCCTGTTGCCTTGGCCCTGCCTTGTCATGATTGCTGTTCTGGGCTTCGGGGTCTTTCACACTTGCATGTTTGATCGGGTCTCGCCAGCTACTACTGAGTCCCATTTCAACGAATGATGGGACTTGCCAGAATGTGCTGAGAATCTCTCCACAATCTCTCCACTAAACTCATTTTCTTCTGCACTGGTGTCCTCTTCTGGCCTATTCTATTACATTGAATTCTGTTTTGTACTATCAGGACATCCACGGTTGTGGTGCTCGGTGCCGATTGTTTAAATTATTTTTTGTTTGTTTGGGGGTTTTTTTGTTTTTTTTTTTTTGTTTTTTTTTTTTGTTTTTGTTTCTCCTGTTGTGCTGGTTTGACTTTCTCCTCTTTTTCTGATCTACTTATTTATTTATTTATTTATTTATTTTTATTTATTTTTTTTTATTGAAGGACAGTTGGTGGTTGGGAATAACACATCACCTTGCAGTCTTTAATTACAATAGCACCGCCTGTTGGTTTCTGTCCCCGTTCGTCCTGTCCGTCCTGTCCAGTCTTTGTTTCCTCCTCACATCACTGAGGTGCAGCACTGCACTCACTGGCTTGTAAGGGAGAGTTCTAATGGGGGATGTCTGCTCAGCTTTCGGGGAGAACCGATGATGGTCACACACATGCACTAAATAGTATAGTATATGTCTGCCAGACTGGAATATGCACTGATCTCGAGCAATGTTGACTCCCCCTCTGTGGGGTTAAAAGATATAAATGAATAAATACATGAATAAAATAAGTGAATGAATAGAAAAATTAAATAAAAAATAAGAGCAAAATACAAAAAAGATTAGAAAAAGGAAAGAAAAAAAAGGGAAAAGAAGAAGAAGGAAGGGAGGAAAAAAGAAAACAAACAACAAAAAAACTATTTGTTACCTACTTTCCTATCTGCTCATTTGTTTATAGTTGTTTTGGTTTTTTTGTATATATGTCTATGTTTAGTACTTCAGTTATTGATTATTGGTATTATCATTGTTGTTATCATTTTATTTATCATATTTTTTGTACTATGCACTATATTACTACAAGATGTATTTAGGTTGTTGAGGAAGTGAAGAAGGGGTAGGATTAAATAAGCTTATGCTTCATCCTACTCCTTTTCGGACATGTCATTGTTATTATTATTATTATTATTATTGTATTGATTATTGTTGCACTTTGCACATGTTCGAAATAAATCATTCAAATCAAATCAAATATATGGTCTAAATAAGGTTTCAGGGATCTTGACAGGGTCTACATGAGGCTCCATTGAAATCAGTGTCAGCTCTGCATATTCTATATTACAAATTCCACATTCCACATTTTCATCTATATTCCAAATTCCACATTTGCATCTATATTCCAAATTCCACATTTACATCAATATTCCAAATTCCACATTTGCATCTATATTCCAAATTCCACATACCACATTTGCATCTATATTCCAAATTCCACATTCCACATTTTCATCTATATTCCCAATTCCACATTCCACATTCCACATTTTCATCTATATTCCAAATTCCACATTTGCATCTATATTCCAAATTCCACATTTACATCAATATTCCAAATTCCACATTTGCATCTATATTCCAAATTCCACATACCACATTTGCATCTATATTCCAAATTCCACATTCCACATTTTCATCTATATTCCCAATTCCACATTCCACATTCCACATTTACATCTATATTCCAAATTCCACATTTGCATCTATATTCCAAATTCCACATTTTCATCTATATTCCCAATTCCATATTCCACATTCCACATTTTCATCTACATTCCACATTCCACATTTTCATATATATTCCAAATTCCACATTTTCATCTATATTCCAAATTCCACATTTGCATCTATATTCCAAATTCCACATTCCACATTTGCATCTATATTCCAAATTCCACATTTTCATCTATATTCCCAATTCCACATTTTCATCTATATTCCAAATTCCACATTCCACATTTTCATCTATATTCCAAATTCCACATTTTCATCTATATTCCCAATTCCATATTCCATATTCCACATTTTCATCTACATTCCACATTCCACATTCCACATTTTCATATATATTCCAAATTCCACATTTTTATCTATATTCCAAATTCCACATTTGCATCTATATTCCAAATTCCACATTCCACATTTGCATCTATATCCCACATTCCACATTTGCATCTATATTCCAAATTCCACATTCCACATTTGCATCTATATTCCAAATTCCACATTCCACATTTACATCTATATTCTAAATTCCACATTTTCATCTATATTCCAAATTCCACATTCCACATTTTCATCTATATTCCAAATTCCACATTTTCATCTATATTCCAAATTCCACATTCCACATTCCACATTTGTATCTATATTCCAAATTCCACATTCCACATTTGCATCTATATTCCAAATTCCACATTCCACAATTGCATCTATATTCCAAATTCCACATTTTCATCTATATTCCAAATTCCACATTCCACATTTGCATCTATATTCCAAATTCCACATTCCACAATTGCATCTATATTCCCAATTCCACATTTTCATCTATAATCCAAATTCCACATTTACATCTATATTCCAAATTCCACATTCCATATTTGCATCTATATTCCAAATTCCACATTTTCATCTGTATTCCCAATTCCACATTCCACATCTTCATCTATATTCCAAATTCCACATTCCACATTTTCATCTAATTTTCCAAATTCCACATTTTCATCTATATTCCCAATTCCACATTCTACATCTTCATCTATATTCCAAATTCCACATTCCACATTTTCATCTAATATTCCAAATTCCACATTTTCATCTATATTCCAAATTCCACATTCCACATTTACATCTATATTCCAAATTCCACATTTTCATCTATATTCCCAATTCCACATTCCACATCATCTATATTCCACATTCCACATTTGCATCTATATTCCAAATTCCACATTTTCATCTATATTCCAAATTCCACATTCCACATTTACATCTATATTCCAAATTCCACATTTTCATCTATATTCCAAATTCCACATTTGCATCTATATTCCAAATTCCACATTCCACATTTGCATCTATATTCCAATTTCCACATTTTCATCTATTTTCCAAATTCCACATTCCACATTTACATCTATATTCCAAATTCCACATTTTCATCTATATTCCCAATTCCACATTTTCATCTATATTCCAAATTCCACATTTTCATCTATATTCCAAATTCCACGTTCCATATTTGCATCGATATTCCAAATTCCACATATTCATCTATATTCCTAATTCCACATTCCACATTTTCATCTATATTCCAAATTCCACATTCCACATTTTCATCTAATATTCCAAATTCCACATTTTCATCTATATTCCAAATCCCACATTTGCATCTATATTCCAAATTCCACATTCCACATTTGCATCTATATTCCAATTTCCACATTTTCATCTATATTCCAAATTCCACATTCCACATTTACATCTATATTCCAAATTCCACATTTTCATCTATATTCCCAATTCCACATTTTCATCTATATTCCAAATTCAACATTGCACATTTGCATCTATATTATAAAATTCCACATTCCACATTTGCATCTATATTCCAAATTCCATATTCCACATTTGCATCTATATTCCACATTCCACAGTCCACATTTTCATCTATATTCCACATTCCTAATTCCACATTTGCATCTATATTCCACATTCCTAATTCCACATTTACATCTATATTCCAAATTCCATATTCCAATTATATATTCCATATTCCAATTCCATATTCATAATTCCACCTTCATTGTGCTCAAAGCGCTTTACATTAGCTTCACAATCACCCATTCAAAATGTCTTGCCCAAAGACACTTTGACGTGTGGATTGCCAGAGCCGGGACGCGCACCGCCAACCTCTTGGTCACCGACCGACCGAGAGGTTGGCGGTTCGCGTCCCGGCTCTGGCAGATTGAGCCTCAGCTGCCCAACAGCGCCACCTAGATGTCCTTGACATATGTAATAGAGCTAGTTGAGACCTTTCCAATTATATCTGTCCCAAATCCCTAAGTCCTTCCGTTAGCCCAAATTCCAAAACAGATTTCCTCATTTTCATCTATATTCCAAATTCGACATTTTCATCTATATTCCAAATTCCCTAACCCTATATAATTATATATATATATATATATATAATTAAAACTAGTGATTAAATTATAATAACAAAGGCGACCCGAATCAATTAAAAAACCTTAAAAACCTTAAAAACCTTACGCACACCGAAGCGGCTCACGGCGCGCACACACACACACACACACACACACACACATACTCACATACTACACCAACAGGGGACATCAACAATTAAATTTCCAAATTATAAGTATTAATAAATACTATGAAAAATTTTTAAATATTAAATATTATAAATATCCCTTAAATACCCAATAAATAATAAAAATTTTAAAACAGACTAAATAAAAAAAAAATTAAAAACATTAAATATTTAAAAAGATTAAATATTATAAATACCCCTTAAATATCCAATAAATAATTTAAAAATATATTATAAATACCTAATTAATAAATAATTAAAATCATTAAAAATGGACAATGAATGGACAGTGGTCCAGAGAAGAAGACGTCCCAGGAGAGGACAAAATGTAGGGTTGGGTGACTTCTGTTCCTGTAATATTGGGGGACGGACCGTGCACGTGTCCCCCACAGGGTTTTCCCACTTGAGGGACACACTTTCTCTTACCCTAACCCAACCGTCCACCCTCTGTCTCCATCTTCTGGCGCACCCTAGCCATGACACTGGCAGGACCATACAGCCCGGAAAGAGGAGAAAGAAGAGAGGGCATCATTTTCGGGAAAAGGAAGATAAACTGACTCTTACTATTTATTAAATTATTATATTGATTGGTTATTTATTTATATTCTCTCTTATGAATTTTATTTATGCATGATTTTAAGGTTTTAAAGGTTGTCTGTTTTATGAATTGTTTTTGGCGTGTTTTATCCCATATGTTTTTATGTGGTTCTCTTGTGTTTTTACTGCATGTAGCACTTCTTTTATTGCACTTTGGGACAATTTTAATTGTCCTAACTTGTATTTATTATTAATCATAAGAGATATAAATAATTTTATATGTTGTTTTATAAGAGTTTGTTTTATTCTTTTTTTTAAAGGAGCCCTCTTTTAATACTTCCGTTTAAGGCCATTTTAGACTCCTGCTGGAACCGTGTCACCCACCTGGACCGTACACCTGAGTGGGGCACCTGACCCTGGCCCTTTTCTTGAATTTTATTTTTTTATTGTTTTTTTATTGCTTTTTACCTTCTTTTAATCTTATGTTTTTTTAAAGGGGATATATATATATATATATATATATATATATATATATATATATAGTAAGGCTTAAAATGGGCCCTAGTGCCCGTGCAACGAACTCCCTCTCCTAACCTAACCCTAACTTAATCTGGAATCCTCATTGAACCCCTGACCCTAACTAGAACCCCTTGAAAATACCTAACCCTAACCAGAAACCCTTATAGAATACCTTAACCTAACTATTATTCTTAATATAACCACTCCCTTAATTCACAGCTAAACCTAAGGAGGACCCTATAATTAAACCCTAAAACTTAAGTATAATACGGCTTTGATCTGACCTTTGACCCCGAGACCAACCCCTAATTTCAACCCTAACCCTACTCCCTATTTTAACCCTAACCCCTTCCCAAAATCATTTTTATTTTTCTATTTTTTACTTTATTTTTTACTAATATTAGGATTAATATAATTCATAATAAAAATCTACACACATACTTACCATTTTTTCTATATATTTACCTGTCACCATACAGCATACAATATATTGGATTTAAAAACTCAACACAGCAAGCAGTGCAAACAGTGCACTTTCTAACCACGCCCCCGAGGGCATATAAGCCTCAGAGCCAGAGGAAGCTCACTCGATGAGAGACCGGCAAGGATAACACATCGCTTAAAGGGAACTACTCACCTTTAAATAACCACAGTACACTTCACTTACCTTTCTTTTTGATTATATTTTATTTTCGGATCTGAAGAAGACAAAAATTTGTCGAAACGTCGTCCAAGCTTTTTATTTTTTCTATTTGTTTTATTTACTTTCCGTTTTGCCCAAGCGGGATTTTCCACCTTTCATCCACAAAAAACTACACACAAAATATATATACATATACAAACCCAATCTACTTTAATGATGGACAGTAGTTCACCGTCGGCACTGTCCGGAGCGTTTTCCGGACGGAGGGAGGGGAAGGGATTTCCGCTGCGGGACTCGACCTCCGTGGGGGACGGACCGTGCCTACACTTCACCGGGAACTTTCAGCCCCTGGGGGGGGCACCCTATACTCACCTAACCTTAACCCTAACAATGTTCCCTGGGATGTTTATTTGAAAAGTGGCTTGGCACTTGAAGATTTTTTCATTTTCCCATTCATTCCTATAGGGAAGCGGTTTTTCGCGATTATCTCCGGAACGGAAGGTCGGAGTGACTTCAAACCACTCTCCGTCTCACATAATTTGGCCATTCTGAACAACCCTGACGACCCTCTCTTTACGACCTTCCGTTCCGAAGATATGGCCATTTTAAAGTTTACATTCGGGACTTTTACCACTTCCAGGGGGCGGAGTCCGAAAACTGGTACACGATTGGAAAGGTCTTGGCCCAAGGATTCCAACACACTTGGACCGAGAGCTCTACAACCTCCAGAACAGGAGCTATGGCCACAAGATTCCTTTGGTAGGGGGTACTGAACCGAGTTTTATCCCTATAACCCTGATCCCTTCTTGCTAACCCTAATCTTAACCTTTAACCCTAACCCGTAACCTAACCTGTAACCGTAATCCTAACCTTAACCCTAGCTTTAACCCTAACCCTAACCATAATCTTAACCCCGAAATTTAACCCCTAACCCCAACCCTAACCCTTAAAAAACAAAATAAAAAAAATTTAACACAAATTACAAAAAATTTACATTTTTTAAATATTTTTAAAAAATGAATTTAAAAAAATCTAAAAATTTTTTTATTATTAGTATAATTATAAACCTTATTAAGTAATTTAACTTTTTTTCTTTTCTCCCAAATCACAAAACAAGTGAAAAAAACACACAAAATATATATTAAATAAACTTAATGAGAGACATGGACGGATGGATGGTGGTCGAGAAAATTACTTTACCTGTGGGAAAAGAAAAATTAAGAAAAATACTTACCTTTGGGGAAAGAAATTAAAGGATACTTACGGTGTACCTGATGAAGACCCGAAAAGAGGTGAAAACGCATCATACGAAGAAGCTCAAACAGTAGAGAAAACAAAAGATACAGGAAACATGGGGTGGGAAACTTTATTTCACAGTTCATACAAAAGCCAAGAAGGTTCAGACCTACCCAGACACATGTCCTGTGTACAGCGTCCATGAGTGGACAAGTGCATGGCTGCGGATAATCCATATGATGTCATTTCCCCTAACCCTAATTAATAAATAAAATCTAAACAATTTAAATATGATGGGAGTTCTTGTTGTTCTTGGAGTCGAGCTTGTTGGGGGATGGACAGTGCATGTGGTCCTCAGGGGTGTTTCCCTCCTGGGGGGCACACCTAATGTACACTAACCCTAACCCTATAGGAAGCGTTTAGAGGCTGTTATTTCTGTAAAAGGAGGTTCCTTTAAATATTGATGTCATTTTTTTGTTGGGGTGTCCACATTTATGCACCTGCCTACTTTTTCTCAAGTAATTATTGCACACTTTTTGTAAATCTTATAAACTTCATTTCACCTCACAAATACATCCCAACAAGTGAGTGAACAGGAAGTGAACTTCAAGTTCACTTCCTGTATGCATGTATTTATTAATTATTAATCACACATTATTATTCTGTGAAACAAAAAATCCATGACTTTTCCAAAACGTTCTGGGTCTTTTTACTTTTTCAAATAATTTATTTTGAATCAAAGCAAAAACAAAGAATGTTCGAATTTTACAAATACTTTTTTCCCATTGAAGTGAAAAAAAACTTTTGAAACTTGTGATTGAATCATTTTGACACGAACATCTGCTTTGCAGTGGGGCAGATGTTTTTCCATTGGTTTGAGTGACAGGTGTTCACACCAAAGGCCAATATCTCTCCAGAAGAAGCCAAAATGGCCAAAAATATTACTTCAATCAGAAAACATAAGTAATTTATTGGGTCTCAAATTATAATTTTTTTTGCATTTGAACAAGTTTTTTTCTTTGATTGAAAACCTTTTTTTGATTGAAGTGAAGTTTTTTCTAACTGAAAACATGTTTTGTGGTTGGAGCAACTGTTGTTTTAATTGAAAAATAAAGAAACAAACTTAGCTTCATAATTCCGTAGATTAAAAACATTTTTTGAAAATCTATTCAAATTCTGACTTTTTCCCTAAGAATATATTTTTTTTAATTGTTGGACCTCATTGTTATTTTTTCAGTGGCCCTAATCATCTTCTTTAGAGTAATACTATAATTAAGACCATAACCTCTTATTCGGTCCACACCATCTTGGAAACATTTGTCCATTAGAGTTAGGGTTAGTGTCCTCCATATTTAGACCCATGTGTGCTAACACTAACCCTAAATTTAACAGACACTAAAATGCCTTCTTTGAGTCTGTAACTGAAATGGTAATGCACCAAAAATTGACTACAAAAAAATAATAAAGATTTGCATGTTGCATTTGAACCATTTTCCCTTCAGGTAACAGAGGTTAGGGTGAAGGTTAACTTAACAGAAGTTCATCACGTCATTCCTTTGTTTTGTCTATCTGTTTAAAACTGAAATGAAAACAAAACACTATGTTCCGGTGGTTGTTTAACAACATGTTCCCAAGATTCTAGAAACATATTGGACTTTACATACACACCGTGTTCAGTTCTTGTGCAAACTGTCAAAAAAGTGCAGAAACTCAACTCAGAGCAGGCTTTGGTCAGCATATTTAAAACAAAAAAACAAATCTAGCAGTGATTCTAAACACTTAAGAAGTCAGAGTGTGAGAGTGCGTCAGCCCCACCTATAAACTTGAAATGAATGTTTTCCAAAAAGGGAAGCTGTGATTGGAGAAGGTCCACGGTTGTGACTGAGATGTTTTTGCACCTTGACACGTCGAGTGTTCGGAGCTTCTTACAGTGTTCTGCCAACACCAACAAGGATCTAAGGAACAGGGTTAGGTTTAGGAACATGGTTCAAACACATTTTTCAAGGGCTGGGACCATTTGCTTTAATGCCAATTTGATTAATTTACAATTTTTTGGGTTCCAATTCGATTTAAAATGAGATTTTTTGATATTCCAAAATTTTTGTTGCTTTTTTTAGCACCAGACCAGGTGAAAAAGTTGAATAATGATGATGCAAACAGATCATATCAGGAGCCATATTTCCCAAAAAAATCCACATCTTATGTGAGTCAGTTAAGAAAAGTTTACAAATGTACAGCTCTTCTCTTCCCCTCAAAGCAAAAAAATCCAAAATGTGTCCACACTTTTGACTTAAAGGGATAGGTCTGTATTTTTCACATGAATCTGTATGGGATCAGCGTCTTTACTCTGGTGCGCCCATAGTGGCTTACACCTTTCTGTGTGGAGTTTGCATGTGTCCCTGTGTCTGCATGAGTTTTCTCCGGTTTCCTTCCACCATCCAAACACATGCACTGACAGGTTAACTGGTTAATCTAAATTGCCAATAGGTGTGAGAGTGATTGTTTTTCTATATATGTTCAGCCCTGAGATTAACTGGAGACTCATATATGGGACGTACCCCCTGGATTAGGCCCCCCACAGACCCCCGTGACCCTAGTGAGGATAAAGCGGGTTCAGATGACGAGATGACACGTTTTATTTTCGTGGCTCCAGGAAACCTGCCGGGACTACTTTGGCTTTGACCAAAACCGGACCAGAACTGGGTTCACAGGACACTGTTGGGGGGGTAAGTCACTGTGAGTGCACCAGGGTAAAGGGGCAGAGTCAGTGTGGGTGCACCAGGGTAAAGGGGCAGAGTCAGTGTGGGTGCACCAGAGTAAAGATGATGATCCCATACAGATTCACGTGAAAAATACTGAACCGTCCCTTTAACCATTTCCAGGACACTTGACCCTTCCCCCCCCCCCCATTTTCCATATGCGTTTCATGACTGGAAATTTACTCAAACTTTTTCCAGGTTTTCCAGGAATCCTGTACCCAAGCACTTTTCAGACCTTGAAAACACAAGATTGAAACTGAAGCATTTTCAAGGATTTCAAGCAACCAAATAAAGCACATTCTCACCTGTCAGTGATCTGACTGCAGCATGACAGGGACAGGTGCTGCAGTCTGCGGAGGTATGGAGCAGCCTGGGTCACGCCCCTGTCACTGACCTGAGGACAGTGACTGAGCGCCAGGCTGGTGAGACTGCGACAGTGTGAGGCTACTGACACCAGGCTGGCATTGGTCACTTCTGGCAGCATTGAGAGGGACAGACGGTGGAGGTCTGGGTAACACACCACCTGGAAGCAGGAATGCAAACACTCTGGGTTTCAGGGTTTGGTTTTGCCTTCAGAGTCCTTTCATTTAACTCAGAGGTGTCAAACGTGCAGGCCGGGGGCCAAATCCAGCCTCTAAAATGGTCCAGTCTGGCCCCTGGAATACATTTGTGACATATAAAAATTTGAGTGAATAAATTGATAATTTATATAATGGTTTCACATGCAGATCAAAATGGGTTGGATCAGTAAAATATAATAAGCTATAAATACTCACAATTTTTTTTTTGTTTTTTTGTTAATTTAAACATTTTCTTGTCATTTTACTGTATTTACAATAATACCAACTATCATTTCACAAAAATGCTAATGCTGAATTATTGCCATATTTTCTGGACTATAAGGTGCACTTAAAAGACTTATTTTCTCCAAAAACGACAGTGCGCCTGATATGCACTGGGGCAGCCATGGCTCAATTGGTAGAGTGGGTCATTCATTAACTGAAGGGTTTGCAGTTCAATTCCCGCTCTGTCCTAGTCCTTCTGTTGTTTCAGGTCAAAACACTTGACCCTCCTGCCTCCAGTTTCACTCACACTGGTGTATGAATGTTCGGTGGTGGTCAGAGGAGCCATAGGTGAAAATGGCTGCCACACTTCTGTCATTCTGCCCCAGGGCAACTGTGACAACATATATAGTTTAGCACCACCAGAGGGAGCATGTGAGAGAGAATGAATAATAGATCAATAATGTAAAGCGCTTTGGGTACCTTGAAAAGCACTATAAAAATCTAATCCATCATTATTATTATTATTATTATTATATGGATTAATTCTAGTTGTGCTTAGTGACTTGGAATTTTGACTTTTTATGTCATTATTTTTACTTTTTATCTAATAGTTTTGATTTCATGTCTCATGATATTGACTTCACTTAATGCGCCTTATAGTCCAATGTGCCTAATATATGAAAAACATAAAAAATAAACAATTCATTGACAGTACACCTTATAGTGCGGAAAATACAAAAAAGGGAACAATCCTTCAGCCAGGTAATTCTGATCATTAGCCTGGCTCTACAGCTGGAGATGGGTCCCGGGGTGCCGCCCATGGCTGCCCACTGCTCCTTACAGGTGCCCCAATGGCATGAAGGATGGGTTAAATGCAGAGGACACATTTCATTGTACAATATATAATGACAATCTAGACTTCCATCCATCAGTTGAAGGAAATGCAACCCATGTGTTTGTCTCTTGTCAGATCACTGGAGTTATGGCTGGTGAAAGGAAGAAATAACTGCTGTTCACTTCATATGTGAATCTGGTTGTCAGTGTTTGTGGACTGAGTCACTTCTATTAAAGCTCCTCCCATTTTCTGTGAGTAAGGGACTTTCCCCGTTGCCTGGAAAACTGGCCTGGAGTTACACATGCAGACACAGAGCTGACTTGGAGTAAAGCCTGTTTGAATGTTAAACCATGCCTCTAAACTCCTGTGATTTTTGGGAAAACTGTAAAGAATTTGTGAAAACAAAGGTGAACATGAGTGACATGAGGTTCTGAGGAACAAGTAGATATATTTATCATGTTAAAGCCCTGCCCACAGTGTTTGTCAATCGTGTTAAAGCTCCTCCCACAGTCTTAATTGTCTGGGTTAGGGTTAGCCTCTGAGAACCATGGCAACATTTGTGGAAAAGATTGTTTGTCTACTATTCATGGTTTTGCCGTCAGGACGAGTTATTGAGACATTTTTCAGCTTAATTTTTTCTTCTCTCGTGCTCTAGCGATGACATCACCCACTGATAAAAAGTCAGATTTTAGCCAAATCAGGGTGGATTTACTGAGTTCTCTGTCGAGAACCGTAAATCACACCCTCATGACAATCACATCCGAAAGAGAGGACAAAAATGGCTGTGTTTTAAAGTTCAAGGTTACTTTATTGGTACCCGTGGGTAGGTTTGTTTAAAGGAAGTCTGTGCAACAAAGTATGAAGAAGCAGTAGCGTTGGCAAAAAAGGCGATTTTTTCATCAATCAGTTAACACATTTGAGCGTAAAAATTTAGGGTCTATTTACAGCGGGACAGGTCGCATTTTTTACCCAAAGTTTTTTGTATAAGTCGTCATAATTACAATAATAATAACAATAACTAATAATAATAACAAATATGACAAACAATATACCCCCGTGCTTTGCATTGCATGCAAACACACAAGGAATAAAGTACTTTATATTATGTTATTATTTTAGTGGTACGGCCCAATTCAGATCAAATTTGGCTTAATGTGGCCCCTGAACTAAAATGAGTTTGACACCAATGATTTAATCATTTTATTATATTGGCAATACAAAATGTTACTCTGGTTTCAAGACAGTCATAAAAATATATCTATATTTTTATACTTTTTACTTTAAGGATTTAGATTTTTTTTTTTTCATTGTAAAGAGAGTGACTTGGATTTTTCTTCCTGTT
This sequence comes from Siphamia tubifer, assembly GCA_020466265.1. NCBI lineage: Eukaryota > Metazoa > Chordata > Actinopteri > Kurtiformes > Apogonidae > Siphamia > Siphamia tubifer. The sequence continues at coordinate 535,172 of CM035788.1, forward strand.
TGGTGTCTTGTAGTCTGATTAATAACAACCAATTCAATTAAATTCAATTTTATTTATAAAGCCCTAAATCACAACAAAGTCGTCTCACAGGGCTTTACAAAAACACAATCAACTACAGAGATATATGAAAAGTCCCAAGCATCCCCTGTCCTTAGACCTTCCTTCTCGGCAAGAAAAAACTTCAAAACCCAGTGGGAAAAAGAAGAAATGTTGAGGTGAACCACATTGAAGGAGAGATCCACTCCCATGGATGGACAGACTATAGATCACAGGTGTCAAACTCCAGTCCTCGAGGGCCGGTGTCCTGCATGTTTTAGATATTTCCCTCTTCCATGTGATTCAGTTTAACCCTTTAACTCCTGAGAACTAACAAAATAATTGGTAACATGAGCAAAGTAAAGACACAAATGGTAGAAAATCAAAGAAAAATACTACAATAAAAAAAATAAAAAAATGTAGAAAAATAAACAAAATGAGCAACAAAAACTAATAAATATTTACAAAATGGCAAATCATGTGGAAAGAAAACTACTATTGAAATTTGGTCCCAGCAATTTTAATTTTGCCTTTAAAATTTTTTTAAATGAAATAAATACATTTAAAAAAAAACCCGTGCTTTTTGGCACCTTGTCCATGTACAAAACTAAAAGGAAAATGGTTGAATATTTCTGAATATTTTAACTAGATCATCCATTCAGAACGCATCAGCACTGACACATAAAGAGTTAATAATCAGCTCCTCGTCAGACTGATAATGATGTAATGACCTCCAGGTGTAATGGAAGAGGGAAACATCTAAAACATGCAGGACACTGGCCCTTGAGGACCGCAGTTTGACACCCCTGCTATAGATGAATGTCCATTTATAAATGAAGGAGGGGGGGCGCTGGTTCAGACAGGCAGGGCCGGGGGTCCAGTGTCACAGGCGAGACACTGCAGATCCTGTCGTCCATGGAAATTACATTTACGACCAAGTCGACAACAAACCAAAATAAAAAAAGCGAAAAAAAAAAAACATCACATGAATTACATGGGGGCAGTTTTACCCAATTGTTTATTTTAAATAGAACATGCCTTTTTGATCCAGTTCCTGCTACATTCATGAACCATTTGCATCAAGAAGTATAACTTTGAAAGTTTGAATATATATACACAGACTTGTAGTAAACTAAGTATAATTAAAGAAATACTACACCCACAGATTGATGTGCCCTCATTTTCTACTCATCCTAATTTATTTTTCTAATATAGACAACCTAAATGTTACCAAATGCTTTTCATTTCAAACTAACATAAATCTTACTTCTGTGTCAAAATTTGTAAGACTTTTGAAAATTCGATTAAAGACATTTTAATGCCAATTAAGGCCTTATTAATTTTGGAACAATGAATTCAATGCCTTTTATGACTTTTCAAAGATCCACGGGAACCCTGTGCTTTCCTGTGTCTCACCTGGGAGATGCTGCTGTCTGTGAGTTTGATGCAGGCAGACAGGTCCAGCTCCTGGAGTCGGCTCAGAGCCAAAAGGGAAGCCCCTTCCTGCTGTTTGAACTGCTCCAGGTCGTCTTGCGTCACCAGTTTAGGCTGCTCATCAAAGGGCAAACGGGGGGGTTTAAAGAAGCCCATGTTCCCAAAGGTTCGTGTGAACGTAGGACCATTGTCTACCTGAAAAGAGCAGTGGAGTCTTAGAGCAGTCCTGATTTGTAACAATCTTCCAGTTCAGTTAAATTTTATTTTGAGCACACAAAACCATCAAAACATCCAAGGCATCAATCAACATGGTCAAAAAAGTAGTTTTTGCACTTGAAACTGAGTGGGAAGAAGTAAAACTTATAAACTCCTACCCCCTTTTTACAAACTAATCATCAAATCAATTCTGCTTCCTGTGCTTTTAACACACTTCTTATATCCATTTACAATTTACACAAAGCATCCATACAAACCATTTACATACACATCGTTTTGTACGTCACCTCATACAATCTTATTTATATGATCAATTATAAGTATATTTATATTCAAAACAGGAGAGAGAAGGTTCTGAGGCACTCTGATTCTGATAAAAGTGGACAAGCCAACACGTTTCAGTCAGATGACCTTTGTCAGTGCTTAGTAAGGTCGTCTGACCCAAATACGTTGGCTTGTCCACTTTGAGTAAAACACTTTTTTCAGCATCAGGAGACTCAGAACCTCCTCTCTCCTGTTTTAAATGCATTTTTTTCCATCCTTGATCAGCACCTGATTTTTGATTTTTTTGTTACCCACAAAGCGATCACCATTCCTGTATTCTATATTTATATGCATTTTAAATTTACTCCAAATACAGTATTTAATAGATATGATAATATCTCCTAATCAGGATAGTCTGTATTAATTTATTGCAATAATATCATATTTTATACATTCTTATAACTAAATTTTCACTTATTCAGATAATGTGCCATTTTATGTTATTAAACTACATTTATACATCCTTTACAATACACAAATTGAAGACTTTTTTTAGGTTTTGAACCAGATTATTCCAGAGATGTTTCCCCGCTAACAGAAATAAACTGGCATTTTGAATTTGTTCTACACTTCATTTTCCTAACTAGAAAATTACTGGGAGAGCACAGATCTCCGCCAACATTATATGTTGAGGTAGAACCATTTCTGTCAAAACCGGCCCTATCTTAGCCTAGCCACGCTAGCTCCTCCTAGCATCAGTAAATCTAATGTTCTATCATAGTAGCCTAGCCACACTAGCTCCTCCTAGCATCAGTAAATCTAATGTTCTATCGTAGTAGCCTAGCCAAACTAGCTCCTCCTAGCATCAGTAAATCTAATGTTCTATCATAGTAGCCTAGCCACACTAGCTCCTCCTAGCATCAGTAAATCTAATGTTCTATCGTAGTAGCCTAGCCACACTAGCTCCTCCTAGCATCAGTAAATCTAATGTTCTATCGTAGTAGCCTAGCCACACTAGCTCCTCCTAGCATCAGTAAATCTAATGTTCTATCATAGTAGCCTAGCCACACTAGCTCCTCCTAGCATCAGTAAATCTAATGTTCTATCGTAGTAGCCTAGCCACACTAGCTCCTCCTAGCATCAGTAAATATAATGTTCTATCGTAGTAGTCTAGTTTCACTCAATGTAACTTTTGTCTAGATTTCCCTGAAACTGGTCGACCAATCACAGTGAAGTATAGTCAGAGGGCGGGCCTAACAAAGTGACGCTGTGACAATTGGTAGAGAAACAACCATAGAAGAAGAAGAACAACAGGTGTAGATTTCCTTTTATCACAGATGAGTGAAGAATGTGAGAAAACGTCAACAATCTTTAAATTCTTTTTACAGAAGCGACAACAGTCGTTCAGCTCCATAATCCACCATTTTGTTTAGTCATTCCTAACTTTCTCCAGACTCCTCCATCTACTTTCAGACACTAACTACGTCATCCTAAAGATTACACTGATTGGTTGTAGTACCGTCCTATTGCATACAGAGGGATTTGAAAGACAACCTTTTAGCCCCGCCTCCTCTGACTATGAAGCACCACTAGACCCATACATGGAATGAATAGAGATAGCACTGCTAGGCTGGAACATCTCCTGTAACCGGTTTATTCTGTTGACTGTTGCCCTGTGTGTGCTTCTCACCATCTCATGCTCAGGCTTGTACTGTGTGGCCAACACCATCCCCAGTAAACCCCAGTCTGTGATCTCTTTACACCAGCCCAGTCGCAGAATTACCAGCCTGTGCAGGTAGGTGGCAATGGCGCGCACAGACAGGTCGGTCACATTGACGCATGATGTCAAATCCAGTTCACGTAGAGTGTCCCCGAGGAGCTGAGTGAGATAGAAAACTGCCAGATCCTGAAGAGGAAAATAGAAAGAAGTTTTATTAACCTGAGTCTTCTTTCAGGGACAATACTTTCACAGCTTTATTGAAGAAAAACATTTAATTTAAAAAATGTTGTCCACTATAAAAGACTGTCCATAAAAATTTTAAATAAGAAAAAAAGAATATTGTTGCGTTTTCAAAAAAAGCAATTACCTTATTTTTCAGAATATAAGTCGCAGTTTTTTTTCATAGTTTGGCCAGGGGTGTAACTTATACTCTGGAGCAACTTATATGTGAAATTATCAACACATTATTACCGTATTTTCCACACTATAAGGGGCACTATCAACATATGGTTTATTTGAGAAGCAAGTTTCCTTCTTTATCAGTTTTTCAAACACTAAAGTGACAAAACCAGTAGACACAGACATTGACAAACCCTGATGTAGGTGCAGCTCTTCAGGTTCAGCGTCTCCAGCGGTGTTCGGCCCGCGTGACATCCCGTCTGCAAACCTTTAACCATCTCGGTGCCGCTGATGTGCGGACACTCGGACAGATCCAGACTCTTTAGGGACGGCACAGACAGCATATCAGCCAGGCCTGCAGACCGACATAAATCATTAGAGGAGGAGCAGATCATCTAGATCGGTGTTTTCCAACCAGTGTCCCATGGCCATAAGTGTGACGTGACAAATCCTCAGGTGTGTCGTGGAAAACGATTTCATTCCAACTTACTGGTTCTGCAAGTGAAGCAACGTGATTATAGATCCATATTAGAGCTGCTATTGCTTGAGCATCAACATTGCATTGTACGTGTGCGCAATAGTCACATCGCAGGTCCTGCAATTGTATTTATTTGTGTATTTTTATTCATTTTTATGTATTATTTATTTATTCTTGAGTTAATTTTATTCATTTTCCTTTTATTTACTTTAATTTAATTTATTCATTTATGTATCTATTTTTATTCATTTATTTGTTTAATGTATTACTTATTTATTTTATTAGACTTTTTTATTTATTTAAAGTTTTTTCCAGACTATAAGGTGCACTTAAAAGGCAAATTCTCTCCAAAATGTATTATGTATTGATTAATTCTGATTGTACTTAGTGACTTGGAATTTTGACCCTTTACTTCCGCCAAGAAGGTATGAAATTCGGGTCCGTTTGTCTGTCTGTCAGCAAGATAACTGGATGGATCTTGATTACATTTACAGGGTAGTTGGTAATGGGGAGACCTAGAAATGATTAGATTTTGGTTTTGATCCGGGGGGGGGGGTCTACCTTGGCGGAGGTCTGGACTCTCAAGAGTGCTTTTCTAATATAGACATAAAATAGTGATTGAGGGGAAGACTGATTCAGACCATTGAAGGTCTAAGTGTGAAATGCCACTGAATTCCTTTCCGATGGGTGGTATTGGCGATACCGATATTTTATGCTACTACACCTAATATGTCTTAAAAAAAAAAAAAGAGTATTTCAAATCATAGCTTCCCTAAAAATACAAGACAGAGTAATATATTTTTTTTGAACTGAAGCATATTGAGATAGAAAACAGAAATAAACAGAAAAACCAGAGGATATGATCCTAATGATATTTAATCTAATCTTTTTTTTACTTCTGGAAATAAGAGCTTTCCTCAGAATACCTGAAAAACTACAATTATATAAAAACTAAACAAAAACTACACAGTTCCACAAACTAAAACAAGATTAACTCAAACTAATCTAAAAATTTACTTATTTTATTTATTTTGAAACAATAAAAAACAAAAGGTCAGTTTTTGGTGTAACTGTGTCCTGATCCCTTGAGGATGGTCACTGACCAACACTAGGGGTTCACATTTTTCACTTTATAAGTAAAAATAACCTTTAACTCAAAAACACCAGAAAGACCAGATGTGTTTTAATCTCCAACAATGGTTGAGACCAAGTTTAATTTACTAAATGTTGAAATTTCAGTGAAGTTCTTCAGACACTGCTCTTGTTTTAAAACAGTGTATCCTATTATGACCATGCTCTTTTGTTACACTACTTCTTAATGCAATCAATGTATGATAAAGCAAGGAAACTCCAGCTTTTCTTACCTTTCTCTGTAACCCTCCAGTTTCCTGACAAGGACAGGCACATCAGTGACTTGAGGCCTTGTGCTATGGACATCACCGCCCTGCTGGTCAGCTGTGAACAGGCACTGATGTCCAGCCTCTGAAGATTTGGCTGATGCTTCACCAAAACCTCCACTGAGTAGTCCGTCAGTTCTTTACAGCCGTGCAGATACAGTTCCTCCAAGACCAAACCCTGGACCTGCAGCACACAAAATGAAGAACTCTGACCAAATGTTGTCCAAAATCACTCCCTACCCCTCTATAGTTCACTCTATAGACCCTCTGTAGTCCACTACATAGACCTTTTGTAGTCCACTACATAGACCCTCTAGTTCACTATATAGACCCTCTATAGGTCACTTTACAGACCCTCTATAATTTACTATATAAACCCTCGATAGTTCACTATATAGGGACCAGTCAATTTTGTAGGGATGTCTGAATCTTTAGTGAAGTATTTATCAGCACTATATATTCACAATGTTTCCCACAATCCACCGCGAAATGTAGTGGACATCAATGGTCAGTAACTAAAGCACAGAGACGTGCAGTTACGGGAGGCAGGTGAGGCAGGTGAGGCAGGGTCTCTCCAGACATAATCCAGCATGAGTTATGATCAATGTAAATAATACTAATAAAGATTTGTCCAAGTGTCTGTATGATTCCAATGCTTTCAATCCTTTTCGTGACCAAAATCGCCATATTTTCTTGTTTCCTAATCAACTGCAGCGAATATGCAGTGAGCTGAGGCAGCTCCAAGCCATGCCTCAGCACAGATTGAACAATCCCTTGTTAACTGTTGGAGGTCGTGACCTTTGTGCTTCCTCTGTTCATGCCAACAACGTAAAGCTGTAGAAAGAGGTTTTTATCCACTTTACATATGTCTGTTATATGGACTCACTTTACCGGAGATCCCCCCGAACTATGGAGGAGAAGGAGAAGATGCAGAGCCAGAGTAAAATGCAGTGAAAGGAGACAATGGTACAAACCATGCCTTTCATCTGTCATCATTGGAAATTTGAGGTCTCACCTAAATAAGATGGATGAGCTAGCAGCGCTAACGCGGCTACGGTGGGAGTACTGAGAGTGGAGTCCACTTCACTTCACAGAGACCTGGCTGAACGACCCAACATCGGACTCACTAGTGCAACTCGATGGGTTTCATTTCTTTAGAGTGGACAGAGACATGAGGGAGAATGGTAAGAAGAAGGGCAGGGGAGTAGCAATGTTTGTGAACAACAAGTGGTACAACCCTGGGAACGTTTATATCAAGTAGCGACGGTGTACCAGGGACATTGAGCTGCTAGCTGTTAGCATCCGGCCGTACTACATCCCTAGGGAGTATTCACATGTCATTCCAGTAACAGTGTACATCCTTCCCTTGGCCAAAGCTGACTCAGCCTGCGAGATCATCTACAGTGTTGTGTCACGGCTACAGACTGCACACCCCCAAGCCTTCTTCCTCATCACTGGGGATTTCAGCCATGTTTCCCTATCTGCCACTCTCCCCACCTTCCATCAGTTTGTGGACTTCCCCACCAGGGACAACAAAACTCTGGGTCTGCTCTACGCAAATACAGCTGTTGCCTACAGATGCTCCCCCACCTGGCTGCTCAGACCACAACCTGGTCTATCTGGTCTCTATTTAATTCAATTCAATTTTATTTTTAAAGCCCCAAATCACAACAAAGTCATCTCACAGGGCTTTACAGAAACACAATCAACTACAAAGATATAGGAAAAGTCCCAAGCATCCCCTGTCCTTAGACCCTCCTTCTTGGCAAGAAACAACTTCAAAACCCAGTGGGAAAAAGAAGAAATCTTGAGGAGAACCACACTGAACGAGAGATCCACTTCCATGGATGGACAGGCTATAGATGAACGTCCATTTATAAATGAAGGAGGGGGGACTGGTCCAGACACCAGACAGGCAAGGGATGGGGTCCGAGGTCACAGGTCAGCACAGGTGAGTCACTGCAGATCCTGTCGTTCATGGCTCCCACGCAGACACTGTCAAGAGAGCCACACCTCTGGTGAAGAAACAGCCACCAACAACGAAGTGTGTGAAGCAGTGGTCTGAGGAGGCCAGTGAGGCACTTCAGGACTGTTTCCACACCACAGACTGGGGGGGCTCTGTGGGTCAACAGGACATTGACGGTTTAATGGACCCCATCACAGAATACATAAACTTCTGCATAGAAACCACCATGCCCACGAGGAGGGTATGGTGTTTCTTAAACACTAAGCAATAGGTGACTCCAGAGTTTAGAGCCTTGTTACAGGAGAAAAGGAGGGCCTTCAGGTCTTCAGGCCAAAAAGTGGGAGCCTGAAGCTGGTGACAGAGATTGGGCCAACCAGCTAAACCAGTTTTTCAACAGGTTTGATAATGGCCACAACCCCACCTCTCCAGCCTGAGCCTTGTCCAGCCGGCTTCCGGCTCTTCCTGCATGCTCGACCCCTACCTCCGTCTCCATCACCATTTCTGGTGGTGTCCTTCTCCCTTCCTCGTCCTCCTCCTCTCTTCACACATACAGTGGATCAGGTGAGAATGCAGCTAAGGAAAACCAAAGCCAGGAAGGTCTCAGATCCCAATGCCATCAGCTCCAGACTCCTCATGGACAGTGCAGACCAGCTCTGTCAGGTGGTCTGCTACATCTTCACCCTCAGCCTGATACTAGAAAAAGTTCCTGCCATGTGGAAGACTTCTTGTGTAGTTCCGGTTCCAAAGACCTTGTGTCCCAAGGAGCCTAACCACTTCAGACCTGTGGCCTTATCTTCTCACCTGATGAAGGCATTGGAGAGGATCATCCTGAACCATCTCTGCCCCTTGGTAAGCCCAAACATGGATCCCCTGCAGTTTTCTTACCAGCCTGGGAATGGGACGGATGACACCATCCTCTACCTGCTGCAGAGATTCCTGTCTCACATGGAGGACTCTGGAAATACGGTCAGGATCACATTCTTTGACTTCTCCAGTACCTTCAATGTCTCAAGCAAATACTTTCTATAAAAAAATTATAGAGCAGTGACATCTGTCCAAAGATAAGAGAATTCCATTCCAGAGTTTGAATATACCCACCTGTGCAACAATTCGCAGAGACTCTGGTGTGATGGAGGTTCTGCTGAGGTCAAGTGCTACGAGGGTGGATTTCTGCTCCACTAGCAGTTTGCGCAAATTCCTCAATGATAGCAATGCAGATGAGTCCTCAACAGCTCCCACAGGACAGCCTTGGTACGGATCGAACTCGAAAGCTATATGGCAGCCAGCCAGCGAGAGGCGGTGGAGACGGGGAGTGCAGCTGGTGAGTCGGTTAAAGGTGAGGTCGGAGAGGTACCGAAGGTCAGACAGGTCAAGCTGCTCTAGACCAGACAGAGCAGACCTCACCTGGAAACAAAAAAAAGATCAAGATTGAACCGATGATTAACCAGCTGTAACAGTTTTAATTCAATTCTTAACTCAAAATACTTAACAACGTTAACACAGGACCAGGAGAAACCGAGAACATATAGTATAGGTTAAAAAACTAAACAAAAGACAAAAAAAAAGAGATAGAATACATTAGAAATATCTAGATAAAATTGAGAACATATTACAGATAAAATGCAGAACAACATACAAACAATAGGCCTTGCACTGACGTGGTCCGAGGCGAAGGCCTAATAAAACCTAAAAAAAATACCACATTTTGTTGTACCAGTGTATCCTCATTTTGGATCCAATATATACATGTGAATTGATTATTATCTTATGCAGAGTGTTGACAGATAATTCAATTCTGTTTTTAAAGCCAAACAGTTGTTTCCTAAACCTAACATTGAAGCTAGATATAATCTTAGAGACAAAAGCAGCACCCACACTACTCCTGTGGTTAACACCATACCAAATGCATTATTACATGCCACATTAACAGATTTGAGGACAGATTTTTTTTTATTTAACCCACAGAGAGAGAGAACACATGTAATTATTACTACAATATGCAAGGAAGAGTCTCCTTTTGACTGAAGTACTACACAAATGATATTTCCTACATAAAACATTACTTCGTGTGTACAAGGAACATTCTTTACATTTCACATCATCCTCATCATCAAGGTTGTGGCTCATGTTAACATCCCAGATATTTGACCGTTTCAACAACTTCAATGTCAGTTTTACTAAGACATATGTTGTTAGCATTCTTGAGGTAAACATTTCCACATATCAGCAGGTTTGACTTCACAGGATTATATAAAATATAACTTTCTATACCCAAAGTTTCACAAACATTTAGAAGTCTTTGCAGACCTTTAGATGAAGGAGCAAAAACGTCATCAGTATACATTAGGTCAGGGGTGCTCTAGCCTGAGCTACTACCCTGCATGTTTTAGATGTATCCCTCTTCCACCACACCCGACAGTCATTCTCAGGGTTTTTTCAGACCTTGATGAGAGGTTTACCATTTTAATCAGGTGTGTTGGAAGAGGGAAATGTCATGCCCTCTGGCTCTGCCTAGTGGCCCCGCTGCCCCGTGAGTTCCCTGAAACCTCACCACAGCACGCACCCACCACCAGCCCAAACAAAGTGACTATCGTCCAACAGAAGTGAAACAGGAGACGAAAGAAAAAAAGGAAGAGGCTGCCAACACTCCACCAGTACTAACAAAAGACATGCTGGCGAAACCCCACCAACTCTCTGAACCTGTGGGAAAAAAACACCCCAAAAAAATGTCTACGAGCCGTGCCATCACCCACCCAACAATGCACACGCCCCTCCCACCCTAATCTTTAGGATTACGTAGTTAGAGCGCCGGAAAGTTGACCGAGGAGTCCGGAGAGAGTTAGGAATGACGAAACAAAATGGTGGATTATGGAGCTTAATGACTGTTGTCGCTTCTGTCAAAGGAATTTAAAGATTGTTGAGGTTTTCTCACATTCTTCACTCATCTGTGACAAAAGGAAATCTACACCCGTTGTTGTTCTTCTTACATGGTTGTTTTGGGTCCTTTGTCTACGACTCGTCGCAGTGTCACTTTGTTAGGCCCGCCCTCTAACTCTATACTACACTGTGATTGGTCAACCAGGTTCGGGGAAATCTAGCCAAAAGTTACATCGAGTGAAACTAGACTATGACGATAGAACATTAGCTTTACTGATGCTAGGAAGAGCTAGCACGGCTAGGCTAAAATAAATCATGAAGGAGTGTAATCATATGACCTGCTAAAGATGAAAATAATCATTATTAAATGTGAGGCCTTTAATTATTTCAAGTTATTTGAGGGTTTTAAACAATTCTTAACAATAAGATTAAAAATAGACAATTAGCCCCCCCTCCCATCAAATTTACCACTTTGATGGACAGGAAGAGGTGAATCCTTAAAAAAAAATTAAATAAAATACAATCTGGATTACAGCTGCACAATATATTGTTTGAGCATCAACATCGCAATGTACGTGTGCGTAATAGTCACATCACAGGTCCTGCAATTATTTTCTTTATTTTAATACATTTAAATTTTATTTTGTACAGACAAGCTAAACAATGTGGAAAGTGGAGTAAGTAAAGAAAGTACTTCATTTTGTCATTATACATTGTACAATGAAACTTGTCCTCTGCATTTAACCCATCCTTTTTTTGATGCTCTTGGGGTAACCTGCAAGGAGGAGTGGGCAGCCATGGGCGGTGCCCGGGGACCCATCTCCTGCTGTAAAACCAGGCTAAATGTCATCACCTGGTTGGAGGATTTGACCCTCACAAACATGTTTTTGGATGATAGGGGGTAAAACCCATTCAGACACAAGGAGAGAAATATGTAAATTCCACACAGAAAGGGTTAAGGGTTAAGGGTTAGACAGGCAAGAGCGCTAAACACTCAGCCACCATGCCACCAAATGCACCTAATTCTAACCCTGCAAAGGTGCAGGGGTGAGGGTAATATCATAGACAGCAAGACAAAAACAAGAATTAAAAAAAAAAACATTCGAAAATGATTAAAAACACATGATGAAGACATTGTAAAAGGCATCAAGCAAAAATGACAAAGATTAAAATAATGCAAATGTGCAAAAACTGTCAAACAGACAAGATATTTTTTCACTTCAAATCATCTTGTTTCCGTTTCCATTTATCCATCTGTTGACACAGAAAATGAGGAACCTGTAAAACTGTCACTGCTGGGTCTATATGCATTTGTATAACACACCTGCCCCTAACTGATGATTTACCCTCAAGTATTAATCATTAAACAAGTTGAAGGAATTGAATTTGAACAGTTGTAGAACGAGTAAAGAAAAACATATGAAGACCATTTACTCTTCTTCCTCTGTAAGGAGTTCTTGGCCTCGAGGAGTTTGAGGAACCCTCATCATAACTTAACCTTCATACCGCTCCTTTTCAAATGTTTCACTTTAATTTTGTTGTTTGATTTTAAAGGTGTCATTCCAATGAAAACCACTTTTCTCCTTTTGGAATCTGATGGGTCATCCAGAGTTACCAACACATGCTGTGTTTTCTGTATGGTGTGTCCCCTCCACCGTCTGCGTGGTGTGTCCCCTCTACCGTCTGTGTGGTGTGTTCCCTCTACCGTCTGCGTGGTGTGTCCCCTCTACAGTCCGCATGGTGTGTCCCCTCTACTGTCTGCGTGGTGTGTCCCCTCCACTGTCTGTGTGGTGTGTCCCCTCCACTGTCTGTGTGGTGTGTCCCCTCTATTGGATGGATCATTCATAGAAACCAGACACTCAGAAAAAGTCTGTCCACTACACATCACTAGGACATTGGCCCCGACCACTTGGGGTTAAGCCTTTAATCCTTTAATAAAGTTAATATTAATAAATAACCATAGAATGACTCCTTTAATGTTAAATGTGTATAAATAAATAGACATATACAGTGCTCTACCTGTTGCCGGTGCTCCTCCTTGCAGAGAAATGCTCCAGACATGAAGAGGCTGTCCAGACCCCGGAGGTCCAGCCTGCGGAGGGACGTAAGGCGAGGCAGGAGGGTCAGCAGAGAGGCCTCAGTTATGCTGCTACCAGGAAGGGATAGACTGTCCAACTTAGAGCCCAAACACAGACCCACCTGAGGAGGGACAGTGACAGCAAATGACAATGTGTTCGTTTTTCTAATTGATTAAATCAGGTACTGCGTTGTGATGATTTTAAGGAATATTGTTGTGTACTTTCAGTTGCATTTACATTATTGATGAGGATTTATATGATTGGTTTTAGTTCAATGATTTACATATGGTTTTAGAACTGTGTTATATCAACATTTTAGTGTGGATGTATGAATGATATCAGCTTTCTTGGCCATGACACTCTTGCTAAAGTGATTTTTAATCTCAATGAGCTATCTTGTCTTGTCATCTGAACCCGCTTTATCCTCTCTAGGGTCATTGGTGGCCTAATCCAGCTCCAGCAGGTGAAGGCGGGGTACATCCTGTATGCGTCTCCAGTTCATCACAGACTGAACATATACAGTATAGAAAAACAATCATTGTATCATTCACATCTATGGACAATTTAGATTAACCAGTTAACCAATTAACCACTTAACCTATCAGTGCATGTGTTTGGATGGTGGGAGAAAACCCACACAGACACGAAGAGAACATGTAAACTCCACAAAGAAAGGTCTAGTGTGGGAATAGAACCAGCAGCCTTCTGTCTGTGAGGAATGAGTGTTAACTACTGCACCACCCTGTTAACCACTGCACCACCCTGTTAACCACTGCACCACCCTGTTAACCACTGCACCACCCTGTTAACCACTGCACCACCCTGTTAACTACTGCACCACCCTGTTAACCACTGCACCACCCTGTTAACTACTGCACCACCCTGTTAACCACTGCACCACCCTGTTAACTACTGCACCACCCTGTTAACCACTGCACCACCCTGTTAACCACTGCACCACCCTGTTAACTACTGCACCACCCTGTTAACCACTGCACCACCCTGTTAACCACTGCACCACCCTGTTAACTACTGCACCACCCTGTTAACCACTGCACCACCCTGTTAACCACTGCACCACCCTGTTAACCACTGCGCCACCCTGTTAACCGCTGCGCCACCCTGTTAACCGCTGCGCCACCCTGTTAACCACTGCACCACCCTGTTAACCACTGCACCACCCTCCTCAATGAGCCATCTCATAGTTAAATGTGGGAAATTTTTATTTTTTTTATTTGGAAAAAAAGGAAAATACAGAAAGCATTTCATTTCCTGTAAAATACAATACATGAAAAGATAATGGCTGTCTTCAAATTAATATATTTTGTGTCAATAGGTGAAGTTTTAATCTGGTGGGAAATTCAATGTTCACTCTCAAACACACAATGACGTAGAAAAGTACTCAACAGAGTGCAGACTCTGCCAAGGCACATCACCCCCCACACACACACACTGATCAACATCAAAGTTTTATCACTTGTTCCTCATTCCAGTATCAACATTTCCTGAAAATGTGAGCCAAATCCATCCTTAACTTTTTGAGTTGTCTTGCTAACTATCAAACAAATCCACATAAAAGCCAGAGAAAACATAACTCTGCCAATTCCTCAGTGTTAGGAAAAGCTATGTCATTAGTTCCTGGTGCAGTTGCTATGAACTTTGAACCAGAGCTTGTTCAGTTGAATGGGAACTTAAAATGATAAAGTTTGCATGCAAGTACAACACTGGAAAACAGAATGCTCAGTTTCTCTGTTTATATTACAGTGTCTGCCTTTTTTCGGTCCCTTTAAAAACATATTTAAGATTGCTTTTAATGTTGAAATACACATTCAAATCAGTCAGAATAAGAGTAAATCCATCATTTTCCATTGCTTGTTATTATGGTAGTTTGATTTTATTGTGTTGTATGTAAAGTGTCTTTGAGTGCCATAAAATGTATAATAATTATTATTATTATTATTATTATTGTATGTGTACACAGAAAAACTTTGCTGTCTAGATTGATAATTTCATGATTTTAACAGAATCTATGCAGTGAGATTCCAACCAAGTGATACATTTTGATCATACCTCAAAGAGCAGAGATCTGGACATACTGAACCCATCGAGCTGACTGATAATCAGACTGCAGCGTGACTTTCTGCCCAGACTCCTGATCAGCTCCACAGATGAAGACGAAGCCGGGAAGCAGAAAGTGATGTTCCTCTACACAGAGACGCACAACACAGTAGGTTTAGAAACTACTCTCATACACATAGATATATATCCATCTGCAGCCCGCTACTAAAAAAATAAATCATTTTTAGGACCTGAAAGCGTAGATCCTGGCTGGCATTGTACCAGCTGCGGCACACAAGTGAAGCCTCCTTCCTATCTGAGACATGAAGGAAGCTCAGGATATAAACTATGATCTATAATAAGAGACACAAACACAGTATTAGATCAAAATGTCTGGCATTATTTAACAGAGTTTGAAGGGTCCTACTAAACTACGAAACGTATGAACAAGACAAAAAGTACCATAATTTTAGTCATTTATTATATCACATATAACATAATGTATTAGAATATAATGAACATAGTATGTAGAGTGAAAAGGTAAGTCTGAGAAGTACCAAATATGAAAAGGACAAAAAGGATGAAAACTACCAAAGTCTTAGTCATGTATTATATCACAAAGAACACAAAGTATCTGACAACAGCAGCCCTATTTCAATTCAATTCAATTTTATTTATAAAGCCCTAAATCACAACAAAGTCGTCTCAGAGGGCTTTACAAAAACATAATCAACTACAGAAATACATGAAAAGTCCCAGGCATCCCCTGTCCTTAGACCCTCCCCCTGTCCTTAGACCCCCCCCCTGTCCTTAGACCCTCCTTCTCGGCAAGAAAAAACTTCCAAACCCAGTGGGAAAAAGAAGAAATCTTGAGGAGAACCACATTGAAGGACAGATCCACTCCCATGGACGGACAGGCTATAGATGAACGTCCATGTATAAATGCAGGAAGGGGGGCTGGTCCAGACAGGCAGGGGCGGGGGTCCGGGGTCACAGGTCAGCACAGGCGAGATACTCCAGATACTGTCGTCCATGGCTCCCGTGCAGGCACTGTCAGGAGAGCCACCACTCCCCCCAGGGGGGGAGGGGGGAAAGGGGACACCAGGTGACTAGTCATGAACAGACTTGGTATGAAAGATATGTTATAAAAATTACAGAAACAGATGTGAGGAAGAGAAAGAGAAGAAAGAACTCAGTGTCTGTACTTCCCCCAGCATTCTAACTCCTAGGGCAGCCGAGACTGAACTGTGACTCATACATCATGTATACATGATATATGAGTCACATAATTTTTAACTAACCTGACCATAGGCTTTCTCAAACAGGAATGTTTTAAGCCTAATTTTAAATGTAGAGACTGTTTCGGCGTTTTTAATATTAAAGGGAAGCTGATTCCATAAGACAGGGGCCTGATAACTAAAGGCTCTAGCTCCTACTGTACTTTTAGAAACCCTAGGAACTTTCAGTAAACCTGCATTCTGAGAACGAAGGGTTCTATTGGGTTGGTACGGAACCAGATCATCTTTAAGATAAGAGGGGCCCATACCATTAATGGTTTTATATGTAAGGAGGAGGATTTTAAATTTAATTCTAGACTCAACTGGAAGCCAGTGAAGGGTTTGGAGCACAGGGGTGATGTGTTCTCTTGTATTTGATCCTGTTAATAATCTTGCTGCTGCATTTTGAACCAGTTGAAGCTTTTTAGGGAATATTTAGGACATGCTACAAGTAAGGAGTTACAATAATCTAATCGTGATGTAACAAATGCATGAATTAATTTTTCTGCAGTCGTTTTAGACAGAATATTCCTAATTTTGGCTAATGTTGCGCAGGTGAAAGAAGGCTGTTCTGCAAGTTTGTTTGATATGCATTTTGAATGAAAGATCTGGATCAAATAAAACTCCTAAATTTTTAACTGTGGCACTGGGTGTTACACTTAAGTTGTCCAGAGTAACTATGTGGTCAGGTAGGGAGTCTCTCACATCTTTAGGACCAATTATAACGACTTCAGTTTTTTCAGGGTTCAGTAAAAGATAATTGGCACTCATCCAAATTTTTATGTCTTGTACACAAGTACTTAGTTTATCTATTTGTCTGGTCTGGTCAGGTTTAATCGATAAATATAGCTGTGTGTCATCCGCGTAACAATGAAAATTAATGCCATGATTTGTAATGATGTTACCTAAAGGGAGCATATATAGTGTAAACAAAATAGGCCCAAGGACTGACCCTTGGGGCACGCCATAATTAACTCTGGAGGACTGCGATGATTGTTTGTTGATGTAAACAAATTGGTAGCGATTAGATAAATATGATTTAAACCAGCAGAGGGCTGCTCCTCTAATACCTATATCATATTCTAATCTGTGCACTAAGATACTGTGGTCAATGGTGTCAAAGGCTGCACTAAGGTCTAATAACACCAGGACCGATATTAGTCCGATGTCAGCGGCTAATAATAAGTCATTAGTAACTTTAACTAACGCCGTTTCAGTGCTATGATGGGCACGAAAGCCAGACTGAAACTGTTCAAATAAACTATTATCCTGCAGGAATTGGCACAGCTGTTTAACTATTACTCGTTCTAAAACCTTTGACAGGAAGGGCAAATTGGATATAGGCCTATAATTGGCTAAAATGTCAGGATCTAGGGTAGGCTTTTTCAGAATTGGTTTAATAACAGCATATTTAAATGACTGTGGCACATATCCAGTAATTAATGAAGTGTTAATTATATTTAGGACAGTGTTAATAATTAGGGGCAGAATCTCTTTAAAGAGTTTTGTTGGGATTGGATCTAAGAGGCAGGTGGCTGATTTCATCATTCACTAACCCTAATAAGAAAAACTAGACTTTCCTGAAGGAAATGTAACCCATGGGTTTGTCTCTTGTCGGATCGCTGGAGTTGTGGCTGGTGAAAGAAAGAAATATCTGTTGTTCACTTCATATGTGGAATCTGTCAGTGTTTGTGGACTGAGTCACTTCTATTAAAGCTCCTCCCATTTTCTGTGAGTAAGGGACCGTTGCCTGCAGGGCTCTACAGTGCGCCCATTTCACTCGCATTTTCGAGCAAATATTTCAGCGTGCGAACGAGGAAAACAAAACAGTCGCACATGTGTGAGTGCTTCTTGCAGCAACAATAAGGCACACAGACCTGAGGAGCTAATTATGGCAAAAGCCAAAGTGTTCACATAGCCGCGCGTTGTGTTTATTATATCATGCGTTACAGGACGCGTTCTGGTACGCGCACTGGTGCGCGCAATGGCACGCGTTCTAGCACGCGTTACGGAACGCGTGCTAGAACGCGTGCTGGACCGCGTTGCCAAACGCGTGGTGGCGTGTCAGAACGCGTGCTAGAACGCGTAATGTAACGCGTGATATAAACACAACGCGCGGCTATGTGAACACTTTGGCTTGCCATAGGAACGAGAACGATGGAACAAGAGCGCGTCCTGTAACGCGTGATAGCGCGCCAGTGCGCGTGCTAGAACGCGTTCTGTAATAAAGACAACGCGTGGCTATGTGAACACTTTGGCTTGCCATAGCTAATGAAAATCTACTAGAAATGAATTAAAAGTGTGTGAACAGCTCCACATAGAGACGAACACGGCACATATTGAAAGGATTAACCCTTTAACTCCTGATGCGTCAGCGCTGACACGTTCTGAGTGGATGGTTTAGTTTAAAAATTCAGACAAATTCAAGTGTTTTTTTAACTGTTATTTTACTGAGAATTTTGTTCATGGAACTGATGTACAGGTGTCGAAAAGCAAGTGATTAAGAAAAAGAAAAAGCCCAAACTAAAACTACTGGAACCAAATTACAACACTAGTTATTTATTCATTTTTTTTTTTTTACTTCATTTTGGGTTTTGTGGGTTTTTGGTTTTTTGTCCTTTTTTTCCACGTTATTTCTTATTTTGTGAATATATATTAGTTTCTGTTGATGTTGCTTATTTTGTTTATTTTTCAGTTTTTTTATTTTATTATTTTTCTTTAATTGTGTTCTGTTAGTGTCTTAGTTTGTTCATGTTACATATTATTTTGTTATTTTATTTATTATTCATTTTTGTTCATTTTACTGATCACTTTGACTGTTTTTTGTTCATTGTGTTGCTTATTTTATCTCATTTTATTTTTTACAGTGTCTCAGTCTCAGGGGTTAAAGGGTTAATCATTCTAAAATGGATCTAATAACAAGGCAGCCAATACAACGTTCTAAAATGTATCAAAGGACAAAACATCCCATAATACAAAGTTATGTTATGGTCTGCTCTAAATTAACACAAATGACAGCAGTCATTCAACAATGTTGGTATCTGTGCGTAAGTACTGCACTGTAAATAAATACACATTTAAAACTAAAACGGACTTGTGCCCCTATTTTTTTTTGTGTGCTCCTAAATTTTTTAACTTAGAGGCACGTGTGCTCCTGGAAAAAAAAGTTAGTGTAGAGCCCTGGTTGCCTGGGAAACCGGCCTGGAGTTACACTTGCAGAAGCAGGCACAGACGCAAACACACAGGTGATCATGAGTGACAGGAGGGTGTGAGGAACAAGTACATGTACTTTTTATGTGTGTACTGTGAAAAATAAGTGAGTTAGAACAATTTGAAAAACACTGAACTCAACATGAGACAGAAATGATTTTTCCAATAGAAGTCTATTGACAGAAATCCCTGACATCATCCCAAACAGGTTCCTGTCATTTCACTTTAAAAAGAGCTAGATCTTCAAACCCTGGTTTGTTTGAATTCTCACAACCATGGCAACATTTGTGGAAAAGATTGTTTGTCTACTATTTATGGTTTTGCCGTGAGGACGAGTTATTGAGACATTTTTCAGCTTAATTTTTTCTTCTCTCGTGCTCTAGCGATGACATCACCCACTGATAAAAAGTCAGATTTTGGTCTTTTCAGGGTGGATTTACTGAGTTCTCTATCGACAACCGTAAATCACACCCTCATGACAATCACATCCTAAAGACACCACAAAAATGACTGTGTTTGAAAGTTTAAATGAAGTCTGTGCAACAAAGTATCACGAAGCAGCAAAGTTTTTTGTTGGCCCCATTAAGAATGAATGGGGTTTTTGTTGCCATGCCAACACAAAAACCGTAGGATATAGGGAGCCTAAGTCTCCGCCTCTTCTGGTCGGTCCACTGGGCCTAAGTTCGGAAAAATGTAACATGACAGTGGATGAGGATAAAATAATTATTTTCTGCTCCACTTTACTTTATGTCCTGAATCACACATTTGCTGTACTTTAATTAAAATCATAACCAATGATGTGTGTTTGGAGTTTCTTTGATACGTGTTTTGTGATTTATTATCGTGTAAAAATATGTCATTATTTGGACTCTGTTTGGACTACATATCAGACGTCACATATCAGACGTCACAGCAGAATCTTTCCCTGTAAACTTTTCTAAACCGTATACCACCTTTTCTATTTTTCATTTGTAAATGCCTGTGTGTTTTATGTCCCGGTGTAATCACAACACCATTTCCACATGTTCCCTCTACCGCTTCCCGGCTGACGAGAGCTTGTCCCGCATGCTGGCTCTCACTCGACCAACTATCTCTCCCCCGGAGTAGCTGCCACTTTCCACATGCCCCGATTTAAAGTGGGTTTTCTCCACGTTTGATGCTCTTGCCTTCGTCCTGAAAGAAGGAGGTGAAGCTCGCCAAAGTCACAGCCATTTTCAAAGAGTTTGATGGTGAAGCTTGGTGATGACGTCATATTTGTGAGACGAACGTTGTAATCCATTACTTACTCTGACATAAAACCTAACGTAACTTTGGATGTCTGTCCAAAGTCAGTACTTTCTCAATGTGAAAATGGATCTTTAAAATTCACACACATCATATGTGAAAACCGTAGCACATTTCAAACGAGACCAGAAAATTACTTTTATCCATCCATTGACTCACGTTCATTTTTTTATGGCATTTAGGTCCCTATATCGGAATTATGAAAACACAGGTGTAATCCAATCCAACGATTTTTTTTACAATTTACTGCAAGACGCTCCAATGTTTAGTTTGCGAGTTAAATTCATGTCGGCTGGACATTTTTGCCTGGTTTTTCATATTTTATAAGAAATCCGTGAATCCCAATGTCAATCCAATAGATCGCATATGTTTCGAGACCAGTTCGCACATTTTAGCGTCAAAACCTATGGTCTATTTACAGCGTTTTTCCCAAAGTTTTTTTATATATGTCAGAAGAAGAAGAAAAAAAAGTACTAATAATAAATATAATGAAAAATATATCGCTGTGTTTTGCGTTGGATGCAAGCACACGGAGAATGACCAAGAAATTGGGACTTTTCGTAGTTTAGTAAGACAGGACTTTTAAGGCTGCTTATAACTGACTGACTCATCGTTTTACTGAAGCTCTGTCATGTGGTTAGTGAATAGAATTATTTTATTGTCATTATACACGTGTACAATTAAATACATAAAAAACCAGCACCTCCAGTACAATATACAGAATAAACAGCATAAAAGCAATATATTTCAATTATAACTATGCGTATCCTGTGATAGGTTCAATATAAGTTAGAACTGTATGACTTATTTTAAAGAAAATTGCACAATATAGTAGCCCAAGTTATGTTGTACAAAAGAGGAAACACCAGTACAGTATCATTAGCATGTGTCAGGTGGAAACTCCAGCCTTACAGTTCCTTAAATCAGCCTGCGAGTATAGTTTTGTTTCTTTTCATAGTTTTTCTTCCTAACTTACCTCCAGTGGCAGCTCAGGTGTCTCCATAGTGTCCTCTCCATCGCTGTCTGCCATGTCAGTTTCTGCTTCTTTCTTGTAAAGTCTATCAACCAGCTTAACTCATTCAGCCCTCAGGCCTAATATTTAGTTGTTGTTTTTTTTTAGCTAAAATGGCGACTGGAAAATGATTGAAAACGTTTTATACAGACTTTCTTCATCTTAATATGTTAATACCTCAATCAAATATCCGATGCGAAAGCAACAAAATCCATCACCGTGTTACGTTAGCACCTTCTGTCATCTCCACTTAAACCCTCCGCTTCAATCTGCCACAGGCGGTGCTACTCTCTAATGCGTCCGACTGGAAAGTGTTTTCACATGAATGTTCCGTATCAGTTGTACACTGTAAACCAGTGGTGACAAAGTCATTTAACGTCATACATGTAGTCTGAATATGTGTACCCAGTACCAAATTAATTTCTCTTTGAAAACCTGCAGCTTACAAGAAGTTTATAACAGGGGAGAATTTGATTTTTAAAATATCCAGTCATTTCGATATCCCCTTTTGTTATTCATTTTTCTAACATCATCTTTTCATTCACAGGCCACAACGTCTATGTTCTTCATCACAGGAATGCTAATTATTGTCAAATACATCGTCTAATGTCAAGAATGGAGGAGTTTACAGAGAGAGTTATTAGACGAAGAATCTAGCAGCAGGTGAAACTACGTCATATGTTAATGTCATAGCTTTAACCAACATCCTTATTAACCCAAAAACATGTATTCATTACCTTCTCCGTATTTTTTCCAAACACACATAAATAGATAACATAGATAAACATTTATTCTCCATTTGTGCAGGACACATAGTGCAGTGAAATCACATAAAAACAAGAACACAAGACAAACGTAGAACTATAGAAAACAACTAAGAGATAATAAATACAATAATAAATAATGATAAATACAACCAACTAAATTAAAATTAACATCCACAGCAAGGATGAAGAGGTAGATATTTGCACAGTTGTACATGCATACACACAACATATTGCACTTGTCCTCTTATTGAATACTGGCCAACTGTGGCAGGGAAGAAGCTGTTAAAAAGTGGTGTGTGTGATGATGATCATATCTGCCCTCCTGTGTGTCAGGTTGTATGTGCTGTGTGTGTGTTTGAATAGGAAGTGAGCTGGATGTTGTGCATCTGTACTAATTCTCTGAGCTCTCTTGTGGCTGAATTGTGTGTATATGGTGTTCACAGATGGGAGGTCAATGCCTAGATTTTTTTCTGCAGTGTGTATGACTTTTTATAGAGCCTTCCTCTCTCTCTGTGATGTGTTTCCATACCATACAGTGACCCCAAATGTTAAAACACTCTCCACCAGTCCCCTATAGACCTGGGTCAGAGGGCCACGGTGTCCCCTGTAGACCTGGGTCAGAGGGCCACAGTGTCCCCTGTAGACCTGGGTTAGAGGGCCACAATGTCCCCTGTAGACCTGGGTCAGAGGGCCACAGTGTCCCCTGTAGACCTGGGTCAGAGGGCCACAGTGTCCCCTGTAGACCTGGGTCAGAGGGCCACAATGTCCCCTATAGACCTGGGTCAGAGGGCCACGGTGTCCCCTATAGACCTGGGTCAGAGGGCCACAGTGTCCCCTGTAGACCTGGGTCAGAGGGCCACAATGTCCCCTATAGACCTGGGTCAGAGGGCCACGGTGTCCCCTATAGACCTGGGTCAGAGGGCCACGGTGTCCCCTGTAGACCTGGGTCAGAGGGCCACAGTATCCCCTGTAGACCTGGGTCAGAGGGCCGCAATGTCCCCTATAGACCTGGGTCAGAGGGCCACAATGTCCCCTATAGACCTGGGTCAGAGGGCCACGGTGTCCCCTATAGACCTGGGTCAGAGGGCCACGGTGTCCCCTGTAGACCTGGGTCAGAGGGCCACAGTGTCCCCTGTAGACCTGGGTCAGAGGGCCACAGTATCCCCTGTAGACCTGGGTCAGAGGGCCACGGTGTCCCCTGTAGACCTGGGTCAGAGGGCCACAATGTCCCCTGTAGACCTGGGTCAGAGGGCCACAGTATCCCCTGTAGACCTGGGTCAGAGGGCCACAATGTCCCCTGTAGACCTGGGTCAGAGGGCCACAGTGTCCCCCGTAGACCTGGGTTAGAGGGCCACAATGTCCCCTGTAGACCTGGGTCAGAGGGCCACAGTATCCCCTGAAGACCTGGGTCAAAGGGCCACAGTATCCCCTGAAGACCTGGGTAAAAGGGCCACAATGTCCCCTGTAGACCTGGGTCAGAGGGCCACAGTGTCCCCTGTAGACCTGGGTCAGAGGGCCACAGTATCCCCTGTAGACCTGGGTCAGAGGGCCACAATGTCCCCTGTAGACCTGGGTCAGAGGGCCACAGTGTCCCCTGTAGACCTGGGTCAGAGGGCCACAATGTCCCCTGTAGACCTGGGTCAGAGGGCCACAGTATCCCCTGAAGACCTGGGTCAGAGGGCCACAGTATCCTCTGAAGACCTGGGTAAAAGGGCCACAGTGTCCCCTGTAGACCTAGGTCAGAGGGCCACAGTGTCCCCTGTAGACCTAGGTCAGAGGGCCACAGTATCCCCTATAGACCTGGGTCAGAGGGCCACGGTGTCCCCTATAGACCTGGGTCAGAGGGCCACGGTGTCCCCTGTAGACCTGGGTCAGAGGGCCACAATGTCCCCTGTAGACCTGGGTCAGAGGGCCACAGTATCCCCTATAGACCTGGGTCAGAGGGCCACGGTGTCCCCTATAGACCTGGGTCAGAGGGCCATGGTGTCCCCTGTAGACCTGGGTCAGAGGGCCACAATGTCCCCTGTAGACCTGGGTCAGAGGGCCACAGTATCCCCTGTAGACCTGGGTCAGAGGGCCACAATGTCCCCTGTAGACCTGGGTCAGAGGGCCACAGTATCCCCTGAAGACCTGGGTCAGAGGGCCACAGTATCCCCTGAAGACCTGGGTAAAAGGGCCACAATGTCCCCTGTAGACCTGGGTCAGAGGGCCACAGTGTCCCCTGTAGACCTGGGTCAGAGGGCCACAATGTCCCCTGTAGACCTGGGTCAGAGGGCCACAGTGTCCCCTGTAGACCTGGGTCAGAGGGCCACAATGTCCCCTGTAGACCTGGGTCAGAGGGCCACAGTGTCCCCTGTAGACCTGGGTCAGAGGGCCACAATGTCCCCTGTAGACCTGGGTCAGAGGGCCACAGTGTCCCCTGTAGACCTGGGTCAGAGGGCCACAGTATCCCCTGAAGACCTGGGTCAGAGGGCCACAGTATCCCCTGAAGACCTGGGTAAAAGGGCCACAGTGTCCCCTGTAGACCTAGGTCAGAGGGCCACAGTGTCCCCTGTAGACCTAGGTCAGAGGGCCACAGTGTCCCCTGTAGACCTGGGTCAGAGGGCCATGGGGTCCCCTGTAGACCTGGGTCAGAGGGCCATGGGGTCCCCTGTAGACCTGGGTCAGAGGGCCACAGTGCAGGCCTGCCTTCCTGAGCAGCCTTATAAAATAAAATCTCTGCTGGGCTTTTTTCACTGTTACAACAGTGGTTATGGCCCACCTCAGGTCTGGTGCCACCTGTAAACCCAGGAATCTGTGGCTGTGGGCACACCCCACCTCAACCTCCACCTTCTCCACCGCAGTACCATTGATAAAAAATGGGCTAAAGAGGGGGTGGGCTCTTCCCGAAGTCCATTACCACTTCCCTTGTCTTTGTCACAGTAAGGGGCAGGTTGTTCACCCCCCCATAGACCAGAATGCCCCCACCACCACCCGTGATGACACCCAGAATCATCATTTCATCCTCATACTTAATGATGACCATGATGTCCAGGGTGGAGACGCAGTCGTGGGTGTACATCGTGAACAGCTTTGGACACCGACAGCAGCCCTGTGGTGACCTGATGGTTAGCTTAGTAGACACCCTCCCTCCCATCCACACCACCCGTGGTCTTTCAGTCAGGAAGCCCAAGATCCAGTTACAGGTGGGAGTTGGGACACCGAGGTCTGTCAGCCTCCCCACCAGCCTGGCAGGGTGAATGGTATTAAACGCTGAGCAGTAGTCCAAGAAGAGCATCCTAACATATGTCCCTCTGTTGTCCAGATGTTTCAGGATATGGTGTAGAGCGATGGCCACTGCATCATCCTCTGAGCGGTTGGGTTGGTACGCAAACTGGAGGGGATGAGTTGTGGCTGGCACCCTATGGTTAATGTGTGTTAAAACCAGTTTTTCTAAACACTTCATGGCCACTGGCCTGAAGTAATTATGAGTGGACAGGTGTAACTTTTTTGGGAATGGTAAAATAATAGAAGATTTAAAAAGATGGGGGAACACTCTTTGGTTCAGGGACAAGTTAAAAATGCCTAAGTACACACCAGCCAATTGTTCTGCACAGGCCTTCAGAACTCTGGGAGGGATCCTATCAGGTCCCACAGCTTTGTGGGGTTTGACCTGCATCAAAGCCTTCAGGACCCGAGTGTCCATAGTGTTACAGAGGGCTTTTCAAGGGGTGTCTGTGTTCAGTCTGTCGAATCTGGTGTAAAAGGTGTTCAGACTGTTTGGAAGGGTAACATCCTGAGGATCTGTAGGTGTTATTTTCTTGTAGTTTGTGACTGCCTGTATGCCCGACCACATACTGCACATGTTGTTAATCTGGTAAAGGCCTTCAGGTCGCTGTGAGTAAGCCTTCTGTGCAGCTAAGATGGATTTTTGTAGCTCATAGCGGGCTGCCTTGTATGTCTCTTGATCCCCAGATGTGAAGGCCTCCTGCTTTTCCCTGCTTTTCCTTTTTATAGTTCCATTGAACCAGGGTTTTTGGTTTGGATATACTCACACAGTTCTGAAGGGGGCACATACCAATGAGCACCAGCTGATGTAGTCACTCACCACCTGTGTGTACTTGTGGATGTCACATGTGGCCACGTTAAAGATGTTCCAGTCCGTTGCCTCCAGACAGCCCTGCAGACTGGCCTTAACACTGTCAGTCCAGGTGTTGACAGCTCTGACAGTGGCTGCCTGTGTCTTCAGTCTCTTGGTCAGTGGCAGCCGCTGAACTTTTATCTTGGGTGGGCGCACTATAATTGGCAATAATTGGTCAAATGTATCTTATCAAGGCGGCATTATGGGGCTCTGAAAAATATAAGTTAAAAAACAGATCCAGATAGTGGAAAGATTCGAAGATGCTGTTTACGCAGCTCCTCTCCACATGTCTGTGACGTTACCACTTCATTCAGTATCAAAGCACATGCGCCAAGCTCAAAACAACAACAATGGTAAAGTGTGCACCGTTACTGTGCTTCCTATTGCTATTGTACCAGAATATGATTCGTATTCATTAATACCACATAAAACACACACTTGTAGAGATCACAATTCATTCATTTATTTTGGATTTAGCCCGGAGGAACCGAAAGACAACAAAATCTGTTCCACTCTGCAGGCTGGAGTTGGCGATATTATCCCCCACCCAAATGTGGTGTAGACCTGGAGGATAATATGACAATATTAACAATAAGGACACAAGTGTAATATCAATACCGGGAGTAAGTTTGTTTTTAATATGGGACGTTTCAGTATTTAAGGGACGTTTGACAACCCTACACATAGAGCACTGTAGGCAACCTGTCAACCCAATGAACACATACAGCTCTACTGTCTATGAACATTAGCTTATATGCTAATCAGCGGTTTTAGCAAAACACCGGTGGTAACGTTAGTGTATGACAACTTCACAGTTAACAGTATTGACAGTTTCATAGCTAAAGCTTTCATTTCATAGCTAAAGTTGCTGAACTTACCATCAGAT
Organism: Siphamia tubifer; assembly: GCA_020466265.1. NCBI lineage: Eukaryota > Metazoa > Chordata > Actinopteri > Kurtiformes > Apogonidae > Siphamia > Siphamia tubifer. Next base: position 562,651 of record CM035788.1, read on the forward strand.
TGAAGTGGTGGCTGCCTTAACAGCCAATCACAGCTCACTTGACCACAGTCTCTTTGTGGCAGGTTTGTGGTTAAAACACTCTCTATCTAACTACTCCTTTAGCTGTTTTCTTGAGCTTCTACATCCAACGATAGCACACGTTGTTCCCGAACCACTTTTCCGCTTGTCGTTGTCAATAATTTTTCTCACTAAATCACTTGGTGTTAACATGGAAAGTCAACAGGAGGCTGCCAGAAAGGAAGTGAAGAGCATAATCAGGAAATAAAGCAGAAACGAGTCGTAAGTTCATAGTGCTTTACACATCTTTGAGCATGATGACGTTCCATATTTGCCAGCCAATAAACAGCCAGGCTGCCAGACTCACGTGCATGCGCCCCTGTGGCCTCCTATCAAATGTATTATGTCACGTGTAGACTCCTGGTAGAGTGACTCAATGTTAAGTTAATGGAGAAAATGGTGGGCGCCCCGTTCAACGTAACAACGTAACGTAAGCAAAACGTAACTGGTTTTGTGAATATGAAAGATACGGTTGCAAAGGATTAAATGACAAATATCAGAACTATGTTAAATTAATACTTTAATAAATATATCAAAGATGTTAGCCTGTTAATTGAAATGTTTTGAGATCAAATCATGTTTTTTTTTGTTTTGTTTTTTTTCCATGTCTGCCATGGGGCAGCGCCCCTGCGCCCTGGCGGACCGGCCGCCACTGCTCTTGGTGTAGGTGGGGCTGAGCCTGATAGCCAGGTGATCAGACTTACCAAAGTGGGGTTTGGGTTCGGCCTCAAAAGCCTTCCTAATATTACTGTAGCAGTGATCCAAAGTCTTATTCTCCCTGGTTGGAAAAGTCACAAACTGATGACATTTTGGAAAATGTTTCTTAAAATTACAGTGATTAAAATCTCCCAGGACGATAAAAGCAGCATCAGGGTATTTGCTTTTGTGTTTCATGTCATGAAATTCCCCAAGGGCAGCGTCCTCTTTAGTGGAGGGGGAAATATACACAACACTCACAATAATACACTGCAGTAAATAAAACGGCTGTAGCTTCACAGTTATAAATTCCACGTTTACAGAGCAAGATCTAAATTCAAATAACAAAGGCTCTGAGCTCTGTTGGCTCTACATACAATCACTATTTTCCAAAGAAACATCCAAATATTTCTAAATACTTTTATGCAGCCAACACTTGTGCTTACAAGGTTCAAACTTCAAAAGTCTTGCTTAGCTATATTTATTGTATGTTTTCTTGCACTGTTTGAAGAAGTCTAAAAACTTTTTTATACAGTTGTGTTTACACTCAATTTATATAAAATGTGTTTGTATTCCTCCAGGACACATTGGAGGGATTATATCTCTCAGCTGGCCTGGGAACACCTCGGGATTCACCTGGAGGAGCTGGGTGAGGTAGCTGGGGTGAGGGAAGTCTGGGCTGCTCTGCTGAGGCTGCTGCCCCCATGACCCGGACCCAGATGAAGGGGGAGATGACGACGACGACAACGTGTTTGTATTACACTCACTTTGCTTTCATATTCTTTTTTGTTAGGCTTTTCAGAATACAACCATATGTGACACTTTTGCAGCGGTATTTACAGTTTAGTTGAAATACTTGAAAATGTTAGGGTATTGCAAACAGCTTGAGAGTCTCTGAAAGGCCTTAGTCTCCAGTGGGCCTTGCAGTTGGTGCACCATGCCTTCTTGACGAGGACAACCATTCCACCACCGCGGGTCTTCACAGATGGCTTTAAAGACAGCAGTACTGCAAGATGCAGAAATAGGTGTGGTCTGGGCTCTACCAATCACCAAACACCTACATCATATAGTTCCTGGAAAACTAAAAAAGACCCTGCCTGCCAGGAGGAATTACGAATGGTTCATATAGTGGGAAAGGGCTTGTTATTCATCATTCAACTCATGATGAAGCCATCTATAGCAGAATCTTGCTCTATTGGAAAAAACAACACTTTGGTATATCTCTACAATTTCTTAGGGGGGGGGGTAAATATTTGATTGCAATTTTAAATCTTACCCATGGCGGCTAATATATCCCACCCCCCGACAGGTTCCATTGTAATAAGATGATCAACATGAATACCATTTTGCCTCTGAGTGGCCAACCAGTGGAGGTCTCTGTAAAATATGAATATTTATCTGGGCCTGGTACTTTCACAGATTTTATCAATCATGTGGACACTATTGATGTTGAAAACTGACATTTATTTAAACCAATTTCACACAAGACAGAACTACATCAAATTGAATTTTAACGAGGTTATGCACAAAATTAACGACATGTTCTCCTCATTCACTTGTCTTTCTTCTTCCGCATACAATCATCATTCAGTCAGCCGTGAATAACATTATTATTTCTTTCCATAGATTGTCTGGCAGTATTGTTAGCTGGTTAAAAAGCCCATTTTCTGAGGCCATCTTAAAAAAAAAAGGTTAATTCTGAATCAATACAAATACACAGGATTACCATTTCTACAATGCATGAATATACCATACACTAAAAACATCTGTGGGAAAATAAAGTTTTTCTCCTAAAGGAAATAAGTACATTATTTACAAAAATAATTCTGAAAAGTATTCACTAATCTAGAAAAATGTGCTGAGGTAATTACAGGGTAAATGTTATTTAACCTAAAGTTGTTTAACATTGATGATCAAAGACATTGTAATGACCTGTAATAACGTTAGCATTGATGTGTCTATATGTACATGTGTGTGAAGCTCATCAAATCTAATGTAACTAAACCTGTGACGTTTTTCTACTAAATATACAAGCTATTCCATTAAAACAAATATACAAAATATACTACAAATATAAGGCAAAGTGTATTTTCAAGTTTACAAAAGAATCTGCAAACATTATACATACAACAACAGCAAAAACTTATTTGTTATTTTAGAGGTTTTAGAAAGATCATAGTGTAGATTAAATTAATAATTAAGTATAGATTAACCTCCTAAGATTTTTTTTTTCATTTCTCTGGGCTATTTGGGACCTGGTGAGTTTAAAAACAAAGAATTAGTGCCATATATATATATATATATATATATATATATATATATATATATATATATATATATATATATATATATACACATAGGGTTTTTTTCAAGTCAACTTATCGGTCAATAAAGTCTAAAGCCTGATTTATACCCTTCGTTAATTACGGAAACTGATGTTTTCATCTGGTTCTGGGGGTAGTTTCACCCGTCAGTTTGTCTGTTGGTCAAGACCTTAGCAATCCAGTGAGCTCGGGGCAAAAGGGTTCAACATCACAGGAAATTGTGAGGGCAGTCGAGAGGCCCAAGTGTAAAATTTTGGAATTCCACCCACGAAGAAGGTTCCTGCTAGGATCTGTGCATAGGCTAATTCAGGACAGGTATCAATTTTGCAACTTATGATTAGTTGCTGTACTGCTCTGTGGGGCTATGCTCTGCTTTTTTTTTTTTTAACATTAACCGTTAGTCAATTTAACAATGCCATTAAAGCTATGCCTGAATGTTTGCTTAAAACTATCCAAAACCATTTGAAATATGATAGTTTACATCCCATATTGCCAGGGATAATTGTGAAAGCTGTGCAAATAGATGGCAAAAGTACAAAGAAGTTTACAAGAGAATGCTTACGAGAAAAGTTTCACCCAGTCAGACCACAAAGAAATACACCTTGCTTTACTGAAAGTCAGTTTTACGCAGGATTAGATATTTCAAATGCAACATCTGTAATACGGACGGAGGAATAAATACCACCTCCGGGAGCAACGTCGGGAACAGAAAGATGAATTTCATCCTGTTCGGAGGTATAAAGCAGGCTTAAGTTGAGTTGACGTGTCGTAACGATGTCATCACATTGTCAGTGGAGAATCAACACAGACACAGCTAAAAAAAAAAAAAAGGTGAACATATGTCTGCATTTGGTCTGGACCCATAACTCTAAAACCGGACTGTCCACACGTCTGTCACACGTCCTCAGTTTTCATATTATGTGTAAAACATTTAAGGCAGCAGCCGACAACACGAACACCACACTGTCCATATCATGTTTGGGGGGGGGGGCGGGCGTGTTGTCTGCAGTGTTTATCACACAGGTTAGCTACTATCACACACGTTAGCTGCTCGTATCACTCACATTATCGTATCACTCACATTAGCTGATACCTCTTCAGATGGCTGTTTTTTTTTCATCTAAAGTGAAGTATTTCCACACCTGCGATGTGTCTGTCACTCTCTTTTGTTATGTTAGCCCACCACAACTGTGTTACTTGCAGCAGCTGTGTCTTGTTTAGAGACAGACAGAGAGAGAGAAAGAGAGAGGAAAGAGAGGAAAGAGAGGAAAGAGGGAAAGTGCAACATGGTTCAGAGAGCATAAAGTGAGTAAGAGAAGATAGTTTTTTACTTCTTCATTTACAACAGCTGACCCCTTTCACTTTTCATTTGCTCCACTTGTATCCTTCCTGTGATCCATCAGCTGGAGGTTTTTAATTGTTTCACCTCCTCAATTTCCATTCCATGCACCTTTTCTTATTTGATAAGCAAGGGTCACACCTCCGTTTCTTTCCTCTGTCCATCTTCTTTCGCTTCTTCATCGCTGGTTCTCTCCTGCTCTGTTTTGTCTGTGTCTCCATGACGTTCTGACAAGTCAGGAGGCACAGAGTTGTTGTTGTTGCTGTTGCTGTGGCAACAAGAAGCAGAGCGGTACGTTGCAGAGATGGGCGACAGAGTGTCAGCGTCTCGATCAGGACCACAGCTAAAAGACGGAGATGGAGGAGGGAAGGAGGAGCAGATGGATGGCTGAGGAGAAGAGAGGAGGAGATTAAGAGTGAAAGAGTGAAACAAGGAGAGGAGAGGAGAGGAGAGGAGAGGAGAGGAGAGGAGAGGAGGGGAGGGGAGGAGAGGAGAGGAGAGGAGAGGAGAGGAGAGGAGAGGAGAGGAGAGGAGAGGAGAGGAGAGGAGAGGAGAGGAGGGGAGGGGAGGAGAGGGGGAGGAGAGGAGGAGGAGAGGAGGAGGGGAGGGGAGGGGAGGGGAGGGGAGGGGAGGAGAGGAGAGGAGAGGAGAGGAGAGGAGAGGAGAGGAGAGGAGAGGAGAGGAGAGGAGAGGAGGGGAGGGGAGGGGAGGAGAGGAGAGGAGAGGAGAGGAGAGGAGAGGAGAGGAGAGGAGAGGAGAGGAGAGGAGAGGAGAGGAGAGGAGAGGAGGGGAGGGGAGGAGAGGAGAGGAGGAGGAGAGGAGGGGGAGGAGGAGAGGGGGAGGAGGAGAGGGGGAGAAGGAGAGGGGGAGGAGGAGAAGAGGAGGAGGAGAGGAGGAGGAGGAGAGGAGGAGGAGGAGAGGAGGAGGAGAGGAGGAGGAGAGGAGGAGGAGAGGAGGAGGAGGAGGAGAGGAGGAGGAGAGGAGGAGGAGGAGAGGAGGAGGAGGAAAGGAGGAGGAGGAAAGGAGGAGGAGGAGGAGAGGAGGAGGAGAGGAGGAGGAGAGGAGGAGGAGAGGAGGAGGAGGAAAGGAGGAGGAGGAGAGGAGGAGGAGGAGAGGAGGAGGAGGAGAGGAGGAGGAGGAGAGGAGGAGGAGGAAAGGAGGAGGAGGAGAGGAGGAGGAGGAGGAGGAGAAGAGGAAGGGAGGGGAGGGGAGGGGAGGGGAGGGGAGGGGAGGGGAGGGGAGGGGAGGGGAGGGGAGGGGAGGGGAGTTTTTGTTCAGTGGTAAAGGGTTTATATGAGAAGTGACTAACATCGAATGAGCTGATAAGAAGGAATGCAGATGAATAGAATAAATTCCCTATTTATTTTTCTTAATGACACAGGAATAATTAAAATGATCCATGGTATGATTTCATTCCCTCATAAAGTTGAGCTAGGGTTAGTGTTAACACACTCATGTACAGTAGGTGGCAGCATGCGCCAATTAGGTGAAATCTGCCAATAAACTATAAGAAGAAGAACAATCAGCTGATTTGTTTTACAATGATGATCAAAAGGTTACATACATTACTAAAGAACATAATGTCATGGTCGTCTTTGAGTTTCCAATCATTCTTACAACTTTTATTTTCCTGTCATAGACTGATTGAAACACACTTGTTTTTGTCAACATTCATGTACTTTGGTTCGTTTATTAATTTATTATGAATCTACTGAAAATGTAACCAAATCTACTGGGTCAAAAATATAATATAATTATTAAGTTTGCTGAAACTGCATCAATTCTGTCAAAGATTCAGTCAGAAGTTTGTGGATGTGCTACTGAAAGCTAACCAGACTGTCGTCAGATCTTGCTACATTCATTTAGTAGCAGCGGCCCGCTACTAATTACCCCCCGCCACTTCTTCAAATTTCTATAAATTTTATGTTTGTTGCAAATACGTCACTGCATTGAAAACAGAAGTAGACCGAACTACAGATAAATATCTTGAATAATATACTCTTTGCGAGAGCGCACCTTGGAAGTGACGGATCAGCTGATCAGACAATTGGAGGAGTATATCTGTGTGATTCGGGCAACGAAAAGGTCGATTTATTATGGTAGTTTGAGATAACTCATCATTTTTAAACGTTAAATAGATATGCACCAAATATTGACAGCCAGCTACCGTTACGTAACATAACAGCTTAACTTAATTGTGCGCGGTGCCAACCAACCTAATTCATAATATAGCATTAAGCTAATATCTACACAAGCTAATGCTAACTCCAGATGAGTTTATGGAAGTGTTTGTAAAAAAAGATAAAAACATTGATGAGGATGAACCTAGACAGGTATCATTAGCCTTTTACAGAGTCATAGATTATGATAAGTTATGTTCACATTTGTAATTAAATATGAGTGTAAATATCTAACGTTATTGTTTTATGTAATTATATAAGACAAGACTATAAGGCTGGGACCATAAATGGGTGAAAAAAACAGCAAATTCCATTCACCATTCAGACAATGCTGAGTGTTGAACTGTTTCCATTATTCCTTTACATAATATGGCTTCATGCCAATATTTCTTTTAAATAAAATTAATTCAGTGTTACTCTGTCCCTATAAAAATGTTCTGGATGCTGCTCAGTATCAATGGGACAGGCCTGGAAGAATTCGACCAACGAACCTTAGAACTTTTCTATAAAAACTCTAGAAAGATCCGGTGTTTTTAGGTTGGGTGCAAACTTTGCCACTGAGATATTTATTTAAATTTGTATTATTATTATTAAAATTTAGTTTGACTTATTTTGTTTTCATTATACCTTTTGGTTGTTAAAACTGAAATAAATAACTTCTAGAAATAAAATCTGCAGTTAAGTGTCATTTGTTTATGACACCACAACTCCCCGGCGTGCCTGCCCCGTTGCACAAAAAAATCGTAGAGGAAACACTTCTCATGATACCATCTGAGACCCTTCCACAACCGATCCGTTTTCAAAGGAGGGGCCTTATCTAAAATCCTTGCATGTGACTAGAAAAGAATTTGTCTGTCATCTTGACTGATGCATCACTTCAGCCACTCACAAACTCAAGCCATGATGCTTTACGTCACACCAGCCACAACACAGCCCAGTCATGGGGTAGTCCCACCTGGTGACACTGATTGGCTCCTTCATTTAGAAGAAAACCTGAACCTCACTGTACTCAGATGGTTGCCTGAGCGTAGCGAAATGTAGCCAGATGGAGTAAGTCAGGTTAACCAAAAGCATTTTATTGCAGTGAAAATAGCCAAGTAACATGTGACCAAATATTAGCTTACTTGTATGTATATTTTTGATCCAGAACATTTGGTCACATTTTCAATAGATCCATAATGGACATTTTTCACAATAAGTGTAAATACGTCAGGAGCGTTACCGAACTTCCTGTTAAACGTCAAGACAGTAGAAAGCCGCTAATATTGAAAGAGTCTTTTCAAGTTCCTGAATAAATTTGACACTTTTAACATTTGCAGATATTGGAAGAATCGTGGAGGAAAATTCACTAACGAAAAAAAACTTGATAAAGGCTACAATTTTTTCCATGAGGAAAAAGTATCAAAGTAAAGAGAGATGAGTGCTACTTAAGTGATAATGACGTCCACCAATCATTAGTCTGTCCACTTATACCTAGGACTAGGGTTCTAGGGTTACGTATGGATAGTATAGAGGACATGGACTATTTGACTATTTTATATTTGTTCTGTCTGTGGTTCAAGTCAACGTCTCGTTAGCATAATGTTAACGTTAGCCCAATGCTATCATAACATTTTTCTCTGGCAGTGTGTGATTATGTTGGTGTTGGTCATAGTATCAAATGTAGTAGACGGGCAGGTTTTTGTGAGGGCTAGATGCTACCCATGGCAAATAAAAAAAGAGGATGGTCCCAAACTCCAGGTTTGATCAGTGTTCATACATTTACTGTGACTTACTGCTGTTGCACTAACTACTGTTCACTGGCTGCAGTTGCAGCTCTATCACTATTTACACTCTTTCCTTCCAATGCTACTGTTGTTTACTGTTTACTATTGTTTACTGTTGTTTACTGCTGACACTGGAATGGAAAGGTTAAAGGTCACAACTACAGTTTAAGGACAACATTACTTATTTGTGTTCACCATAACTTTTAAAACATGGCCATTTCTTTTATCTCAACTCATACCGTTTTTGACACCGTTCATATACTGGCTCCTTTTTCCTGTACAGTCATCCCCAGATGTAGTGTTCTGATGTGAAGTGCAGACGGAAGTGCTCCTTTTTTTAAATTATAAAATTAATTGATAATGCTGAATAGCCTGGACGCATTTTCGTCTAGCTTCGCCGTTAACAGGGAAGGAGTGTAATGAAATATGACTGCTTCTCGGCATTAGAAGAACACCCCAGTATGTTACAATAACTTTTGGTCATTGCTGTCATCTTTAACTTTTTTTTTTTAGTTTTGCCAGTGCGGAAGTAGGGTTACGTTCCGCTTACGAATTTCCGGTGCGAAATACGGAAGTTGTGAAAAAGGTCCATAAATTCATAAAAGAACTTCATAATGTTTTATTTTGTGTGTTTCAATCACTCTATCACAGAAAAATGAGAGGTGTAGACATTATTGGAAACTCAAGACAGGCATGACATTATGTTCTTTACTGGTGTATGTAAACTTTTGACCACCACTGTAAGTAGTTGATTCTGAAGGAACTCATCTACGTTCTAATGCTTTTGGAGTCAATGAAATGTGAACAAAACCAAACATATATGACCATTTAATTTTTGACAGTTGAGGGGAAGATGAGCTTCTTTTACAGTTTGACAGAAATCACCATTGATGGATCTACCTGTAATGAAATGCTGGACTTGTTGGTCTTCTCTTTGACTTTAGCCAGAGCTCCTTTCAGTCCAGTGGATCTTTCGCTCATCTCCAGGGCTGCTCTCAACAGTCTAGGCGTCTCTTGTCTGACGGGGGCCGTTTGAACCTGAGGGGGCTCCCTGGGCTCCTCTTTAGGTTCTGGTTTCTTTCCTTTGGTGAGCATCTTCCTGTTATTGACATAACAGTTCCTGTCAGACTGAACAAGTACACAAAGACGCAGACACAATACTGACTGCTACAATAACTGCTCTTTTTGCTTTTACATATTGATTAGTGATCGGCCCAGATGGATTTTTGGGGCCGAATTTTTATTTTATTTTTTAAACACCAGTCTTATGCCCTATTCGCACAGGATCAGTATTATCTGTGGATCACTGGTAATTCACAGTTACTCCCGTACCTCTATGCTATTGTGCGGTGCATTCAGACAGGATAAACAAAAGTCTGTAATTCATGCAAATTACAGACATTATGAGTGGATATGTTGAAAGTTACATTAATAAGGTAGAATGAACACAAAGTATGAAAACAAAGTATGCATAAGAATAAAGGGGGAAAATGCCATCAATAAGGACACAGTCTGTAAATTTATCTACGCCTTCAAAATAAGAGCGTGGTCAGTGCAGATGAAAACAGTCTCCAGTTCTTAGCAGAGGTTTTCCCTCTGGAAAACATCCGACTGAATCTATAGACACAACTTAAGATAGTTATAAATATTACTGCGTACATGTGGGTGTGGCCTGACTGTGTGGGCATGGCCATATCTTCCTTTTACCACATCCTGCCATACAATTTCAGCCATTCCCTCCATTATTCACTCCAGAAAAAGACAGGAGTCACGCAGTTGAAACCACAAACACAGATATGTTCATTCACACAGGACTTGAATTATGACTGGATGACTGTTTTTAGTCTAAACACAGTAGGTCATTTGCAATAGAATTATTACTGAGCAAATCACGGACATCAAGCTAATGGGGACCCATCTCCAGCTGTAGAGCCAGGCTAATGGTCAGAATCATCTGCTGGAGGATTTCACCCTGACAAACATGTTTTTGAGTGATGGGGGAAACTGGAACACCCGGAGGAAACCCATCCCAACACGAGGAGAGAAACATGTAAACTCTCCACAGAAAGCCCTGGACAGTCCGGGACTCAAACCCAGGCCTTCTATAGATAATATTGATCCTTAACCCAGTGATCTACAGATAATAATGATCCATTTACTGATAACTGATACAGGCTGCTGATATTTCTACACAAATACTGGTAGTGATTTTTTTTCTCTGCCAAATGAAAACAAATGTCAGAATGTCTTCTTTAATTAAACTTTGAAACTATAAATTGTGACAGTTAAACTATTTAATATTAGCAAATATCCATTCTTTTTCCCTTTTTTTTTTTATCTCTTTTCCCTTTTTTCTTTCCCCCTTTCCTTTTTCTTTTTACTCCCAGCCTCCTTTTTGTCTTCTTTTTCCCTTTTTTGTTTCCCTTTTTCCTTGTTTTGTCCTGTTTTCTCTTTTCTCTTCTTGTTCACTGTTTTTCTCTTAATTTTTTCCCTGTTTTCCTCTTTTTTTCATTTTTTTCCTTAATTTTTCTCTCATTTTTTTCTCCTCCCTTTTTTCGTTTTTTCTCTCCTCTTTTTCCTTCACCTGTCAGTAAATCATCCCTGGGGGAAAACGAGTATATTGGCCAACACATCTATCTTTGGTTTTCTCCCATTTTTCTCCTTTTTTTCCTTTGTTTTTTCTTTTTACCGCCACCCTCCTTTTTGTTTTCTTTTTTGTTCTCTTCCCCCCCCCCTTTTTTTTTTTTTTTACTTTTGTCCTTGTTTTTTGCAATTTTCTCTCATTTTTTCCTTAAATTTTTTAAAATATTTTTTCTCTTCTTTTTTGTTTTCTCTTGTTCCCCATCTTCCCCTTCTTTTTAATTTTTTTCCTTAATTTTTCTCTCATTTTTCATTTTCCTCCCTTTTCTCTTCTTTTTTCCCCCCTCTTTTTCCTTCACCTGTCAGTGAATCATATCAGGGAGGAAAAAATGAGTATATTGGCCATCTATTTTTATTTTTCTCCCATTTTTCTTTTTTTTTCTTCTGTTTTTGTCTTTTTTGTTTTGTTTTTTCCCCATTTTTTTCTTCTTTTCTTCATTATTTTCCTTAATTTTCTCAGACTTTTGGTGTTCTACCCCCTTTTCTCTTCTTTTATTCCCTCTTTTTCCTTAACTCATTCGTAAGTCATTACTTTGGGTGCATATCGACCATCAAGCCAACACTGATATAAGAAAAAAAGCATAAATATCAGCCTGATATGTTGGAACTGGTAAAATAATTCATGCTTAACCTGGCCTTCTTCCGGAGAAGCTTCTTGGACTCAGGGTAGTGGACTAAGATCTCATTGAGGTCTTTTTTGTCCAGGATGAAGAGATTGGCAAAACCATGGGCAACCACGTTGGCTGTTCGCCGGTTCCCTCCGCCGACTGCAAGCAAACTGACAGACAGATCACTTTTAGTTTCAGGAAGAACAGAGCACTTGTTGTACTCCATGAAAAGAAGAAGACTTAGAATCAGGGTTCCCACAGTTTGGTTAACACAAATTCAACGACCTTTCAAGGACTTTCCAGGCAATTTCTTTTTCAGATTCAAGGACAACACGCGGCAGCATTTACCTACTGCTACTGCTGAACATGTTAATTAACTATTTTAATACAATGCAAATTCTAGACTGTGACCAGATGTGTGTTGGTTCAGATTGACTGCAATAGAGTCGACTGAATGTAGACTGAATGTAGACCGAATGTAAACAGAATGTAACAAACACAGAGTTCAATTAATGTGTGTGGTACGACCATTTAACACCAGTTTAATGTGTGTGGTACGACCATTTAACACCAGTTTAATATGTGCGGTACGACAGTTTTAACACCCATTTAGAACATTTAGTCAAAACATAAACTAAACCCAAAGCTGAGGGGAAGTCATAGAACTTCTATAACAGCTACAGACAGACTGGGACAGTAAGTTGTTACCATGACAACCTGACAGCACAAGTTGTGTTATCCATCTGACAGACCTACTGAAAATGACATGAGGGGTGTTCAGTACTGACCTTTGACCCCTAACCCTTAAGCAATTTGTTCAGTACTGACCTTTGACCCCTAACCCTTAAGCAGTTTGTTCAGTATTGACTCAGGGTGGTGGACATCACTAAGGGTTTTTTTTTTACATCATATTTAACAACAGAATTTACTGGATCATCTAAAATGTTCTCTGTGTGTGATGCTTTAAAATCAGCTTCAACATAACATCACTCCACCTCACAGTGTGACTGGTGTTTGAAAAGTTACGCACCACGGTGTGTAACTGAGTGTGAGTGTGTGTGAGCCGACAAAGAAATTGTTTTATTTTCTCTGTGACTGACTTCAAATGGTTAATGAGGCTTAGTGAACGGCCAAGATTTTTTTTTTAAAATTCACCATCCCAAGTCAAGCATAGGCTGATGGAAATTGACCTTGACTGGGTCATTAAATGTCACTGATCACCATGAACCATACACATGAACCATACGATTATTTGGCAGCTGAAATATTTAAATCACAGGTGGTGTCTTCAAATGGAGGATCAGCGATGGATTTAATAATAATGATAATAATAATTGATTTTTAATGGCTTGACCAACAAACAAGGCAGTCAGAGACAGCAGACCTCCACCAAGGCTTGATATGGCGTCATATGACGTCAAAACGTGATCAATCCATAGGTGTTGGCCCATCGGATGTCCGAAGGTGAGACAATGTGAATGAAAAAAAGATTCTATCTTGTCTGAATCCTGAGATCTTACCATTGATGTGTTTTAGCTTTGAAATTCATTGCTCAAAATCTAATGGGTTCTTCCTTGACACAGACAGACAAACAGACAGATAAACGGACGGACAGACAGACAGTAAGACAGACAGACAAACGGACAGACAAACAGACAGATAAACGGACGGACAGACAGACAGACAAATGGACCCAAATGTAATACCTCTTTGGCGCAGGTAATAAGGATGGATTTTGTAACTCTGAAACAGTGAATAATGATAGAAATTTTTAAATCAAAAGGAACAATGAGAAGAAGTACAGAAAAGTAATGATTTATGTCAAATATATTCAGGGAGACCTATAATTTCTTTGATTGTCTTATTTTACAACTGAAGGCACAACATTATAATAGACTCAGACAATTTATGAACATTCCAGTAAGCTGATTTTTTGTAAGCAGTTTTAAGGAAGGGGCAAGATTAGGTGTTCTCTGAATACTTGTTAATAATCTAAGGCTTTGTTGCATGTTACGCACGTACAGCGATGTCAACTACGTACAGGAAGTGCAACACTGCGTGGTGAACCAATTACATTTTGCAAATTCAAAGACAATGTAAACCCTGCTGCGCGTTGACTGCGATTTGTGGACCTAACCCTTCCCCCAAAACATTTTCAAGGACTTTCAAGGATGGTGACTTTTTAATGCCCATTTTCAAAAACTTTCTAGTGCCTTGAACTAATTTTTTCAAACTCAAACTTTCAAGGATTTCAAGGACCCGTAGGAATCCTGTTGATGTCACAAGCTTTCTTCCCGTGACTTTTCCCTCAGTGCTCTCCAGATGCACCTGGGCCAGGTTTTGTTTTCTGTCGGGATGGGTGAAGTGGAGAGAGGACTCCAATGCTCAGTGTTGAAGGGAAAAATAATTTAATAACAAACAGAGCAAAATAAGACATACTCATCTAAAGAGGAACTTTTCTGTAACATATAAGAACTGATTTTTTTTAGACAACAGATCTTGAGAATTAGTCTAGCCACACTAGCTCCTCCTAGCATGAGTAAATCTAATGTTCTATCGTAGTAGCCTAGCCACACTAGCTCCTCCTAGCATCAGTAAATCTAATGTTCTATTGTAGTAGCCTAGCCACACTAGCTCCTCCTAGCATCAGTAAATCTAATGTTCTATCGTAGTAGCCTAGCCACACTAGCTCCTCCTAGCATCAGTAAATCTAATGTTCTATCGTAGTAGCCTAGCCACACTAGCTCCTCCTAGCATCAGTAAATCTAATGTTCTATCGTAGTAGTCTAGCCACACTAGCTCCTCCTAGCGTCAGTAAATCTAATATTCTATCATAGTAGCCTAGCCACACTAGCTCCTCCTAGCATCAGTAAATCTAATGTTCTATCGTAGTAGCCTAGCCACACTAGCTCCTCCTAGCATCAGTAAATCTAATGTTCTATCGTAGTAGCCTAGCCACACTAGCTCCTCCTAGCATCAGTAAATCTAATGTTCTATCGTAGTAGTCTAGTTTCACTCAATGTAACTTTTGTCTAGATTTCCCTGAAACTGGTCGACCAATCACAGTGAAGTATAGAGTCAGAGGGCGGGCCTAACAAAGTGACGCTGAGACGATTGGTAGAGAAACAAGTGTAAACAACCATAGAAGAAGAACAACAACAGGTGTAGATTTCCTTTTATCACAGATGAGTGAAGAATGTGAGAAAACGTCAACAATCTTTAAATTCTTTTTACAGAAGCGACAACAGTCGTTCAGCTCCATAATCCACCATTTTGTTTAGTCATTCCTAACTTTCTCCAGACTCCTCCGTCAACTTTCAGGCGCTCTAACTACGTCATCCTAAAGATTACACTGATTGGTTGTAGTACCGTCCTATTGCATACAGAGGATTTGAAAGACAACCTTTTAGCCCCGCCTCCTCTGACTATGAAGCACCACTAGACCCATACATGGAATGAATAGAGATAGCACTGCTAGGCTACTTGAAAATCTTATTAAAATAGAAGTTTGCAAGATATTTTTGTTCCATTGGCAGATTTTTTTTCTTTGCTTTAAGCAAAAAGAATATCTTGAATTAAGCAAAAATGATCTTGTTAGTATTTTTGAAATAAGATTTTCTAGCTCCATTATCTATAAATCAGTTCTTACATCTCACTCAAAAGTTATGGGCTAAATACACAAGAGGAAATGTTGGTTGCTCTCAATGCTTTTCCAATTGAACCACTGTGGCGAGGCAAAAATCGCCAACCCTAACAAGTGGCATGTGACATTCGTGCATGATAGTTAATTGCGATTAACTTGATTAAATATGACAGCCCTAATATTTATATTAGAGTTCTGCGCGGGACACAATTTTCAGTCCCTCTACTGTAAAGAATGAGGATTTTCAGTCCTGCAGTATTCAGACGTGAGTGTAAATATGGCGTACAGAACATCGCTTGCCTGGAGTCCTGATCCAGACTCATCTCAGCTTGTGGATGGAGTGGGGCTGGTCTTTTGGGAGTCCGGTCGTTAGTGAATTCAGCAGCAGGTGGTAAACTAAGGCTAAATACCAGCAGGAGACCGATAGTCAACAAGTAGTTAAGGGGGTCTGTTGTAGTCCGGACAGGGTATTTAACTTCAGTTGGTCGCATGGTTGGTGCTGGGAGGATCCTCTCGCATTACCTCCCCCCCGTCTCATGTATATATGGTAGTCAAAATGATTAATTTATTGCTTTTATTTTAAACATGTTTGTATTTATCTGGACTGCAGCTTATCACTGCTCTCATCCACTCCCACAATGTACTTTTAAAATGTGTCCCACGCCGCAGGGCTCTAATTTACATCTTAGAATGACAGCAACTGTTAAGGTTTTTGTTAAAATGGGTAATAGAGTGACCCAGAGTCTGGTGAACTAGCCTAATGATATATGACTATATTGGTGAAAACTTTTTAACAGTGTTTTCTTCTCTGCACACACACACACCTGATCTCTCCAAACACTGATCCTGCTCTCAGAGTCACAAAAACCGTCTTCCCGTCCGGTCCTCCAACCACCTGCACCTCCCCTGCTTTTATGATGTACATCTCACGGCCCACCTCCCCCTGAGCAACAAATGAAGAAATATTTGAGAAAGGGCACCAAACAAAAACCCACATCAGTTGTAGTTGACAAAAAGCTAAACCTGCCTTTTTACAGACGTAGTCCCCTGGTAGATAAACAACAGAGCGAAGGCTTTTCAGCATATCAAAGATCATCTGCCGGTCACAACCCTGACAAGAAAAACACATGAGAGGAAACTGGCTTTAAAAGACAATATGTTCTTGAATGTCTCTCTCTCCCTCTGTCTCAGATTGTTTTTGCTTGAATGAAGCAATGAAACACACTCACACACACACATATATATATATATATATATATACGTATATATATTTAGAAGTACAATATCAAGTTACATAACAATTCAATAAATAAAAAAAATAAAAATAATAATAACTATGGAGCAATAAGGGCAAATTGAGCAAAAGACGTGTAAACTGCAGCCTTTGTGTTTAAATATTGCTTACTATGATAATGGATAACTGATGCTTTTCTTGTTTTTTGGGGGGGGTTCTATTTAGTCTGTATTATTATTATTATTATTATTATTATTATTATTATTATTATTATTATTATAGGAATTTATTAATTTTTCATTTGTCATGCTTTATTCAGATTTTTTTTAATCAAAGTATGTCCTTGTTAGAATGTGATCAAATTTGTTTGGTTTTGAAACCCCCTGACCTGGGTCCTGTTTCAGGATTAAATTGAGGCGAGCCAATCAGGAGGTCTAGATCATCCGGGTCTCAGGTTCTTGTGGTTTTTTGCCATCACATGTAAAATACACACTTGATCAGCACTGATCCCCAGCCAAAAGCCTAATGTCCATTTGTTTACATTAAATCCAGTATTATGTTCTCCCCATAGTCCGTCTGTCCAGCTTCAGTTACTCCTGTTCGTGGTCGGTTCCAATTGGCTCCCCCTTTACTTGCATGTGTCTTGGTTTGTGTCAACCCTCGGATCTACTTGTTTACAATTTATTCAAAAACATCTTTTGTGTCTGGCACCTGGGTCGCCCCCCCCCAACCAACTTTATCTTATTGTTCTGCTATGTGGCCTTGCTGCTTCATTCCCGCTGCAGGGTCATAGACAGACTGACCACTGCACATATCTGACACCTACAGGTTACTGTTCAGCACAGCTTGTTAGTGTTACCTGAGATACACAACACTTTGATTCATGCAATTGTTCTATGTTTGTATAAAACTGGAAAAGTTATAAATAAAGTTTTCCAAAAAAATTTACCTACCTGAAACAGAGGGACTTTGCTCACAATGGAATAGTTGACATCTATAGCAATATCCAGACGCATTTTATCAGGCAGTTGTGTGAGGAGTTCCTGTTCATCTGGAGGGAAAATAAAAAGACACTGACAACAAGCTGACCAGACAAAAAAACTAAATGGCACAAGCAACACACTTTGTTTTGGCCCTTACCCAGCATGCCTTGTGACTGCCAAGTGTAATTATACCAGGTCTTGACACGGTTCTGGACATCTTTCGGTATACGATAGGATGACATGTACTTAATAGTGTTGTCCATGCAAGTGCGGTAGTATGTCTGACCTGCTGTGGCTGCACCGACCACATCACGCATCTGATCAACAGACAAACACAATGAACCAACAACAGACAAACAATGAACCAACAACAGGCTACTCATGTTTTAAAAGTTTAACACAAAGATGACTAATTCCTCTTCTATTGTGACTGAGGTGAAAGACAACGTGATGGTCTCGTCACTGTAGGCTCTACTTACCTGTCCGATCATGATGGAAAAAGCAAAAACTCCAACAAAGTAATTTATGAGTTGGAAGACGATCTCAAACAGGGTAGTGGGATCTGGAAGACCACCGATGGTGATCAGGGTCTTTACAGCAAAGTAGTAACAGCGAATGTAACTGGGTATGAAAGACAAAGGAAAGGAATGGAAAAGGGCATAAAAAGGACTTTAAGATAGAATGAACATGAATCTGTCCATTTTCCCCACACTAAAGTCCTCTGTAGAACTACTGTATGTTTTGGACTATAAGGTGCACTGAAGACTTACATTTTCTCCAAAAATGGTTATATATGGAATAATTCTGGTTGTGCTTAATGACTTGGAATTTTTATCTCATAATTTTGGCTTTTTATCAACTCTTATCGCTCTACCAACTGAGCCATGACTCAGTTGGTAGAGCAGGTTATGAGGAATTGATATAACTGTGTAATCTCGGCTAAAAATAAATATATATATATATATATATATATATATCTCTACCAGAGGCCTAGGAGCCTGAGGGTTCCTGCGCAGGTTCCGAGTCTGAAGGAGGCACCGCCCACGTGGGGCGAGAGGAACATTTTATATATATATATATATATATATATATATATATATATATATATATATATATATATATATATATATATATATATATATCTGGATGTTCCAATGTTTTTAAATGATTGTGTGCGTGTTGGAATGTCTGTACACTGGGTTGACCTGAAAGGTCACAGCATTCCTGTGACAAGCAGCAGAGAAGAGAGAACAGAATGACCGGAATACATGTGAAGACTGCCAGCAGAAGGATGTAGGAATTAAAATATTCGGTCTGTTGTCAAGAGCCATAAATGGTTCTGAAAGGACTAAGGTCCACCTCTTTTAGAGAAAGGATAAAAAGGATGAGAGAGATAGAGGTGGGGGCTTTTTTCTCTTCTTGCTGCTGGGGCTTCACTCTTCTCTCTCATCTGTGGTCAGGCAATTGTTTGAAGTTACTTTTAGGACTTGGAACGTTTGTAAGCTCAATGATTGATTACTCAATTGTTTGAATTCATGTGTCTATATTTTTATAATAAATTGTTAACCTTTCTTATTTGGTTCTAGTATTTTTGAGTCGTCTCAACGGGGAA
Source organism: Siphamia tubifer (assembly GCA_020466265.1). Taxonomy (NCBI): domain Eukaryota; kingdom Metazoa; phylum Chordata; class Actinopteri; order Kurtiformes; family Apogonidae; genus Siphamia; species Siphamia tubifer. The sequence continues at coordinate 581,733 of CM035788.1, forward strand.
ACCCAAACCCGAGAAAGACAAACGATGACAGAAATGGTGTCACGAACCACGGGCTAGACGAGGACTCTAGGGCCGAGAGAGACCACTGCCTTCTGGAGGCGTTCGGTAGTTGGACAAAACGGGCCCACGAGTGAGTGAGTAGTTTTTACATTAAAATGATAGGTTTGTCCACACTATCGCACGCCCTGGATTGGCAGATGGTTTCGGGGTCCCAGGGTCCCCTAGGAAAAAAGACCAGTTGTCTGTAATTTAAAGACACTTATTATAAGTTTGTCATAAAAACCTTCCAGGTCACAGAGGTAACTGTGTATGTTTAGTGTTTGGTTGTGGTATCTTATATATATATATATATATATATATATATATATATATATATATATATATATATATATATATATATATATATATATATATATATATATATATATATATATATATATATATATATATGGATATATATATATGGCCACTGTGCCACTCATCTAAAAACTCAACTGCACAGTCTTGCCTTTGTTGACCTAGGAGGTCATAGGTCAAAGTTGTCTGTCAGTCTTTATCTGTAAAAGTGTAATAAAACTCTTAATAGGCAGTTGTTTTCGCTACCTGTTCCCCTCGCCATTGTAAACCCATTTGGTGGATCCCAGTCCTTTAAAGGCTGAGCCCCAGTAGTACAGACAAGCGTTACAGTGGAGACAGTAAAGAAGATAAGTGGTGGTTCGAATCACCCTGAGAAGAGAAAGAAGAGGAGAAAATTCTGCCACTTATTCATCTGCTTGTGATGTTTTATGACAACAGCAAAAGAGATTAAGAAAAAAAAATTGTAGCTGACCTGTAAATGTAAGCTTTGGTTAAAATCGCCTCCAGACGTTCATTGAATACAAAAAACGAGTTGATCTGGGAAAGAACAGAAAAGAAAATGCCTAAACAAGGAGCAAATGAATTAGATCTTATTTATTGGCAGTCTGTGTTACACGGTTCTCCGTGACTCAGCAAATATATTTCCGTCACGTCAGCATGTTTACAGGGATAATGATTGAATAATCAGCAGGACAGTCTTACCTTCAGCAGTCTGGGTAAACGGAGCAGAGGGTTAATGCCCGTCTTAAAATAAAAAAGCTCCAATGGAACAAGACTGGCTACATCAAACTGAAAAAGAAGAAGGTAAAACTTCACTCTGCATTAAATGTACAACATAGAAAACTAAACCAGATTTAAAACACACATCACAGTTACTTGCCTTGAAGCGTTTTGTTTTCATGTAATTCTTCCTCATTTCTTTTTTGTCACACTGTTAAAATAAAACATGGGAATAATAAGAATTATGCCATTGGAATTAATATTACAACTTTTATTTTACAAAAGAAATCAATTAAAATCCCACTAAACAGAGGGTTAATTCATAAAAATTTTATTATTACTTCATGCTTTATTACCACCTGAAAGGGAGGCAAGGAGGGGTATTGTTTTTTTGTTAACACTCTAGCAGAAAAACTATTAGTTGAATTCAAACCAAATTTGATTAAAAGATTTCTAGTGACCCAGAATAGATCTGATCACATTTAAAGTAAATATATAGTATATATATAATTTCTATATATCATTTATTTATTTTACCTTTTCCCATATGTTTTTGTGGGTGCCTTGTCAGGTACCAGAGGGTTAGTGGTCAGTACCATTCAGTGTGGAATTATACATTAATGTGTTTACTGGATCACTACTACTGTTATTTATTCTTGTAATGGGGCTGTGAATAAGCATATTTACACCGACATAAATATTGTCATTAATGTGCTTTGTCACGCCTAAATAAATAAAGAAAATGAGTCAGTGTCCACCCTAACACAAGAGGAAGGTGAAGTGAGATGAAACTATTTTCATGTGATTTTCATGCAGTTTCAGAATCATACCACTAGATGGCTGGTCACACTCACAACTATGTCTCCTCCATGCACAAACTGCAGCCGTGGCTGGAAGATGGCAATGTCCAGGATGTAAATGAGGTCACACACGTAGTCGGTCAGAAGCCAGTAGTAAATGTTGTCAGGAGTCTGGTAAGGGAAGGCCCAGCGCACAGGGATGAACCAGGCGTTCCAGTTCCATGCCAGAGACACCAGAAACATCCACAGCACATACATTAGGTCTGTGGAAAAGCAGAGAGTCCCAGCTTTAATCTGTTTGTCCCAGCTTTAGTCTGTTTGTCCCAAGCTTTAGTCCGTTTGTCCCAGCTTTAGTTTGTTTGTCCCAGCTTTAGTCTGTTTGTCCCAGGTTTAGTCTGTTTGTCCCAGGTTTAGTTTGTTAGTCCCAGCCATAGTCAGTTTGTCCCAGCTTTAGTCTGTTTGTCCCTACCTTTATTCTATTAGTCCCAGCTTTAGTCCATTTGTCCCAGGTTTAGTTTGTTAGTCCCAGCTTTAGTCTGTTTGTCCCAAGCTTTATTCTATTAGTCCCAGCTTTAGTCCGTTTGTCCCAGCTTTAGTTTGTTTGTCCCTACCTTTATTCTATTAGTCCCAGCTTTAGTCCATTTGTCCCAGGTTTAGTTTGTTAGTCCCAGCTTTAGTCTGTTTGTCCCAGCTTTAGTCCGTTTGTCCCAGCTTTAGTTTGTTTGTCCCTACCTTTATTCTATTAGTCCCAGCTTTAGTCCGTTTGTCCCTAGCTTTAGTTTGTTTGTCCCAGCTTTAGTCTTTTAGTCCCAGCTTTAGTCCGATTGTCCCAGCTTTAGTTTGTTTGTCCCGGCTTTAGTGCGTTTGTCCCAGCTGTAGTCCATTTGTCCCAGCTGTAGTCTTTTTGTCCCAACTTTAGTCTGTTTGTCCAAGCTTTAGTCTGTTAGTCCCAGCTTTAGTCCGTTTGTCCCAGCTTTAGTCCGTTTGTCCCAGCTTTAGTCTGTTTGTCCCAACTTTAGTCTGTTAGTCCCATCTTTAGTCTGTTAGTCCCAGCTTTAGTCCGTTAGTCCCAGCTTTAGTCCGTTTGTCCCAGCTTTAGTCCGTTTGTCCCAGCTTTAGTCCGTTTGTCCCAGCTTTAGTCCGTTTGTCCCAGCTTTAGTCCGTTTGTCCCAGCTTTAGTCCGTTTGTCCCAGCTTTAGTTCGTTTGTCCCAGCTTTAGTCTGTTAGTCCCAGCTTTAATCTGTTTTTCCCTAGCTTTATTCTATTAGTTCCAGCTTTAGTTTGTTTGTCCCAGCTTTAGTCTGTTAGTCCCAGCTTTAGTCCGTTTGTCCCAGCTTTAGTCCGTTTGTCCCAGCTTTAGTCCGTTTGTCCCAGCTTTAGTCCGTTTGTCCCAGCTTTAGTCTGTTTGTCCCAACTTTAGTCTGTTAGTCCCATCTTTAGTCTGTTAGTCCCAGCTTTAGTCCATTAGTCCCAGCTTTAGTCCGTTTGTCCCAGCTTTAGACCGTTTGTCCCAGCTTTAGTCCGTTTGTCCCAGCTTTAGTCCGTTTGTCCCAGCTTTAGTCCGTTTGTCCCAGCTTTAGTCCATTTGTCCCAGCTTTAGTTCGTTTGTCCCAGCCTTAGTCTGTTAGTCCCAGCTTTAATCTGTTTTTCCCTAGCTTTATTCTATTAGTTCCAGCTTTAGTTTGTTTGTCCCAGCTTTAGTTTGTTTGTCCCAGCTTTAGTCCGTTTGTCCCCGCTTTAGTCTGTTTGTCCCAGCTTTAGTCAGTTTTAGTCTGACAAACCAGAAGACTCTATGAGACATTACTGTTTAAAATTACGACATAGACTGGATCTATTGGTGGGGTGATATTTTTATAGTCTCAGCAGCTCCGCAGTCCGCACCGGGCTGCTTAACATCCGCTCACTCACGAGCAAGGGCCAGCTCATCCAGGATCTCCTGGTTGACCGCGGACTGGACATCCTATGCCTGACTGAGACCTGGCAGCAGCCGGATGATTTTGCTCCGCTGAACGAAGCCACTACACCTGGGTTTGTTTACCTTGCGAAACCCCGTGCGTCTGGAAGGGGGGGCGGTCTCGCGATGTTTTACCACGAGACCTGGAAAATCTCTCCCGTCTCCGTGCCTGCCTGTCAGTCAATTGAGATCAGCGCAATACAACTCTCCGGACCGACCCCCACCGTTATCGCCACCGTATACAGACCTCCGAAGCCAAAGAAGGATTTTATTACAGACGTCACAACACTCTTGGACCATCTGTCAACTTTGTCTTCAAACATCATTCTACTGGGAGATTTTAATATTCACATGGACGTCAATAACCCTCTCACGAAAGATTTCTTATCCTGTTTGGACAGTTTTGGACTTCATCAATTGGTTAACTTCCCCACTCACAAAAAAAGACATATCCTAGACCTCATCTGCTACACAGGAGTCACACCCACTGACTGTAAACCTGATCACCTCCCATACACTGACCACTCTCTGCTCACATTCCATGTCCATCTCTCTTTCAACAAATCAAACCCACCACGTACCATAAACTTCCACAAAATCAAAGACATTAATCTGGACAGCCTCACATCAGCCATCCATAATCTCCCCAGTACTGACGGACTCATCCACACAGACGAACTACTCACACACTACACCAGCCATCTCCAGAACATTCTCAATACTCTGGCTCCACTCAAAACCCGCTCAGTCTCCTTCACACACACTGCACCCTGGTACCCCCCCCCCCCCCCCCCCCCTCAGACAACTCAAAGCAAAAGCCTGCCAGCTGGAAAGACTATATAAGAAAACTGGACTCACTATTCACAAAGACATGTACACAAATCATATACTGCAATACAAGGACTCCATCACAAAAGCCAAATCTGCACACTACACAAATCTCATCAACTCAAACACAGGCAACACACGAACACTTCACAGTCTCCTATCCAAAATAACAACATCTCCTGCTTCACTCCCATCCCATCTCTACTCCACAGACTTCTGCAATACCCTGGCATCATTCTTCACCTCAAAAATCCAGCATATCCACCAACAATGGTGTAGTGGTGCAGTAGAAGGTGTAGTCATGGAGTAGAAGGTGTAGTGGTGCAGTAGAAGGTGTAGTGGTGCAGTAGAAGGTGTAGTGGTGGTGCAGTAAGTGTAGTTGTGGAGTAGAAGGTGTAGTCGTGGGGTAGAAGGTGTAGTGGTGCAGTAGAAGGTGTAGTGGTGCGGTAGAAGGTGTAGTGGTGCGGTAGAAGGTGTAGTTGTGCAGTAGAAGGTGTAGTCATGCAGTAGAAGGTGTAGTTGTGCAGTAGAAGGTGTAGTAGTGGTGCAGTAGGTGTAGTGGTGGAGTAGAAGGTGTAGTCGTGGGGTAGAAGGTGTAGTGGTGCAGTAGAAGGTGTAGTGGTGCAGTACAAGGTGTAGTGGTGCGGTAGAAGGTGTAGTTGTGCAGTAGAAGGTGTAGTCATGCAGTAGAAGGTGTAGTTGTGCAGTAGAAGGTGTAGTAGTGGTGCAGTAGGTGTAGTGGTGCAGTAGAAGGTGTAGTTGTGGTGCAGTAGAAGGTGTAGTTGTGGTGCAGTAGAAGGTGTAGTTGTGGTGCTGTAGGTGTAGTGGTGCAGTAGAAGGTGTAGTTGTGGTGCAGTAGGTGTTGTGGTTTAGTAGGAGGTGTAGTGATGCAGTAGAAGGTGTAGTTGTGGTGCAGTAGGTGTAGTGGTGCAGTAGAAGGTGTAGTGGTGCAGTAGAAGGTGTAGTGGTGCAGTAGAAGGTGTAGTTGTGGTGCAGTAGGTCTAGTCCTGCAGTAGAAGGCGTAGTCGTGCAGTAGAAGGTATAGTGGTGCAGTAGAATGTGTAGTTGTGGTGCAGTAGGTGTAGTGGTGCAGTAGAAGGTGTAGTTGTGGTGCAGTAGAAGGTGTATTCGTGCTGTAGAAGGTGTAGTGGTGCAGTAGAAGGTGTAGTTGTGGTGCAGTAAGTGTAGTGGTGCAGTAGAAGGTGTAGTGGTGCAGTAGAAGGTATAGTGGTGCAGTCGAAGGTGTAGTTGTGCAGTAGAAGGTGTAGTGGTGCAGTAGAAGGTGTAGTGGTGCAGTAGAAGGTGTAGTTGTGGTGCAGTAGGTGTAGTGGTGCAGTAGAAGGTGTAGTCATGCAGTAGAAGGTGTAGTCGTGCAGTAGAAGGTGTAGTGGTGCAGTAGAATGTGTAGTTGTGGTGCAGAAGAAGGTGTAGTAGTGGTGCAGTAGAAGGTGTAGTGGTGCGGTAGAAGGTGTAGTGGTGCAGTAGAAGGTGTAGTGGTGCAGTAGAATGTGTAGTTGTGGTGCAGTAGGTGTAGTGGTGCAGTAGAATGTGTAGTTGTGGTGCAGTAGGTGTAGTGGTGCAGTAGAAGGTGTAGTTGTGGTGCAGTAGGTGTAGTGGTGCAGTAGAAGGTGTAGTGGTGCAGTAGAAGGTATAGTGGTGCAGTAGAAGGTGTAGTCATGGAGTAGAAGGTGTAGTGGTGCAGTAGAAGGTGTAGTGGTGCAGTAGAATGTGTAGTTGTGGTGCAGTAGGTGTAGTGGTGCAGTAGAATGTGTAGTTGTGGTGCAGTAGGTGTAGTGGTGCAGTAGAATGTGTAGTTGTGGTGCAGTAGGTGTAGTGGTGCAGTAGAAGGTGTAGTCATGGAGTAGAAGGTGTAGTGGTGCAGTAGAATGTGTAGTTGTGGTGCAGTAGGTGTAGTGGTGCAGTAGAAGGTGTAGTAGTGGTGCAGTAGAAGGTGTAGTCCTGCTGTAGAAGGTGTAGTGGTGCAGTAGAATGTGTAGTTGTGGTGCAGTAGGTGTAGTGGTGCAGTAGAAGGTGTAGTCCTGCTGTAGAAGGTGTAGTGGTGCAGTAGAATGTGTAGTTGTGGTGGAGTAGGTGTAGTGGTGCAGTAGAATGTGTAGTTGTGGTGCAGTAGGTGTAGTGGTGCAGTAGAATGTGTAGTTGTGGTGCAGTAGGTGTAGTGGTGCAGTAGAAGGTGTAGTTGTGGTGCAGTAGGTGTAGTGGTGCAGTAGAAGGTGTAGTTGTGCAGTAGAAAGTGTAGTGGTGCAGTAGAAGGTGTAGTGGTGCAGTAGAAGGTGTAGTGGTGCAGTAGAAGGTGTAGTGGTGCAGTAGAAGGTGTAGTTGTCTGGGTTCTCACTGGTGAAGGGGTCGATGCTGCCAGGGAAGCGGTAGTTCATACAGGATCTTATCCACCCAGGAGTTTTCACCTTGCAGCAGCTTTTCTGCTCTTCCTCAACATCCTCTTCCTCCTTCACTCCTCCTCTTTCTCCTTCTTCTCTTCCTCCTGATGGACCTGCTTGAGCATCCCCGCTGTTCACAGGTGGAGCTGTAGCAGGTGGTGGAGCTGAGGGCTGAGGAGGAGCTGAAGGGAAGAAAAGAAATGATCAGAAAAAAACTATGTTTTCAACACGCTCTGGATGGAATAGAATTTCTCACAGCGAGGGGTAAGAAAAGATTAGGGTACAAGTTTAGGGTTAGGGTACACGTTTAGGGTTGGGGTACACGTTTAGGGTTAGTGTACACGTTTAGGGTTGGGGTACAAGTTTAGTGTTAGGGTACACGTTTAGGGTTGGGGTACACGTTTAGGGTTAGGGTACACGTTTAGGGTTGGGGTACAAGTTTAGTGTTAGGGTACACGTTTAGGGTTGGGGTACACGTTTAGGGTTAGTGTACACGTTTAGGGTTGGGGTACAAGTTTAGTGTTAGGGTACACGTTTAGGGTTGGGGTACACGTTTAGGGTTAGGGTACACGTTTAGGGTTGGGGTACAAGTTTAGTGTTAGGGTACACGTTTAGGGTTGGGGTACACGTTTAGGGTTAGGGTACAAGTTTAGGGTTGGGGTACAAGTTTAGTGTTAGGGTACACGTTTAGGGTTGGGGTACAAGTTTAGTGTTAGGGTACACGTTTAGGGTTGGGGTACACGTTTAGGGTTAGGGTACACGTTTAGGGTTGGGGTACAAGTTTAGTGTTAGGGTACACGTTTAGGGTTGGGGTACACGTTTAGGGTTAGGGTACAAGTTTAGGGTTGGGGTACAAGTTTAGTGTTAGGGTACACGTTTAGGGTTGGGGTACACATTTAGGGTTAGGGTACACGTTTAGGGTTGGGGTACAAGTTTAGTGTTAGGGTACACGTTTAGGGTTGGGGTACACGTTTAGTGTTAGGGTACAAGTTTAGCGTTAGGGTACAAGTTTAGGGTTAGGGTACACGTTTAGGGTTGGGGTACAGGTTTAGGGTTAGGTTTGGGTTTTTCATATTTTTATTCATATTTTTCTCTATATTCTTTATATTTTACTTACTTCATACTTTATTTATTTCTTATTCTAGTCTTTCTTATCATGTATATTTTTGTATATTGTTATATTTGTATAGTTGTTAGTTATATTTTGCTTTTTGCATCTTTGCACAGTCTTAAGCGAGTGTCGCTTCCATTTCACTGTGGATGCTCATCTACACGTGACAAAAAATAATTCTGATTCTGATTCTGAAGTTTAGGGTTAGGGTACAAGTTTAGGGTTAGGGTACAAGTTTAGGGTTAGGGTACAAGTTTAGGGTTAGGGTACAAGTTTAGGGTTAGGGTTAGGGTACAAGTTTAGGGTTAGAGTACAAGTTTAGGGATGAGGAAGGAGGGGCTGTAGACCTGGGCAGAAGGTACTACTGCTTCCACTCACCTCTGTGGAACTGTCAGTAGGTGGTTACTCATAAAGCTTTATGTGTATGTGGGGCAGCCATAGGTGTGGGTATGACATTAATGAGGGGCTGACTTTTCCATCTGGACAAAGATGAGTCTTTTAACCTGGAAATATAATATAATATCACACCTGGCCAAGGCTGTCTAGCACAAACATACGTTGAACTTGTTGTGTGTCAGTAATACAGTATGACACTGGTCTACAAGTAAAAAGCTTCTGGAACAAAACCAATGAAATGTTACCACGTGTGTTAGTAAGAAAGAAAACTCAAGTCTTAAATGCTGGTTGGCTCAAATGGTAAATGGATTGTACTTACCAAGTTCATTTTATTCACCAGTTGGTGCCCAACACACTTTACAATTCCTCACATTCACCCATTCACACACACTCACACACCAGAATGTTACACACCAGTCAAATAGGTTTTAGTCCAAAGGAATATTGGTGTCAGATCTACCGGATCTATCGGATATATCGGATCTACCAGATCTACTTCTAAACACTGTCTGCACATTATGATCCATTGACTTTACAGGTTGTCTCTTGTGGATATATTTATAAATCTATTTTATACATGTAGATAAACCAGTATATATGTGGAATAACAGACCATCATGTACAGGGTGCGATTTATAAAAAAAAACAGAAGGGGGGGGGGGTTCCAACACAAAATCACAAAATGAACATTTCAAATTAACATTTTGCTCTGATGGTTGAGTTCATGTGGCCTTTTCTCTTTCCCCGGACGCACCACTTTCAGAGGGGGGTACCAGGGGGTTGAGCCAGTGGGAGTCAGGTTGGAGCGGTTCACCTCCCTCTCCCTTCAGCCCCCCCTTTTTTGCTTTACATTGTGTGTCAGTGACAGAACACAGAACACATACCCTTATACCTCTATAAACACAGAACACATACCCTTATACCCTTATACCCCTATAACCACAGAACACATACCCTTATACCCCTATAACCACAGAACACATACCCTTATACCCCTATAACCACAGAACACATACCCTTATACCCCTATAAACACAGAACACATACCCTTATACCCCTATAACCACAGAACACATACCCTTATACCCCTATAACCACAGAACACATACCCTTATACCCCTATAAACACAGAACACATACCCTTATACCCCTATAAACACAGAACACATACCCTTATACCCCTATAAACACAGAACACATACCCTTATACCCCTATAACCACAGAACACATACCCTTATACCCCTATAACCACAGAACACATACCCTTATACCCCTATAACCACAGAACACATACCCTTATACCCCTATAACCACAGAACACATACCCTTATACCCCTATAACCACAGAACACATACCCTTATACCCCTATAACCACAGAACACATACCCTTATACCCCTATAAACACAGAACACATACCCTTATACCCCTATAACCACAGAACACATACCCTTATACCCCTATAACCACAGAACACATACCCTTATACCCCTATAACCACAGAACACATACCCTTATACCCCTATAACCACAGAACACATACCCTTATACCCCTATAAACACAGAACACATACCCTTATACCCCTATAACCACAGAACACATACCCTTATACCCCTATAACCACAGAACACATACCCTTATACCCCTATAACCACAGAACACATACCCTTATACCCCTATAAACACCTGTCCACTGGCAGATGAATGTGTGCATCTCAAGTTCCTCTTTCAGGCATTTTGTGTTCATGTCATCAGAAAGCTTCATAGACTGCAGGACTAAAACAGTGATGTCCAAAACCAGAAGGGTGATGAACCCCCCCACAGGCAAATTGCACCCAGATCATATATATTAAAACATGGATGATTCATGAGCGATAAGATAAGTGGACAGCTGTCCACTGTAGTGACCACTATGCATGAAAGAGTTAAGACCTTTTATATGATGTGATGATGTTTTGAATTTTTTAAATGTTTTATTTATTTTTGTTTTATATTTCAGACATAGAAATTGTAGATCAGTGTAAATGGAAGAGAACCTGGTACTCACAGGGGATGATGCTGTCTTCATCTGAGCTGTCTGGGTCAATCAGTTTCTCTTTGGCCTTCTCTGTTCGCTCTTTAAACATCCGGACCAGCTCCTGCAGACGCTCGTTCACCACTGTGCTGCTCTGACTGGCTGAAGATGCCGGACGTTCTCTTAGACTTTGAAAAAAATCACATGTAATATTAAATAATACTAACATTCTGTTTTTATACATAACTACTTATGTTTGATGTGTGTAGAAAGTGCTCACACATAGGCCTTTCAAAATGAGTGAACCTCACTCTATTTTAATAATCATACTGATAATATGATTAATTAATATAATATAATATAATATGAAAAAAAACTGTGCACATTCTACTCATTGGTGTTCTAATTTCGTGTCATATATACAGTATATATATAAAAAAAATAAAAAATGTTCCCCTCGCCCCACGTGGGTGGTGTCTCCTTCAGACTCGGGTCCTCTACCAGAGGTCTGGGAGCCTGAGGGTTCTGTGCAGGATCTTAGCTGTTCCTAACAATGTTCTCTTTTGGACACAGATCTCTGATGTTGTTCCTGGTATCTGCTGGAGACATTGTCCCAGCTATATATTAGTGCTGCAATTAATTGCATAAAAGCAATAGTTAACTCGTGAATAATCGCAGTTTAAATTGCATATTTTTGTGTCATTGAAATTCATTGTAATACTCTTATCAATGTAGAAAAATGAATAGGCTTGGTTTGTATGAATGTTTGTTTGTTTGTTTTTTAATTAAAAATAAACCAGTAGTGTTATCATAGTATTTCTGTGGTTACTAGGATTTAATATGTCATGAACCAAGTCTGTTCATGACTAGTCACCTGGTGTCCCCTTTCCCCCCTCCCCCCTTGGGGGGAGTGGTGGCTCTCCTGACAGTGTCTGCACGGGAGCCATGGACGACAGGATCTGCAGTATCTCGCCTGTGCCGACCTGTGACCCCGGACCACCGCCCCTGCCTGTCTGGACCAGCCCCCCTTCCTGCATTTATACATGGACGTTCATCTATAGTCTGTCCGTCCATGGGAGTGGATCTCTCCTTCAATGTGGTTCTCCTCGAGATTTCTTCTTTTTCCCACTGGGTTTTGAAGTTTTTTCTTGCCGAGAAGGAGGGTCTAAGGACAGGGGATGCCTGGGACTTTTCATGTATTTCTGTAGTTGATTATGTTTTTGTAAAGCCCTCTGAGACGACTTTGTTGTGATTTAGGGCTTTATAAATAAAATTGAATTGAATGAATTGAATTGAATATGGTTCATGAGTCCCCAGCTCTGGCTCAAGGATGGAGTGGTCGGAGATGATGTTATGTTTTTGTCATGTGTTGACAAAGGAAGGGTGTTGGGGGAAAAAGACAGAAACACAAACAGGGGAGGGACTGGGATCTGAGAAGATATTGTCAAAGGAATCGGAGAAAAGAGACTT
>CM035788.1:596279-636279 GCA_020466265.1 Siphamia tubifer
AAGTGCATCCGCCGTGATGCTGTGCCTTTCTGTGGATGTAGGCAATGTATAACAGGCAGAGGCAGGGTGCTGTGCAGCCTGTTCTGTTTCTCTTCTGTCTGGTGCTGTGTTTGTGGCATCCGCCGTGTGTTTAGTTTTGTATATGGTACCCGCTGTAGTGTGGCCTGTGGTGTCCACCGTGGTGTTTTGAAGAAGTTGTCCCCATTCAATGTTCATTCTTCCTTGGCCAAGTATGCATATTAAAATATGTACCTCGTATAAATAATGCTGCAATGACATATGAAACTAATAGGTATTTAGCAAATATTTGGTGTATTTGAAAATCTGATTTAGAAAAAGTCAGTGCCTCACTTGCCACAGACCTCACTGCACGTCATTGGGGCCCATACATACACATATACATATATACTTGGGGGTCACTGCCCCTAGTACCCCCATCACTACTGGTACCACTGTTGCCTTCACACTCCACATTTTCTCTAACTCTTCTTTCAGCCCTTGGTATTTCTCTTCTCTTCTCATGTTCTTTCTTTCTCATGTTGCTATCACTGGGGACTGCTACATCTATCACCACCACTGTCTTCTCATGTTTATCCACCACCACTATGTCAGGCTGATTGGCCATCACCATCTTGTCAGTCTGGATCTGGAAGTCCCACAGGATCTTGGCCTGTTTGTTCTCTGTCACCTTTGGGGGGTTCTCCCATCTTGACCCTTGACCTCCAGTCTATACTCTTTACAGATGTTCCTGTACAGTATGTCCTCTACCTGGTTATGCCTCTCCATGTATGCCTTACCTGCCACCATCTTACACCCTGCTGTGATGTGCTGGACTGTTTCAGGGGCTTCTCTACACAGCCTACACCTGGGGTCCTGTCTGATGTGGTAGACCCCGGCCTCTATTGCTCTGGTGTTCAGGGCTTGTTCTTGTGCAGCCATGAGTAGTGTCTCTGTGCTGTCCTTTAGTCCAGCCTTTTCCAGACACTGGTATGTCTTTTCCATATCAGCCACTTCCTCAATTTGCTGATGGTACACGCCATGCAAGGGTTTGTCCTTCCATGATAACCCCTCTGGTTCCTCGACCTTACTGGGCTTTTGTTGCCTGAGGCATTCACTTAGCAGTTGGTCATTGGGGGCCATTTTCTTGATGTATTCCTGGAGGTTCGCCGTTTCCTCCTGGACAGTAGTTGTGACACTTACTAGTCCTCGGCCCCCTTCCTTTCTCTTAGTGTACAGCCTCAGGACACTGGACTTGGGGTGGAACCCTCCATGCATGGTAAGGAGTTTCCTTGTCTTGATATCAGTGGCTTGTATCTCTTCCAGTGTCCAGGATATTATCCCAGCTGGGTATCTGATTACTGGCAGGGCATAGGTGTTGGTGTTAATGATATTCGAGTTCGAATATATATATATATATATATATATATATATATATATATATATATATATATATATATATATATATATATACACATATATATATATATATATATATATATGTATATATATATAAGGGGGCTGAGGACTAGCAAGTGTCAGAACTACTGTCCAGGAGGAAACGGCCACATCAGACAGGACCCCAGGTGTAGGCTGTGTAGAGAAGCCCCTGAAACAGTCTAGCACATCACAGCAGGTGTAAGATGGTGGCAGGCAAGGCATACATGGAGAGGCATAAGCAGGTAGCAGGAAAACTGTATAGGAACATCTGTAAAGAGTATGGACTGGAGGTCAAGGGTCAAGATGGGAGAACCCCCCAAAGGTGACAGAGAACAAACAGGCCAAGATCCTGTGGGACTTCCAGATCCAGACTGACAAGATGGTGATGGCCAATCAGCCTGACATAGTGGTGGTGGATAAACATGAGAAGACAGTGGTGGTGATAGATGTAGCAGTCCCCAGTGATAGCAACATGAGAAAGAAAGAACATGAGAAGAGAAGAGAAATACCAAGGGCTGAAAGAGGAGTTAGAGAAAATGTGGAGTGTGAAGGCAACAGTGGTACCAGTAGTGATCGGAGCATTAGGGGCAGTGACCCCCAAGCTGGGACAATGTCTCCAGCAGATACCAGGAACAACATCAGAGATCTCTGTACAAAAGAGAACATTGTTAGGAACAGCTAAGATCCTGCGCAGAACCCTCAGGCTCCCAGGCCTCTGGTAGAAGACCCGAGTCTGAAGGAGACACCGCCCAGGTGGGGCGAGGGGAACATTTTATATATATATATATAATTCATTCATTCATTCATAATAATAACAAGTCAGTCAGAGACAGCAGACCTCCACTAAGGCTTGATGTGGCATCATATGACGTCAAACGTGATGTGATGGAGCAAAAGCCTAGCCCCATCTGATGTCTGAAGGTTAGGGTTAGGGGTCAAAGGTTAGGGTTATAGGTATTGACCCATCTGATGTCTAAAGGTTAGGGTCAGACCATGTGAATGAAAAAAAAACCCCACCAGATTCTATCTTGTCTGAATACTGAAATATTACCACTGAGGTGTTTTAGCTGTTGACCTTCAGTGCGACATTGGCCTTTGACCTTCATTGCTCAAAATCTAATGGGTTCTTCATTGACCCATTATCTATCATTCCTGAAAGTTTCATCAAAATCCGTTGAGACAGACAGACAGACAAACGGACCTGAATTTAATGTCTCCTTGGTGGAGGTAACAAGTGGTACCAGGCATAACCCCGCCTCCTCACAATTTAACCTGCTTTGTTCTATCTCTTATTATTGCAAAAACACACTTTTTGTGACTGTGGCCTTGACCTTTGACCTACATTCACCAAAATTCAATGGTATCTAATCTGGATCACCTTACACCTTTCCTGAAAATGTCTTGGAAATTGGTCCAGTAGGGTTAGGGTTTGTGTAAAGTTGCTGACAGACAAACGGACAGACAAAAAGATGACCCAAAAACAATAGCTGTTTCCTTTTGGGTGACAGAGTAAAAATAGATTAGATTTCTGTTGTATGCAATTTTATTCCACCAATGCCTGCGAGTGGCTCTTCTTCTTTAGGTGTACTGTATGAGTTTTAATTTAATGTTGTTTAAACTCATAATGTAACAATAAATGAAGTAAAATAGAAGTATCATGACAGGCCTACTCACATATCATCTGAGCTGTGCAAACTGGACTGACTGGGCCAGGCTCTGACAGGGATGCTCCCTTCATCATCATCATCTTCACTCTGAGAATGCAGCCTTCTGCTGTTTATGTCAAGAGGACACAAAAACATCATTGGTTCAACTTGGCTATAACTTCTATTCATCTGTCATTGTTTCGTTTTTGATGGATCTGCACGGATTACATTTTTATTTATTTTTTTAAATCACTGTAGTGTAACTGTTCTGCACAGGAGTACATAAGAAAACAATATTTGTGTTCTCATATAGCATTGGATGGAATTCAATGTGGTGTTAAACTTTATGAGAGAATGAGACTTATGGATATGGACTCACTCATGAGACAAAATGTGTCAGTTTAATGAAGAATGAACAGTAGATAAAACATCCACTAATGTCAGCTAATGTAGATGAGAGGATGGAAATGAAAACATGACAATGTGGTCGTAAGGGTTAAGTATCTTACATTTTAGTCCAGATAGTCCTACGGTTCCTTCCACTAGTGTTGTGGATGATCAAAACAGATTTAAATTGTGTGCATGTGTGAGGTAGGGAGGGATAGGGGGTACATGTGCCAAGGACAAAAGGACATTAATTAAAGAAACAGATGAAGAAGAAGGAGAAAATCCCATCCAGCATTGATACAGGTAGATGACACAGTGAAGATGCAAGCGTATGATTGTGATGCATCTGTTTATTGACTTTAGCTACGTTATGCAGACATCCATACAGTAGCCCAAAGCACAACATGGAAACATGAACAGTCCCATCACACTTCAGAGAACAATCACAGCACACTACATAACAACAAAAAGAACACAATCAAATTCTTTTTACATTTAGCTCCACAAAATTCATAAAAACTTGTGTTCTGCAGAAACCACATGTGCTGGTTCATTTCATATCTGTCTGTTTATTAAGAGCAGGGAAACAAAATCATTGGCCTTGGTTTATGTCCTTTCTAATGAAATATTTGAATTTGTAACACCATTTCTGCAGGACACTAAAATACATGGTGATGCTACCTGCAACTCGAAAAAGAGTGTACAGGTGAACAATGTGGGATGGGGGGGGGGTAAAAGCAGAAGAGCACCAAACACTGAAGAAGAACCTTTTAAGTGTTTTTCATTCCAAAACTGTACACATTTTTCCATGCCTTAAAGGATTACAGTTTTGACATGTTTTTCTTCCCTTTTGGGATGAAAACACTTTGCTTCATGCAAGCACCTTGAAGTAAAACAAATAAAGACAAGCCCCAAAAGATGTATACTGTAAACTATGTTTATGTCTATTGTTGTTGAGGAAAAAGGACAACCACAAAGGAGATGATTACAGTGTAAACATCCATGCAGTTTTCTTACTCTTTGTCTCCTTTACTGTAGAGGTAGAGCATTTGGAGAAAGAGAAAGAAGCCCGAAATCAGAGGAAGACTTGTCACATGTTAGCCTGTTAATTGGTAGATTTCAGTCTGGAGGGCAGGAAGTAACCATGGAGACTGTCTCTATGTAGGAAACCATTGAAGAGAGTGTTTATTATACAGATTTAGATCCAGTGTCCCAACACAGATACAGTTAGGTAAAAAAAAAGAGTGTACAGGTGAACAGTGTGTGTGTGTGTGTGTGTGTGTGTGTGTGTGGGGGGGGGGGCACTGATCTGATTATCTGATGAAAATTTCTGAGTTTTTGACAGAACCCAAAGATTTGCCAACAATCAAGGCTGTCGATATTACTAAGGTAGATGCTAGATTGGAACGGCCGGACAGACTGGGGGCAGGACTAAGGTGTGGACGTTCTGCGCAGCTGCAGATTTCGTTGCTATGACCTGAAATATGACACTCCGATGCAGCGCAGTCAAAAAGCTGAATCGGGTGCATTTCATTGGACATATTTTTTCGTGGCGTGCCTTTATTTTTTTTTTCTTTCACATGGAGTGTTTTTGTAAATCTAAACACCACGAGGATGGAATATAGTTTTTTATTAACTATATTTGTTTGAACCTGATTAGAGTAATGAGTCATTCAAGTGTGTGTTTTTTTTAACTCAGTTTCCTGTACACCACCGAAACTAGGCAGAGGAAGGCCATGGTGATGTCAAGTGACATTAAAATAATAAAATGACATGAAAAAAGGCTTCAACGACTGACAGCAGGTTTATTTTAAACAAGTCACATATGTTTGACAATGTCCAGTCAGTTATATTTCAGAACCTGTGTTCACTTCTATTATACAGTCATTTATATACTAATAAATTAATTGTATCATACAGTCATTTATATACTAATAAATGAATTATATCATACAGTCATTTATATACTAATAAATTAATTATATAATAGTCATTTATATACTAATAAATTAATTATATAATATAGCCATTTATATACTAATAAGTCATATCATACAGCCCTTTATATACAAATAAATTAATTCTATTATACACTCATTTATATACTAATAAATTAATTATACAATATAGTCATTTATACACTAATAAATGAATTCTATTATACACTTATTTATATACTAATAAATTAATTATATCATACAGTCCTTTATATACTAAGAAATTAATTATATTATCCAGTCATTTATATACTAATACATTAATTATATTATCCAGTCATTTATATACTAATAAATTAATGTTAAATGCTTTTGGTTCCATGAACATTAATGCACACAGTGTTTTTACCTTTTACCTTTGTCATACAGTCTAATGAAAAAATAATAAACTCAGACGTAGTCGTCCTCTGTGGTCTGGATAGATTTTTTCAGGTCTTCTTTCAACAGTGCTGTCAATTTACAATGTTACCGTCGTCTTTGAACTATCTCATTGTTGAAATTGCATCAAACGTCCTGAGGAGAACGTCCTGAGCACCGCTCCTGTCCCGTCCTGTGTCCGTTCCAATCTAGCATCTACCCATTAATAACTACCTGTTCCTGCAGACATCCTACTACACCACCCTACCCCTAACATCCTACTACACCACCCTACCCTCTAACATCATACGACACCACCCTACCCCTAACATCATACGACACCACCCTACCCTCTAACATCATACGACACCACCCTACCCCTAACATCCTACGATACCACCCTACCCCTAACATCCCACGACACCACCCTACCCCTAACATCCTACTACACCACCCTACCCCTAACATCACACTACACCACCCTACCCCTAACATCATACGACACCACCCTACCCCTAACATCACACTACACCACCCTACCCCTAACATCATACGACACCACCCTACCCCTAACATCCTACGACACCACCCTACCCCTAACATCCTACGATACCACCCTACCACTAACATGCTACTACACCACCCTACCTCTAACATCCTACGACACCACCAAACCCCTAACATCCTACGACACTACCCTACCACTAACATGCTACTACATCACCCTACCCCTAACATCCTACAACACCACCAAACCCCTGACATCCTACAACACCACCCTACCCCTAACATCCTACAACACCACCCTACCCCTAACATCCTACAACACCACCCTACCCCTAACATCCTACGACACCACCCTACCCCTACCATCCTACGACACCACCCTACCACAAACATCCTATTACACCACCCTACCCCTAACGTCCTTCACCACCACCCTACACCAGCAGCAGATCAAAGCTGAGAAACATTTGGAGACAGAATTTTTTGTCAGTGGGTGGGTCCACAACCTCTGTAAAAAAAGGCTCAGCGATAATTCACCAGGGTGAATGTTTTATTTGTAAAGATGTGACATCAGCTAGCTGCTAGCAGTAGCAACTAATGTCAACAAACATGCAATGCATCTTGACGTGTCTAGTTAAGCTATATTACAACAGTGTAAATTAACATTTAACCACAACCTAATTATATATAGAACATCCACTAAAAAATGTGCTTTGGAACATACCTCTGACCAAGTGTTCGCTGCACACACATGCATTAGCATTAGCAGACTTTGCTCCTCCCGACCGCAAACGCAGATTTAAAATCCACTTTTTATGCTGTTTTTCTGTGAGCTTTTTCCGTTTCTCACCTTTTTGAATGACAATCTTTGATACTCTTAAAAAAAAAAATCTATCAATTTTCCTTCTGTGGGTTACAACATTTGGCGCAGCCATAAACTACACAAAATATAGACATTTTCGTCAACCTACTTCACTTCCTGCCCTCCATCATAAAATCGCAGCTGACTATACAGAAATGTGACGTCATGTGAAATCACCCTAATATGTTTGTAGAGAGCTGCACTAATGGAACATGTTTTATCTCACCTCTGTCGACCTCCAGAGGGCGTCACAGGGACAGTGAGTGTTGTGACTTTTGGATCCTGTGGGGTCAGGACTTGGGCTGTACCACTGTGCTCTTCCCCTCCTCCTCGTCCTCCTCCTTCATCTGTCAGTGCTCCTCCTCCTCCTTTCTCATGGTCGGAGTCAACGTCTTCCACATTGACAGCTGGCCGAACACTGAGGCTTGAGCTCTCTGAGGGTTGACAAAGTGCGTGTTGGTCATCAGAGTCAGATTATCAATAATAACTTTAAATGTGGTCATGAGGGAAAAAAGTAATGAGACATAATGATATAAACATGTTTCATGTTTAAAGCGAAGGAGGTCAATGACAAAAGCAAACACAAGACATGAGCAGAGCATGAGAGAAGCAGATTTACAAAGATCTACATTAAGCTAATGCCAGAAAATCCACCATTGAACTAGAACATGCATAAGAGTGTCCTTACAGCTGATATGACTAGCACTGTCATCTGACCAGTCATTCAGTCTCACTAATCTGTCTCGCAGAACACTGGCTGAGAACAGTGCTATATCATCTTCCATTATGGATTATCACAAACACAAGAATGCACACAGATAACACCTTTTCCATCCAAGAATCCTTTAACCTGACTAAACGTTGTTCTATCAGACATCACTTTGTTAAGTTAGACAAATAAATAACATTTTTGTTTGTTGATAAAAAAAAAATAAAACATTTCCACTGATCTCCAACCTGCCAGGTAGCAAATGACTTAGTCCAATTTAAGTCTATATATATATATATATATATATATATATATATATATATATATATCTCCTTGATCAACTTATAAAGAACGCAGGCCCCAGCTCCTTGAGCATTCAAACACAGCAGGAAAAAAAGCACAGTAAAGGAGAAAACATAAAAACTGACAGTGCCTTCATGGGGAGTGTATTAAGTAATCTGATCTTCCTCCAACATTTGTTGATTTTTTTTAATCAAAGTAAAGTAATCATTTCATATTATTATTTTTACACTTTATATGGGAGTACACTCCACCACAAAATCACTGAATCAAACTTCATCCTTTCCACATCTCATGTATTTGACATTTCTGCATTGTTCAATACATGTCACAGAAAAAATGCCAGTGTTTATGCATCATGCCCTTGTCAGAGACACAATGGCATAAGACCACAAAAGCACAATCACATTACAAAACAGCTGATACAGATGACACCGAGGTGCAGCATGAGGAATGTCAAACTGCAGACCATTATTTCCCACTGTAGTGGATTCACCTGCAGGTCTGACTGGTGAAATATCTGAATCATCTTCAATGAAGAACGCAGGGTTAGCAAGGCCCGACAGCTGCTGGGAAGGGGAGTTGAGCTGTTTCACTGGGGAGCTGACAATTGGTGGCAAGCGGGTGTAGGATGGCACATTGGGTAACTCTAGGGTGCTACCATTAGGTGAGGAAGGAGATGGGGAGCGGGAACGGAGGAAAGGATGATGAGGGGGTGGGAGTGGGGAATGGCGGGGGAGTCTGTTGAGCTCCAAGTTTTGCAGATTCTTGTCTTTCTTCTGTTTTTGCTGTTGTTGTTGTTGTTGTTTCTTAGGCATCTTGTGGCATAAGACTGTTGAGGCGGTTTCGGATGTTTAGGAAGTACTGCTGTGATCGGACGGGAACCTGAGAGAGCTTCTGTGGGACACTCGAAAGGCTCTGGGAAAGACTGGACAGACTGAGTCCAACAGAACCGTCGGAGCCTCTGGGAAGGAACTCAGTCAGGGTTTGGGCGATGTCACGGGGTACTTGCGTGAGTCGGATCTGGGACAATTCTTGTCGCAGTTCAGGGGGGAGGGAGGGTAAGTACTTTTTAATGTCAGAGAGCCGGGTGGGTAGCGTAGGCATGGAGGGTAACTTGGGAGAGGAGATGCCGTTCTCTTTGAAGAACGCGTTGATGTTGCCGAGGCACTCAGAGGTGTGAGGAATGCGCATCAGGCAGTTCTTAAATGCATCACAGCTGACTGGAGCTAGAGACAGGTGGATAGGCAGATATATAGTCAGGGAGAGTATTAAGCAAGGTGGAAGTCTGCTATAGGAAAAGCAAAGTTTCATCAGTGACAATGACAGGATGAGCAGGATATACACTATTATAGGCTTAAAGGGATTATCAGAGTAAAAATCACTTTAGTACATTTTTTAGATGATCAGGAGTACATACATATAGTTAACATTAAAGTCACACCATACCGATGAACACTGAAAAATGTAGATTTTGTTGTTTTGATCCAAACTGTGTTAACATGGAAGTGATTAGAACGTGTGTTTTCTCTATTTTCAGACTAACTCTTGTAAAGTTTAAACAACATCACACTTCAGTGGTAATAAATAGAGGGTCCCTAAAGACAAACCCAAGTGTCCTGAGGTCTTCTTCACAGTTAGACGCTCTGGAAATTCACTACTGCATGACATTATTTTTTTAAAAACTCAGTCCGGTATTTGATTCTAAATGTAAATGAATCTGTATGTAACAGTAAAGTTTAGACTACTAACAGGTTGTTTTTAAAAAGAATCTAACGCAGTAGTGAATTTCCAGAGCATCTAACTGTCCACTGGACAATGGACTATTATGGTCTTCGTCCTCAGACGTCTTCTGAACCAGAGGTCCATGTGTGTAGACCAGTAACTGTGGACACACTATCTGAGGACATGAAGACCTGAGGACACTTGGCTTTGTCTTTAGGGACCCTCTACTTATTACCACTGAAGTGTGATGTTTAAACTTTACAAGAGTTAGTCTGAAAATAGAGAAAACACATGTTCTAATCACTTCCATGTTAACACAGTTTGGATTAAAAACAATTAAATGGAAATTTGTCAATGTTCATTTAAATGGTGTGATTTTAATGTGAACTATATGGATGTACTCCTAATCATCTAAAAAAATAAGATAAACTTATTCTACTTTGGATAATCCCTATAAGGTAACCTGGCAGCAGTTACAGTAATATTGTGAAGCTGAGAAACAAAACAAATCCAACTGATAATGAGATACTACGGTGGATAGGTGGAGATAAACTCAATAAATCAGCAAGAGTCATAAACAGAATGGTAAACTATAAAAACTACAGTTGTTAAGATATTGTGATAGGCATTTTAAACAAATACAATAGTACATACCACCACACCCATCTCCAGCATCTTCTTCCTGCAATGAAAATAAATAACATGAATGAAATTTGTGAGGCATAAGGGAAGAAGTATGGACAGAAGAAAGGTGTATGAATTTTCTGTTATTTAAGGAGTAACAAAAATGTTGTGACAGAAGAAAAATTGTTTATGGGACTTTTTTTATAGATTACAAGTAAATTAATTGTAAAGATTTTTTTATACAGTTACATTTGTAAATGATATCAGATGTTGCATGAGTTCAACATCACCAAATAAGTCTCCAGAAATGCACTTAAAGCACTTTTGAAAATGTCATATTGTCATATTTACAGAAATGGTATTTGTGTTACTTGATGTGATTTTTGGTCTCTATTGCAAATGAGCAAATGTACAAAAATAAAATGGAAGTTTGAAGAAATAATGAGTTCTCAGATTGTGATAATGTGTGGACACAGGAGAGGATTTATTCTTGTCCATGCTGAAAGGACATTACTTTCATTTCAGATATAGATCAATAACGGAATACTTTTACACCGTTTGCAAAAGATCATTTGTGACAGATCCATGTGTTAGCAATAAGATATAGTTTGGATTATTTGCTCCAAATAAGTTTCTAAAAAAAAAAAAAAGGCACAACATTTTTATTTTTGTTCAAGAAGTGAAGAGAAAATCCAAAGAGCTCAGGAATAGTGGAAACACTGAAGGTGCTCTTTAGGGTGTGGAAAAAATATATAAAATCTAATTAAAAGAGGAGGGTCCAAGGGCCTCTTCATTCAAAAAGGTAAAACACCTTCATTCATACATGGATGGCTGTTCCTCTGAACCCATAGTAGCCATGTATTAATAAAGGCTTTGTGTTGGACCCTCCGTTTTTGATTAGATTAAATTTTTGTTCTTTGCTTGAGATTTCCTTGACTTCTCCAGACACACAGTTCTTCACAATGTGAAGGTGAAATGTATTATTTTTATCTTTAGGACATTACTTTTTCAACAGCTTTCTCTGTGTTGTTGCTTTGAGCGTCTCCTTCAGTCTTCTGTGGTTGCTGGGTTACAGGTTCACTTTCTAGACTTGCTTCCTCAGTCTTGGTTTCTGGTTGTGGTTCAGCCTCTGCCGTTTGCTCTGGTTCTGGTTCTGGTTCAGCCTGTGCCTCAGTCTTGGTCTCAGTCTCAGAGGTCGTATCTGGTGGCAGTGAAGTGACGGGGGTCTGCTGTGGGTCTGCCTCCTCCTCCTCTGGCACTAAATTGTCTACATTTCACAAATGTAACATTAAAAAAATAATAATTATATATATATATATATATATATATATATATATATACACACATATACACACACACACATTTGGGCAGATCTAGATTCCGTTGAACTAAATGGACCTGTACCTGGCTCCTTAGTCTCCTCCTTTTCCACTTCAGCAAGAATTTCTTGGTTCCTGCAGGGTAGACAAAGAACAAACTAGTTGGACTGATCACCACATCTGATTATTTGGTACATGTGGCACCAAATTATTCTCCCCTCCACCAAGGAGTTTATGTTTTGACTGGAGTTTGTCTGTCTGACTTGTCAGCAACATTACTCAAAAAGTTATGGATGGATTTTGATACAAATTTCTGGATGTGTTGTGAGTGTCACCAGCAACAAATGATGACATGTTAGTGGTGATCTGGAAGAGATACTGGATTCTGGATCACTTTAAAATGTATTCTCCTTTTACTGCCATGTAAAATTTCAAAGTGATCCAGAATCCAGGATCTCTTCCAGTCACTTGTGACACTTCCAACAAATCCTGAAAATTGTATCAAAACCAATCCATAACTTTTTGAGTTATGTTGCTCATTGACAGAAAAAAAAACTCCAGTGAAAACATAACCTCCTTGGTGGACACCCCTTCATTCAGAGGGGGAGGTCTGCCTTGGCAGCGGTTTACACTCTCAGAGTGCTTTTCTAATTATTATTATCATTATTATTATTATTATTATCTCATCTCATCTGAACCCACTTTATCCTCACTAGGGTCGCGGGGGTCACTGGGGGCCTAATCCAGCTACAATGGGTGAAGGTGGGGTACACCCTGTATGAGTCTCCAGTTCATCTCAGGGCTGAACATATATAGACAAACAATCACTGTCACATTCACACCTATGGGTGATTTAAATTAACCATTTAACCTATCAGTGCATGTGTTTGGATGGTGGGAGGAAACCGGAGTACCCGGCAAAAACCCACGCAGACACGGGGAGAACATGCAAACTCCACACAGAAGAGTCTGGTGTGGGATTCAAACCAAGGTCCTTCTCGCTGTGAGGCACGAGTGCTAACCACTGCTCCACCCACAATTATATTATTTTTTTATTATTATTATTTATTTGTATTTTTTTATTATTATTATTATGTGCTGTCATTACACTGTTGATATTCCATTGTTCTGCAGGTGATAAATCTTACAGAGAGAACATTAAAAGGGAACAACTGTTCCTTCAGATTCTTATTGAACTTCCAATGTAATCAAAGAAAAATACACCATTTAACATAAGAAGGACATTTACAACACATACAAACATTGTTCTAACCAGATTTGTTATGGCTTAGTCACGATATTGGCATATGTACATCATTTGTAAACAATGACTTATATGTACAAATCAAATACATTTTAAAGGATCTACAATTTAAGGAACTGGAAGTGGATTATGTTTTTGTAACTAGGATTTTCTCAATTCTAGTATGTTGGAAGGTATAAATAAATAAATAAATAAATAAATAAAACCACGGGGTATAGATGTGATGGCATCATTATAGCAGTTTATCTTCTTTTGCCTCGTTTAGGAATAAAAATCAGAAATCAGATCATACACAAGAGTAAAGATGTAGGCTACTTCTTCAGTATATGTTCAACATTTTAAGCCAATAGCCTTGCGTGCAGTAACTAAACACAAATACATTTAAAACTGCATTTGTAGTCATGTTATCGATAATGTTAAATCATTTAAGTAACAATAGCTGAAGTATCTAGTGGAGGTTTGTAAAAGTAGGCTGTAACACTATATTTTAATACTAAATGATACACTTGAATGAGTGTTAACACGAGCTAAGTTAGTGGTTAATAAGCATAAAACCAGGTGACTACCGCTTGCATTTAAGATATTTAAACAATTTGTTTAGTTGCTTCATTTCGACATAAATACAACGGTTGTACACAATAGGCACAATGTTCTCCTTTTTCCATTTTACGACAGACTGGATACTGGTCAAGCATCGACCCACATTTACTGATACTTACTTAAACCGGAAATATTATGGAGCGAATTATTCCACAGACACCGAACAAGACCAACTCAAGCGAATAAATCAGACCAGGAGCTTTAGTAAACTGTAGAAAAACACCGAGGATGATATTCTATCACACCACTTTCCATCTTTATGCCTGTGCATGGAGTGCGTGAGCCAGCAGCAGGTGCGCGCGGTTACCGGGGTGACCTCAGACAGGAAGTGGGAGGGGCTGAGGGCCCCTGTTGCCAAGAGAAGCTGTGGTTGCTATGGCAGTATATGTGATGCTAAGGCGGCACACATCACAAATGAAAACCCAGGGGATTTGAACGTATATAGACACATGTACAACAGTTAGATGGAATGATTGTGTAGTTTCTGTTTTCATTTATCACCTCCACAGCCTACAGTGACATGACGTTTATGTTTTCATTTATCACCTCCACAGCCTACAGTGACATGACGTTTCTGTTTTCATTTATCACCTCCACAGCCTACAGTGACATGACGTTTCTGTTTTCATTTATCACCTCCACAGCCTACAGTGACATGACGTTTCTGTTTTCATTTATCAGTTGAAAAAACGTAATGATATTTACTATTGGAAGTTCATTTAATTTCAGCTTCATTCAAAACAGTTTTTATCTGACAGCAATCACCTCTCTGAACTCTAGTAGAGCTTGAGGAGTGAAACTGTAACATTGAGTGTGTATGTGCATTTTAAATTAGTAATTTATATATTTTCCATTTGTATCTTATTTTTACTCCTCTTTCCTTGACTGGTTTGCATTTTAATTCTGTTTTACTTGTTACAGTGAGAAATACATTCTTTTATTTTCTATTCTATTCTATAAAGTAAAAAAAAAAGTCAGTTTTATTGTCAATTTCTTCACCCCTATACTTGACATTCAAGGGAATCGAAATTATGTTTCTTGCTCTCCTATGCATTTACATGAGCAACAGTGAAGTGCAGATGCACATCAAGACAAATCTTAAACGAAGTTAGTGTAAATAAATAAATAAATACAGAGAGTGCAGTAGTTTAAGGCTACATTACTTAGTGTTGCTAAACTAACCAGGTATGACAAGACATAAAATAGATTACATTACATTATTACATTAGATGAGATGACTTTATTAGTACTCAAAGGTAGATTTGGTTTACAGTCCAGTGATCTCTGCTCAAACAAAGCATTTAAACATTTAGGACACACAGAACATACAAGCATTTCACACTAAACATAAGACAATACCAGGTGCTTCTTATAAAAAAAAACACGGTGTCACATATAGTGACAGAGATAAAAAATGATTGTTAAAATATACATTTCAAAGTACACCACATAAAGTACACTAAGTCCATGGCAGAGTATGACAGGATAAGACAACACTGAATGTTTGAGCTGAGTACATTTTGAGGTAGCTCTGTTGTCCACAAAAGTTTTTATCAACTACGCTGGATAGCTAAGGTGAAGCCAAATTTAACTAGATCTGACTTAGAAATTTTAATTCATGCTTTTATTATAATTCGCTTGGATTACTGTATCTACTGTATTACTATGTTCAATGTGTGTCTTGTATGTTTTACTACTAAATTATCACTTTGACTGCAAGACAAATCTACCCACGGGTATTAATAAAGTAACCTTGAACCTTGAACCTTGAACTGTAATGCCCTGTACTTAGGCATCAGTCACAGTGATCTTTTCCATCTGCAGCTCATACACAACTCTGCTGCTCACCTGCTTACCTGGACACATTAGCACATTAGCCTTGTCCTGGCGTCCCCACACTGGCTCCCTGTGCATTACACAGTCCATTTTAAGCTTTTATTTTTTGTTTTCAAATGTTTAAATAGCCTCGTGCCACCATATTTATCAGAGCTACTTCAGCCTCACCACCCAACCCCATCCCTAAGATCAGCTGACCAGTTCCTTCTGGTGGTCCCTAAGATCAGCTGACCAGTTCCTTCTGGTGGTCCCTAAGATCAGCTGACCAGTTCCTTCTGGTGGTCCCTAAGATCAGCTGACCAGTTCCTTCTGGTGGTCCCTAAGATCAGCTGACCAGTTCCTTCTGGTGGTCCCTAAGATCAGCTGACCAGTTCCTTCTGGTGGTCCCTAAGATCAGCTGACCAGTTCCTTCTGGTGGTCCCTATGATCAGCTGACCAGTTCCTTCTGGTGGTCCCTAAGATCAGCTGACCAATTCCTTCTGGTGGTCCCTAAGATCAGCTGACCAGTTCCTTCTGGTGGTCCCTAAGATCAGCTGACCAGTTCCTTCTGGTGGTCCCTAAGATCAGCTGACCAGTTCCTTCTGGTGGTCCCTAAGATCAGCTGACCAGTTCCTTCTGGTGGTCCCTAAGATCAGCTGACCAGTTCCTTCTGGTGGTCCCTCAAACATGCCTGAAGCTTAGAGGTGACAGAGCATTTGCAACCATTGCTCCAAAACTCTGGAATGAGTTTCCACTGGGTGTAAGACAGGCCTCTTCTCTCCCAATTTTTAAATCGCAGTTAAAACACATTATTTCACTTTGGCTTTTAACTCCTAAACCTCTGTTGTTTGGCATTTGCAAACACAGAGCTGCCACGAACCTGTGTTTTTTTTGTTGTTGTTAATGTGTGTTTTTAACTTATTTTCCTCATGTTTTGTGAACAGGACTTTGGCTTCAACTGTGAATCTTTTTAAATGTACTATATAAATAAAGTTGATTGATTGATTGATTGATTGATTGATTGATTGATTGATTGATTGATTGATTGATTGATTGATTGATTGATTGATTGATTGATTGATAGCTGTTGTAAATGTAGGGTTTGAGTTTCAGTGAAGTCAGTAGGCAGTACTTGAACAGTAGGAGTAATAATGATAATAGGTAATGCAAATATAAATAAAACAGCAGCAGATGTGTGCAATTGGCATTCTATTGTATTCTATTGTATTGTATTCTATTGTATTCTATTCTATTCTATTCTATTCTATTCTATTCTATTCTATTTACTGAAAGGTCCAGTGTGTGAGGCCTATGGAGCCCAATAGTTTGTGTATGTTTTCATTGGTGTAAACAGTAATGATATGAATCTGAACTCAGAATAATCATTGTATGCTATTTTTTTTTTCTTTAAACATGTACATTTTCTTTTTGACATCATTTTCATTCACATTTCTAGTGTCAGTTGATGTGAACTGCTACTCATGTTCTTTGCAGTGGCATGCCTCCATGTAGACTAAAATGTGTTGACCTGTCACATTATATATTTAGTTATGATAACATTTGCACCTTTTTATTTCTGTAATCCGTTGTGTTACTGATGAGCTACTTGATTTGTGTGAACATAAGTACATGATATTTTTTGGCTTGTGACTCAGTGTGTACTGCAGTTCTCACTGTTCAGTTTGTATTTGTCAGCCTCAAATGTAGATATCACTAAAGATTGAAAGCACTGGACCATTATGTAAAAGATATGAATAATACTATTGTAATAACACTATAATAAGTTACATCTACTGGAATGTTTCCATTTGGTGGAATTGTACAACACAGGAGTGACAGGAAATGAGTGAAGTGTGAAGCTACTTCTGGTTTTCTTACTGTGTAACTTGACTGCACTCCACCTCACTGGGCTCCTCTTGCACTGCTTGGAGCCTGGATATAGAAAACACTTTGGGAATGCCACACTTCCCAGGAATACTAGCACAAACACACAAACAGTTTTCCCCTCTCTAACAAGTGAAAATCATTTAACAACATTTAAAAACATTTGTGGAAATAAGATTTTCCAGATTTATTGTCTAAAAATTAGTTCTTATATCTCACTCATAAGCTTAAACATGAGATGATTCTCCCTGATTTAAAGTGTGATGAGATATTTGGAGTAGAAATAACAAAAATTAACTTGATAAGATTGACATATGTCCCAGTGTCCAAACAAACTAATTGTCACTTGTTTCATTGGCAGATTTTTACCCTGTCTACAGAAGGTGGAGAGGGCTACTGTGTCTGAGTCAGTTTGTGTGTCAGCTTTACACAAAAAAACTACTGGACAGATTTCCATGAAATGGAAAGGTCAAAGGTCACAGTCACCAAAATAATAATAATGATAAGAGGAAGAGGAAAATCAGGTCAAATGTGTGCAAGGGCTTGGGTTGTTCATCAGGTCCCTAACCCTGACCCCTGACCTCTAACCTGTGTTCATCAGGTCCTCACAGCTGTGATGTCTGTTATCAATAAAAGATAGTCATTCAATAGATGATCAATAAATCAATCCTAGTGTGTCTGTGTGTGTTTAAAACAGTTGAATGGTATAGGAAGCCCCCAAAGCTCTTCTGGGGTAACATCTGACTGAACTAAAGTAGGGTTATGGTTATATAGCCATGACCTTTGACCACTAACCCTAACTGGGTAATGACATATTACTGTGGTTAAAGATGTTAATGATACCAAGAACAATTAATATTGGATCTGTCATATCCCTACTCACTGTCTTTTTCCCTTCTGCTTCCTGTCACCTTTCACCTTAATTATTTCACCTGGTCCTCACACACCTGTCCTCACAAACCTGGTCCTCACACACCTGGTCCTCACAAACCTGGTCCTCACACACCTGTCCTCACACACCTGGTCCTCACAAACCTGGTCCTCACACACCTGTCCTCACACACCTGGTCCTCACACACCTGTCCTCACACACCTGGTCCTCACACACCTGTCCTCACACACCCGTCCTCACACACCTGTCCTCACACACCTGGTCCTCACACACCTGTCCTCACACACCTGTCCTCACACACCTGGTCCTCACACACCTGTCCTCACACACCTGTCCTCACACACCTGTCCTCACACACCTGTCCTCACACACCCGTCCTAACACACCTGGTCCTCACACACCTGTCCTCACACACCCGTCCTCACACACCCGTCCTCACACACCTGTCCTCACACACCTGGTCCTCACACACCTGTCCTCACACACCTGTCCTCACACACCTGTCCTCACACACCTGGTCCTCACACACCTGTCCTCACACACCTGTCCTCACACACCTGGTCCTCACACACCTGTCCTCACACACCTGTCCTCACACACCTGGCCCTCACACACCTGTCCTCACACACCTGGTCCTCACACACCTGTCCTCACACACCTGTCCTCACACACCTGGTCCTCACACACCTGTCCTCACACACCTGTCCTCACACACCTGGTCCTCACACACCTGTCCTCACACACCTGTCCTCACACACCTGTCCTCACACACCTGGTCCTCACACACCTGTCCTCACACACCTGTCCTCACACACCTGGTCCTCACACACCTGTCCTCACACACCTGGTCCTCACACACCTGTCCTCACACACCTGTCCTCATCACTTCTCCCTATTTAAGTCCTTTCCTTTGCTTTCTCCTTTGTCAGTTCATCCCACATACTAACCTCTTCAGAACTCCCGTCTCCTTCCTGACGGTACCCACCGGATCGTGGTCCCCGTTTGGGATATTGGACTATTTAGTTTAATGAGTGAGTTTGTTTGTATGATTTATGGTCTTATTCTCGTTTCTGGACTTTCTGTTTAAGCTCAGAATAAAGGAGCCTTTGTTTGAAGTCTGTATTTTGGGTCCTCCTTACTACGTCGCGTAACAGGATCAATATCTTTCATTGATCTGGATTGAAACTGAACTGAAAAAAATGAAATCCGTTGAAAGTATTGATTATAGATGATAGTATTGCTTATGTTTATAGATTATAGTAGTGATTATAGATTATAGTAGTGATTATAGTTTATAGATTATGGGAGTGATTATAGATTATAGTAGTGACTATAGATTATAGTAGTGACTATAGATTATGGGAGTGATTATAGATTATAGTAGTGATTTTAGTGACAGACTGGAAAAATAAACTAAATTGTACATAAATTGTTTACAAAGAAAAATTTTGACAAACAAAGTGATCAGTTTTGTGCCTAATGCTTAGATCTATCTAATGAATCAATCACAACTGAAATCCATTAAGAATTGAGGGAGGAGAAGAGATTTTAATTAATTGTGGATGACAATGGACAAACGACGGATGAAGTGTGATGACAATAGCTCATCTCTGGAGGAGCTAATGAGCTAAAAAGCTTGAATAAAGCAAAAAAAAGCTTGGAAAAAAAAAGAAAAAAAACCCTCTTGAATTAAGCAAAAAAAAAAATTGGAATCTGCCGATGGAACAAGTGAAAATGATCTTGGTAAGATTTCTTGAAATCACATTTTCCAGATTGGTTGTCTACAAATCAGTTCTTAAAAGTTCTTCTTTACGTGATTCTGTCTGACGTGAAGTGTGATGAGATATTTGGACTAAAAATAAATACAAATAAAAATAGACTTCTTGAGTTTTGGGTTTTTTTCCAGTGAGCATCTTACTCAGCATCAGGTTCGTCAAGTAGATCTGTGCTTCCTAGTGACAGTTTGATGGACGATCCTTCAGTGGCGATCTGTCTGATGGTGGTCTCAGCGGTCTGCCTGGCCACTTCTTCAGCCATACGTGCCATCTCCATGCGCTCCTTCAACAAACTAAAAACACAGAACAGTGACACAATAGAATCATTTTGTCAATATTGACAGTATTTGGTATTAGACACACTTGACACTGGGAACATTTCATTTGTAAAAACAAGTGAAAAAATAACTTCATACAAGATTTAGTATTTTTTATTTTTTGCTTGAATTAAAGCAAAAATAAAACATCTGCCAATGGAACAAGTGAACATTACCTTGGTAAGATTTGTTGAAATAACATTTTCCACATCTATTATCTAAATGTGTGATGATATATTTGGACTAAAAAGGAGAAAAATACACTTGGTAAGATTTAGATTTTTTCCAGTGTACAACCAATAAACAAGTTAATTGTCACTTTTTTCATTGGCAGATTCTTTTTACTTAAACGAGGAAAAAAAACATAAACTTTCCAGCGCTCTAACTACGTCATCCTAAAGATCATGCTGATTGGTTGTAGTACCGTCCTATTGCATACAGAGGATTTGAAAGACAACTTTTTAGCCCCGCCTCCCCTGACTATGAAGTACCACTAGACCCATACATGGAATGAATAGAGATAGCACTACTAGGCAAATTTTCCAGATCTATTGTCTAAAATCAGTTCTTATATCTCACTGAAAACTTCCTCTTTAGGTGATTCTGTCTTATTTTAAGTGTGATGAGAAATTTGGACTAGAAATGAGAAAAATACACCAGTAAGATTTGGATTTTTTTCTCAGAGTGCATAATTTGTTTGTTTATTTCAGACTTAGATTGCATTGTTTGAGTACTTTTAACTGATAAAAATATATCTAAACATGCATAGCACGGGTCCAGCTCAGTGAGGAAAATTCTAAATTCTATTCTATTTCATGATTTACGATGTTCCTGCCAAGAACAACCGCCAATGGAAACATGTTCAAAGTGCAAATATACTTTGTTGAAATTTTCTGAATATCACTATTGTTTTGCAAAAAACTGTAATGGAAACACAGCTAATGTTAGTGTCTGAGCTGTTGATTTATGTTCACTCTGTCCGGTTTAACTTCCTGTCACCGGTGTTTCCCTCCCCGCCCCTCTAATCTGTTTGAGTGAACCCACCTGTTATTTCCCTTATTTAAATGTTGTGTCAATGTTTGTCAGATGCCAGATTCTTTGTCTCCATACATCAGTTGAGCATTGGTCAATTGTCTTGGGATTCCTCGTGTATGATTTGGTTCTAGATATTTTGTTCTCTGTCTTTTTGTCCGCTCCTTGTCTGTTCTGTCGCTGCATCTGATCTCCCAGTTCCGGACCCTGTTTCTGCCTCTGGATTCATGTTCATCATTTGAACCTCTCTGGCTTCTCGGACCCTGGCTCTAACCCTCTTCTGTTCTCTGGTAACATTATCTGGATTGCTCTGTATAGGCTCTGCTGGTTTTCTGGTTTTGACCCGGTTCCGTTCTCTGATGCTTCTTCATTCCTGCTTCCTACTGTAGTCCTCGCTGTGGACACTTCCAGAGGGCTGCTTCATTCCCAAGGAGCTGAATTCATCAAGCCTCGATCAGTTTAGAGAGATTTCCCTACTGGATGTCGAGGGGAAGGTCTCCTGGGCAATCATCACCAGAAGGTTGACCTCATACTTACTTATCAATGACTACATCAACACAAGTGCCCAAAAAGGAGGAGTACCAGGTTACTCTGGTTGCCTGGAGCACATGGCAGTAATCAGCCAGATAATTAAGGAGGCAAGGAGCAACAAGGCGTCTCTCTCAGTGGTCTGGCTAGATCTCGCCAAGGCTTACCCAAATGTGCTACACCAGCACATCTGCACAGCATTGGGACATTATCAAGTACCACCTGAGGTCATCAAGCTAGTGATGTCTCATATGGGCTCTCTACAGATGAGGTTCATCGCAAAGGGTTTTACCACCAAGTGGCAGAGGCTGGAAAAAGGGATCATGGCTGGCTGCACCATATCAGTCTCCCTGTTTGTTGCAGCTATGAACCTGCTGCTCAAAGCAGGAGAGTCCCAGTGTAAAGGACCGACGGCAGTGGATGGGACAAGGCATCCAGCCTGCAGAGCCTTCATGGATGACATCACCGTAATGACTCCATCCATCCTTGGGACACGATAGGTCCTGAGTTCACTGGAAAAGATGACCACCTGGGCCCACATGCAGTTCAAGCCTGGTAAATCCAGAAGCTTGTGCATCCTCAAGGGAAAACTGTCCAACAGCATCTTCTGCATCCAGGGGTCAGAGATTCCAACCATTCTAGAGGAGTAAATCCGATGCCTGGGGAAGAGCTACGACAGCACTCTCAAGGACAGGGTGAACCTTGACGTCACCGCAGCCCAACTTAAGGAGTGGCTGAGAAGAGTAAACAGGAGTTTGCTGCTGGGCAGGTTCAAGGTATGCTGCTTTCAGCATGGCATCATACCAAGACTGCAGTGGCCATTTCTGCTCTACGACTTCCCTATGACCAGAGTAGAAGCAATGGAGAGTGTCTGCAGCAGGTTTATCCGCAAATGGCTTTGTGTTCCTCCAGCGTTCAGCTCAGTCAACCTCTGCAGTAGGTCATCAGTACTCCGGTTACCATGCTCCTTGGTCATAGAAGAATTCAAGGCCACCAAAGTAAGGGCAGCATGCACGCTTTTAGTCTCCAGGGATGCAAAAGTCAGGCATGCAAGCTCTGCCATCAACTGCGACAGGAAGTGGAAACCCCTTGAGGCAGTAAGAGACGCGGAAGCCTACTGGAGGCATCAGGAAATTGTGGGCACCGTGTGTTGTGGACAGCTAGGGCTTGGGAACTACAGCGTCAAGAGCTGGTCGAAAACCAATGCATGAGGCAGAAGGGACTTGGTGGTACAAAGGGTGAGGGAAGCAGCTGAAGAAGACCGTTGAGTCAAAACAGCTGGGCTGGACTCCCAGGCACGCTGGATGTAGTGGGAGGGGGCGATCAAGAGACAATTGTCTTGGAAGGGACTTTTCATATATCTCTGTAGTTGATTGTGGTTTTGTAAAGCCCTGTGAGACGACTTTGTTGTGACTTAGGGCTTTATAAATAAAATTGAAGGAGCTCTGGGGCACTGACCAAGGCAAGCTGAACTTCCTGCTGCGTGCTGTGGCTGATCTTCTACCACACCAAACAATTTGAAGATCTGGGACAAGGAACAAGAAGCATCCTGTAGTCAGTGTGGCGCCAGCCTCTGCACACTGAACTATATTCTGACAAGCTGCCCAAAAGCCCTGGCAGACGGGCACTACCGGTGGAGACATGACAAAGTCCTCAACGACGTCGCCAAGTGGGTCGAACTACAGAGAAGCTACACCAACAAGCAGTCACCAGCACCACTGAGGCTCACAAGCTTCCAACCAGAGGGCAGCAGAGTCCCAAAGGGAAAAAGATCCTACCACCTACCATCAATGCTACACCGCGCATCAGATTGGGAGCTGCAGGTGGATCTTAAGAAGAAGCTGGTCTTTCCTCAGGAGGTAGTGGCAACTACCCTCCGACCGGACATGATCCTTCTTCTAGGAGCTCCAAGACCATAATTTTAGCCAAACTCACTGTTCTCTGGGAAGACAGGCTTGCCATATCCCATCAGGCAAAGAAGGCTAAGTACCAGGACATTGTGGATGAGGCGACCATCTCTGGGTGGCATGCCACCCTCTACCCAATTGAGGTTGGGGCTCACCACATCTATGCGCAGTTTCCTGCAGAAAATTGGACTTGATTCAAAACAAGTACAGAAGGCCATCAAGGAGATAGCCACAGTGGCCGAAAGCAGTTCCAGGTGGCTGTGGCTGTCAAGAAGCCATAGCTGGACCCCTTCTGCAGGTGAAGGCTAACTCAGCCCTTGTCGCCCCACTCAGGAGAGGTATACAGGTTAAGGGGCGAAACACCTGTGACCCTGAGATACCTGCTGAGGATGCAGAAGGGGTCCCTAGGATCACCATGACACCACCAGCCAGACCCTTAACATCCACATCCATAGTTGCTCCTGCAGTCTCTGCTTGTAGTAAAGCACTTTCAGTGTTTATTTCATCACTGTTAGCGGTACAGCCCAGCTGATTGGCTTGAAGACAGCAACATGCTACATTTCTCCTGTTGTGCGCACCAATAAACCGATCTGTAATTCTACCTCTACCTCAGAGTCTGCATTTGGATCTATCTGTGTTCTGAAAAGCGTATCACCCTTCCTACCTCTCTGACCTCCTGCAAATCCTCACTCCATCCCATGTCCTCAGATTCTCATCCTCTCTCCACCTCACAGTTCCCACTATCCATCTTTGCACTATGGGGACCAGATCCTTCAGCTGCTTTGACCCCTGACCTCTGTAACTCTGCCACCCTGTCCACCTTCAAATCCAAACTCAAAATACATCTCTTCAGATTTACATACCTTCTCTAACTATTTCCCATGATTCCCCCTCCTAATTTATTATATTAGATATTATTAACTCATGTGGACAAAGTCGCAATGAGCTATTGTCATCGCGTTTCCTCTGTCCGTTGTCGTCATCCACAATTCACTAAAATTTCTTCTACTCCCTCAATTCTCAAAGGATTTAAATTCTGATTGATTCATTTGATAGATCTAACCATTAGGCACAAAACTGAACACTGTGTTTTGTCGAAATTTGCCCACAGTCGTTGGTTACGAGGGGAGGCAGTTGTGGGAGACAGCGAAGGCCTATGAGACTGCTTGCAGTTTTATTTATTATTATTATGATATTATGTTTTTTGGAGAATTCTTTCGATAGCCTTACCGTTCCTCCATAGTTGCCAGAGCCACATCTTCTGCCTCTTTCTTGATGTTTTCGATAAATGGTGTCCAGCGGCCCGTCTGGGTCTCTGCATCTTCTTGAGATATTTTATCAGTTAGTTGTGGTGCTGGATTTGAGTCCTGCTGGACCTGCAGTAAATTGGACTGTGTGTCTTGCGTTACTTCCTGTTCCTGTGATGCTGTTGATGCTGCTGTTGATGCTGCTGTTGATGCTGCGATTGATACTGCTTTGGACTGCTTGTCCTGTTTCTGCTCTCCCTCATTGTCTGACTCCACGTCTTCAAGTATCATGTCCGGTTTGAGTTTGGATGAAGCTACAACATGTTGACAAACATGTTTAAAAAGTACATGAGAATGTTGTAAAATGACTCAAATTAAATGTATTGTGAGCCTTTTTTGTGAGGGGGGAGGCTAAAGGTATACACATTTTATGTATATATGAAAAAGCAATGAAAATTAAAGAAAAACAAAACATTCAAGAACTCTTCAAAAATGCAGGAAATAAAACACAAAAAATGTGATAAAATAACTACAAACTTATGCAAAACTATGTTCAGCACCCTCAGTAGTTTCAACAAAACAATTGTAAACAATGTTCAATTTAATTGCATTAAATTTTTTAAGCAGATTTATCATAATGGTACTTTTTTAATATATATACTGACATTTAAATTAAGGCGTACAGCAACTCATAATGTATAAACAGCTCATTATGTAATAAATGTAATAACAGTTCATAATATAATAATTGGCTCATAATGTAATAAAATCATTAGTAGATAACGTCATAATGTCTTAATGCATAATGTAATAGCCAAATGTAATAACTTATTACATTATGAGTTTAGCTATATAGCAACCTATAATGCAATAGAAACTCATAATATAACAATGCCGTCATAAACTATAGGATTGCTTCAAGTGTATTAGTTTGAAATAGTTAACCTTTCATCTTGCAGCAATGGCAAACAAAAAATGGTGATAATGCAACTTTTTTCACAGTATAAACCATTATTACATTATGAACTTTTATTACAGTATTAGTTGCTATATAGCTAACATCATAATGTTAGTTAGTTATTTAGTTAGTTTATTTTCAGTTACAAAATTACAGCACCATAATTTCATTCTGTGCATTCAGTTTCCATATCTATCTATCTATCTATCTATCTATCTATCTATCTATCTATCTATCTATCTATCTATCTATCTATCTATCTATCTATCTATCTATCTATCTATCTATCTATCTATCTATCTATCTATCTATCTATCTATCTATCTATCTATCTATCTCTCTCTCTCTCTCTTTATATATATATATATATATATATATATATATATATATATATATATATATATATATAATGAGCAAAATGTGGAGTGTGAAGGCAACAGTGGTACCACTAGTGATGGGGGCACTAGGGGCAGTGACCCCCAAGCTGGGACAATGTCTCCAGCAGAT
This sequence comes from Siphamia tubifer, assembly GCA_020466265.1. NCBI lineage: Eukaryota > Metazoa > Chordata > Actinopteri > Kurtiformes > Apogonidae > Siphamia > Siphamia tubifer. The sequence goes on from CM035788.1 coordinate 622,876, forward strand.
ACCAGGAACAACATCAGAGATCTTTGTACAAAAGAGAACATTGTTAGGAACAGCTAAGATCCTGCACAGAACCCTCAGGCTCCCAGACCTCTGGTAGAGGACCCGAGTCTGAAGGAGACACCGCCCAGGTGGGAGGGGCCTCTGGTAGAGGACCTGAGTCTGAAGGAGACACTGGCCAGGTGGGGCGAGAGGAACATTTTTTTATTTTATATATACATACATGAATCTAATAATAACTGGAATATCATATAATAATGTATATGTTTTACATTAATAAGACATTATTACATTATGCACTCATGATTTTATTACATTATGAACTGTTATTACATTATGAGTTACTACAAGGCGAGAACGGGTTAGGACGTGTTATGTAACTGATTAGACCACCACATACTTAAGTTCACACATTGAATCTTTATTAGTCTTTCAGTATCTGTACATGACAGTTTATACTACAGTACCCCCCCCCCCCCCCCCCCACAACATACACTAACCCTAACAACAGACCACACAATGAGGCCACAGTTCACAGTTCAAGGCCATAAGTGGACCACAGGCCTTATGTTGGACTACAGAACATGAACTAATCTAGATGTTAGATCCTGGTTCTATTTTTTATATTATATAAATGTACAGTAACAGACCATAGCTGCCATTTAAGCATCATCTATGACATTATATTAACATTTGGAAGCAACTGAATTTAATTCCCAATCAAACTGCAAAAATCTAAATCTTACCAAGTGTACTTTTTTCTCATTTCTAGTCCAAATATCTCATCACACTTAAAATCAATAGATTTTAGAATCACCTAAAAAGGAACTTTTCAATCAAATATAAGAACTGATTTATAGACAATAGATCCCATTATTTTCACTTGTTCCATTAGCGGATTTGTTTTGTTCAAATTAACCATAAATAACTAAATAATAATAATGGATTGGATTTATATAGCGCTTGTTTTGTCCACTCAAAGTGCTTTACAGTAGTGACCCATTATTCATTCACTCTCACATTCTCGCTCTGGTGGTGGTAAACTACACATGTATCCACAGTTGTCCTGGAGCAGACTGACAGAAGCGTTGCAGCCATTTTGTGCCTACAGTTGTTGGCCTCGCCCCCCACTCACTCTACCAACTGAACCATGGCCCCGCCCCCCACTCGGTCTACCAACTGAGCCATGGCCCCGCCCCCCACTCACTCCCAACTGAGCCATGGCCCCGCCCCCCACTCACTCCCAACTGAGCCATGGCCCCGCCCCCCACTCGGTCTACCAACTGAGCCATGGCCCCGCCCCCCACTCACTCCCAACTGAACCATGGCCCCGCCCCCCACTCGGTCTACCAACTGACCCATGGCCCCGCCCCCCACTCACTCCCAACTGAGCCATGGCCCCGCCCCCGACTCACTCTCCCAACTGAGCCATGGCCCCGCCCCCCACTCACTCTATCAACTGAGCTATGGCCCCGCCCCCCACTCACTCTACTAACTGAGCCTTGGCCCCGCCCCCCACTCACTCTACCAACTGAGCTATGGCCCCACCCCCCACTCACTCTACCAACTAAGCCTTGGCCCCGCCCCCCACTCACTCTACCAACTGAGCCATGGCGCTCTGAAAAACAAATACATAAATGAATCTGCCAATGGAACAAGTGAAGGCCTTTTTTTCTACTTAAGTAGGAATTAAAAAACATCACGTAAATGTAGCTAATAAATTTCTAATAGATGTGTGTGTGTGTGTGTGTCAACTTCAATTTCAAATAACTTTATTTTTACTTTCAGAAACTTCTTTTGTGCAGCAGTTAAAAAGTACAACATAGAAGACACAATACATATATCACTATAAGCTAAGACTATAAAAAACATCAAAATATTGCTTAAAATAGATTTTAAAAAGTTAAGTTAGCATTTCATATGTTATATTTACTATGGTCCATCCCAGTGGAATGGGAGTTTTTATTAAGCAGTTCATAGGTGGGAAAGGGCGGGGGGGTTCAGCCTATGCATTCAAAAGTCTGATGGAGGTGGGCACAAAACTCGCTGAGCTCCTTTTTGTGAGCTCTGATGCCCTGAATGTGTGTGTGTCAGTTTTAACTTAGTTGTATCCTGTAGAAACACTCTCTCATCTTGACTCTACTATTGTTACATGAACAACAACCATGACATTAAACTTGATTTGATGGATTTGAAATGAGAAAAAATACACTTGCTTGGATTAGTATTTTTACAGTGCCATTCTGTGATGCATCATTTTCTAAAATCCTTCTGATGTGTTTGTGGATATGAAAATGTCAACATTAGAAAAGCAACCACATACAACAAACTGAACAAATGGCAACGGCTATTATTTTCTCGTCAAAAAGAAAATGTGCAAAAATCAGCACACAGATACTGAGGACAAAAGCACATATCTAATGAGCTAATTAGAAATGGTTCAGAGTTAAATTTTAAAGTCATTCCATTCATATAATACTGTGTTAGTACAGTACAATAGTTATATGTTTTAAAGTCATTCCATTCATATAATACTGTGTTAGTACAGTACAATAGTTATGTGTTTTAAAGTCATTCCATTCATATAATACTGTGTTAGTACAGTACAATAGTTATGTGTTTTAAAGTCATTCCATTCATATAATACTGTGTTAGTACAGTACAATAGTTATGTGTTTTAAAGTCATTCCATTCATATAATACTGTGTTAGTACAGTACAATAGTTATATGTTTTAAAGTCATTACATTCATATAATACTGTGTTAGTACAGTACAATAGTTATATGTTTTAAAGTCATTCCATTCATATAATACTGTGTTAGTACAGTACAATAGTTATATGTTTTAAAGTCATTACATTCATATAATACTGTGTTAGTACAGTACAATAGTTATGTGTTTTAAAGTCATTACATTCATATAATACTGTGTTAGTACAGTACAATAGTTATGTGTTTTAAAGTCATTACATTCATATAATACTGTGTTAGTACAGTACTTAGGTGAGTTGAATATATCTGTATATTCTTGCTTTATTCCACAGCTGCCTAGTTTCTTTACAGAGCCGTACTTCTGCACAGCCTTTCTGAATAACAGTACAGTATGTCTATGGGGGTCTGTGGGTGGTGGCGGGGTGGGGGGACGACATGGAGCGTCACCCAGTCGTCTCCTCCTGCTGTTTAAGGGGCTCGCAGCGCCTTCCCCCCTGAAACAGAAGGAGAAGAGGGACTGAGTTAGGCTCCCACCGTCCCACCAAAACACTGCTTGAAAAACTATAGGGGAAAAAAAAAAAGACAACCCCCCCCCCCCACCCCATATCATAATGTTAAACTTTACATTTTATTTTACATATTCATATTTTAAGAATGTTTTAATTTTAATTTAATTATTTTTTTTCAATGTAAATGTCTATATAAATACAACATTATCGTATTTCACAGACTATAAGGGAACACTTAAAAGACTTTAATTTACTCCAAAAACCACAGTGCACCTTATATATGGATTCATTCTGGTTGTGCTCAGTAAGTGGGAATTTAGACTTTTTATCTTTAGCTTCACTTAATGCACCTTATAGTGTAGAAAATACAGTACTTATTTTTGCTCACTTTTCCACTGGTGTTTTGTTTTTCTTTTATGGTACCGTTGTATGGTACCATTGTCAACTGTCAACATTCCCAATGGTGGGATCAATAAAATCTTTTTTTTTCTTATTTTAAACTGCAAACATCTAAATCTTACCAAGTGTATTTCTATCATTTTTAGTCCAAAAATCTCATCACATTTAAAATAAGTTACATTTTTGACTGACTGTTTTTTTCTACAATGATCCACTGTCTCAAATAGTCTTTCTGATGTTTGTTTTCGAATTTAATCATTTAATTCACCTTGTCCTAACCCTAACCTTTAACCCTAACCTTTAACCCTAACCCTTCTCATTACCAATCACCTAAATCACTTTTGTCATTTCTACTTCATCTCATCACACTTAAAATCACCTAAAGAGTGACTTTTTAGTCAAATATAGGATCTTATTTGGAGAAATCAATTAATAAATAAGCAAAGGTAATTTTCACTTGTTTTATTGGCAGATTTTTTTTGTTTTGCTTGAATCTAGCAAAAAAAAAAGAAGTAATGAAAATCTATTTACGGAACAAGTGAAAATGATCTTTATTTATTCGACGTCCCTCTAGAATGTTGCGAAAGCTCCTGTTCACTTTGAATTGACATTCCCAGCCTTCAGCGGGCAGATTTTTTTTGATAACCGCCCGCTGCGCCGTTAACGCCCGCTGCGCCGTTAACGCCCGCTGCGCCGTTAACGCCCGCTGCGCCGTTAACGCCCGCTGCGCCGTTAACGCCCGCTGCGCCGTTAACGCCCGCTGCGCCGTTAACGCCCGCTGCGCCGTTAACGCCCGCTACGAATGGCAACAGGTTTTGTTTCTTCAGATTCACCGTACCATATCACTCTGCAGGTAGTTTGGCTACTTTGAAAGTAAATAATGTCTACTAGGGCATTAACAAACTAGTCGACACGTCGACTCCCGTAGCACGACTCGACTTACATTTGGAGGAGTCGACAAGTCTCATGTTATTCTTTTCTCTCTCTCTCTCTCGCCACATAAACACAGTCAGACCTAAACAAGACGTGGCTGCTGCAGGTAAGACAGTTGTGGTAGGAAGACACACATCGCATGTGTGTCTGTCACTCTCTTTTACTTCACCTTAGATGAAAAAAAACGGCACAGCCATCTGAGGAGGCTAATCTGCGTGATATAAGCAGCATCCGCTAGCTAACCTGAGTGAGCAGTAGCGAAGGCACGTTCATTTTATCCATCTGGTGTGTGTCTTATCGGCCGCTGAATTAAACGTTTTGCACTTAATATGAAAAGTGAGGACGCGTGACAGACGTGTGGACAGTCCGGTTTTAGAGCCGTGGGTCCAGACAAAATGTGGACATATGTTCACCTACTGATGTTCAGTTACATTTAACAGGAAACTCTTTGCTAACGTTAGCCTTTGTTTTTGTTGATGTTAAAATGCTGATGCTTGTGTCTTGTCAGTGGACATTGTTAGGTTACAGTGAACTTTAATACAAGTTGCTCATTGCTGGACAGACGTGTGTCCGTGTGTTGTTATGTTTTTTTAACTGCGTGTCTGTGTTGTTCCAGCTGACAATGTCATGACGTCATTATGACAAGTCGACTAGACTCTGACTTTATTGACAGATAAGTCGACTTGAAAAAAACTGAAGACGTTAATGCCCTAATGTCTACGTTGTAACGGCTGTTTTATCCAATCTGTTAGAGTATTAGCAGGAATAAACTGGAATAACTGTAGAATAAGCAGGATAATGTATTGTATATTACATATTACCTTTATTTATTTCTTTATTTCTCCAACTACGATTTTCCAGACCCACTGTCTAAAAGTCAGTTCTTATATCTGACTGAAAACTTCCTGTTTGGGTGATTCTGTCTGATTTTAAGTGTGATGAGATATTTTAATGAGAAAAATACACTTGCTAAAATGTTTGCAGTTTATCTTATCTTGTAATACCCTAACCTCAAATTATCTTAAAATTCCAAATATCGCTCTCATTGCAGGGACAGTAAATATTTCCTGTCATAAATATTAATATCAAAGCAGTTTATAAAGTCTGCTGTTACTTCGATCTTATTTGATTGAACTGTGAACTGTGGTACTGTCAATAAAACAGACAAAACTGAAGGTTTTCTATTACGACTGAAAGAATGAAAACAATTGAACTCACCTTTTTGTAAAACCTCAGATGCAACCTGGGAACAAAAACAGAATATTCACTGTGAGCCAAACTCCAGGAGAAAAAAAGATAAGTGTGCAAAATAAAAGCCAGAGTCCAGAAGTTACCTCTACATTATCTTTGGGTGCAGTCACAGGCTGAGGCATCTTCAGACCCAGTCCTGATACAAACCAGCCAACCATACTGCACACACAACAATACATCAAATATTCACATTTCAATTCATGCATTAACATGGATGAATGTGATTAAAAATGTTTAACAAAATTAAATGACACAGTTGTTTACAATTGTTTTGTTGAAACTATCAAATAAAACATGTTATTTGAATATATTAATATTTTTGCCATTTTTTATATTTAATAAAATTTTTTGTGCTTTTTTGGTGGGATTTGCAGAGTATTTAAATATAATTTGTATTTCTCGTGGCTTTTTGTGTTACTTTATGTTTTTGTGAATTAAAGTGGATTTTAGCATGTTTTGTATTTTTTTTCCTCCATATTTTTGGTCTTTTGGAGTGTATTTTTGCATCCTTTGTGCGGAATTTGAGTACAAAAAAACCCAGTTGACGCCCAGTTGACCTGCATAAAGTGTTTTGACTGAGGTTTTTTCCTGTTTGAAATGTGAAGCATATGTTAGTCAGGCATTTTGCTAGCACTAGGCTAATGCTATCACTAGGCTAATGCTATCACTAGGCTAATGCTATCACTAGGCTAATGCTAGCACTAGGCTAATGCTAACAATAGGTTAATGCTGACACTAAGTTAATGCTGACACTAAGTTAATGCTGACACTAAGTTAATGCTGACACTAAGTTAATGCTAGCACTAGGATAATGCTAGCACTAGGCTAATGCTAACAATAGGTTAATGCTGACACTAAGTTAATGCTAGCACTAGGCTAATGCTAGCACTAGGATAATGCTAACACTAGGCTAATGTATCAAACTACTGACAAAGTGCAGATATATTCCCTTCTTTCTTAATTAATTTTGCTCAGATAAAGGACTAATGGACTAAAGTGAAATAATACTAGTTCTTTCTTTCTTTTTACTTTTCTAGTTAATTTTTTTGCCAACTTTTCCATGTTATTTATTATTTTGTAAATATTTATTAGTTTTTGTTCATTTTGTTCCATTTATTTTATTTTGTTCAACATTGAATTTTGTATTTTGTTATTTTTTTCTTGCATTATGTTCCATTTGTGTCTTACTTTGTTCATGTTACTTATTTTGTTGTTTTATTACCACCTTGGCTGTTTTTGTTCATTTGGTTTCTTATCCTGTTGTTTGTTTTGGGTTTTAATTCCAGTCATTTTTTACAGTGTAAACAATCAGACAGAGTTATTTGAAAGGTCATTTTATTTAATATAAATCAAGTGACTCAAAGCAGTGAAAACATACCCTGCAGCCTTGCCGTCGGTATCTAGTGAGATTCCACTCAGAGATTCAGGTGGAGGAGACAGAACTTTGAAGAAGAGAACAATGAAGAAAAAGTTAATGTTAAAAAATAAAACTGGTGTAAGAGAGTGTTAAATTATATGTTAGTTAAGGCTGTCAAATGATTACACCTTTTAATCAAATTAATCACAGGGTTGCTTTGGATTAATCATGATCAAAACACTTTATGTCTGTCGACTGTTCTGTGTCTAGGGGTTTTTTGTACTTACATTTCCCACTAAATATATTAAAATACACTCAAAAACACAAAAAAAGGTGGTAAAAAAATATAGAAAACATGCTAAAAATCCACTTGGATTCACAAGAAAATAAACTAACAAAAAGAAGTGATGGAAAAAGTCTAAACTTATTCCAAAACTCTTCAAAAAAATCCCATAAAAATTGGATAAAATATTCAAAACATGCAAAAATATGATTATATATGCAATTAACATATATTTAATTTTTTATGAAACAGCTTTATTTAATACCTTCAACAGTTTCAACAAATCAGTAAACAACTCCTCCATTTAATTGTGTTAAAACATTTTAATCAGATTAATCATGACGATGGATTAATCTGCCTTAATTAATTAATTAATTTTGACAGCCCTAGTGTCAGATTCATGTGTAGGTGAGTTCTTACTTTTATCCAGAGAGGAGCGGGACGACTTGGATGTAGTTTCTATGGCTACGGCACCAGGGGGCAACATCATTGGCTGAGGAATCATCTGTTTTATCCAGTTCACAACACTGTCCAAAGAAAAACAGACTTAATATTCGCTATCTGGGAAAAAGAGGGGCGGCGGAATCTGCTTCTATGTGAACGAAGGTTGGTGCACAGATGTTACAGTTCTAGGGAAGTTGTGCAGCCCTCACATAGACACAATATCCATGAACTGTATTACATCCTGCAGGTGGCATCTAGGGGTGTGTGCAGGAAATAACACAAAAACCAAGATGTAAAATGGAACTAAAATTGTAAATTTAATAATTGATAAAGTGAATTAACAAAAGGTGTCCCAAAAGGGGAAATACAATGTAAGGAAAACAAAAGGTACAAATTTAAATACGGGTAACGAAGTATGGACTGACAAACTCAAATAACTAAATTTAGCTTCTTTAACTGAAGGCAAACAAAAGCTAAAGAAAACTAAATTAACGAGTGTCTCATATAATTAAACAAGTCACACAAATAACGCTAGCCTAGTGACAGGACTAAAGAGACACAGACGAGTGGTGGTGGACTGGGACACAGTGATCCCAGCCCACGAGCTTCTCCAAGGTGTTCAGTCTTATAGTAGGCGGCTCAATCGAGTGGCAGGAGTCTGATTGGTTGGAGCAGGAACAGGACGGAAAAGGGAGAGGCGGGAATCCAGGAGCCAATCAGAACAGGGAAGGGGCCAGAGGGACAGACTTTAGTTTTCCCTGCGACTTCCAAGGACCAACCACGTGCAGGGCTCCGAGCAGCAGGTTTTACATATAAGACATAACAACATTAGCATAGCAGAGAATCACGAGGAATGACCAACGAACCAGATAAGGGCGGGGCCCGTAACAAACTGTAAACTGTTTTATTGGCAGAGGGAGTTCTCCTCATTCGTTCTGGTGGGAGTCGACATCCCCCCTCTGGCCTGTGTTACTGACGCCCTACAGCAGCTGGCATTTGGAGCCACAACCTCCAGACTCCCTGCTCATCATTCTGGCTGATTTCAACAGAGCTAACCTCCGTCAGGAATTACCAAACTACAGACAGCACACCAAGTGTCCCACCAGGGACACACACATCCTGGACCACCGCTACACTACCCTAAAGGACGCTTATCACTCTGTATCCTGGGCAGCATTGGGACTCTCTGATCACTGCCTGGTTCATCTCATCCCAACCTACAGATAAAAACTCAAATCTGCCAAGCCTGTAGTGAGGACAGTGAAAAAGTGGAGTTACAGGCCTGACCGACACTGTGACATCATACAACAGCTTCTGTGAGGACGTGTGCATTCCAAGAAAATCCTTCCTCACATTGAATAACAACCCCTGGTTCACACCGAAGCTCGGGCACCTTCGTCGGACCAAAGAGGAGGCCTACAGAAGTGGGGACAGGAATCTGAATAACCAGGCCAGAAACACACTGAGTAGCAAAGAGGAGCTACTCTGAGAAACTGAAAAACAACTTTTCAGCAAAGTTGTTTACATGACAAATACACGATGCACCTTTTGGAGGACAAAAATCTGTAAAAATACATGAAGTAAAACAACATGATTTATACAGAAAAAAATAGCCAGTAAAATATGATAATAAATGGTGATAAACAATACATAGACATGTGTTAATACTGTACATGTGTGTTGATACTGACTTTGGAGGGAAGTGAGGTTCAAGCTCATCCTCTTCATCCTCTGACACCATCTCCACCACAGGGATGTGAGGAAGAGGATCATAATCTGAATGAGTTCAAAGAAAAACAATGTTCAGAATTACACATTTAAGGTCAACAGTTAAGGATATGTTTGTGTCATCAACAAAAAGCTTGATTTTATGATCCACACAGAAAATTATTAAACATTGGAAACAGTTAATTTAAGAATGTTTTGCTTAATTCAAGCGTAAACAGTGAACAAATGAATTGTTTCATTGAACAAATGAAAATGATCTTGTTAAGACTTCTCCAAATTACAAGAAAAATTATGTTTTTTTTCCCGCCATGACGATATGAATAAAAGAATTAGCTGTTCGTTAAGGACAACTTGGAATAAATGTAAATACAAAAAAGAAAAAAAACTGACACTCAAAGATTGGTGTTTGAAAAGTATACACAATAAATAGAAACAAAGTCAGTGTAAAAGTCCAAGGCACTCAAATACAAAGAATGTTCTAATAATCATTATAATTCTATCATAAACTGTGTGACTGTTGTTTGGTATACTATGTATATTTTTTCAGATTTGTTTTGGTATTCTATAGGAATGTATAATATTCAGTTTAATAATTATAAAATGTAACACATACCTGGCATTGTTTGTACCTCGTAAACCTAAACGCCAAGAAAACAAAGAAAAATACAACATTGCTGATTAATTTGTAAAAGTAATTTCCATTTCTACACATGACCATCATTTAAATATTTAACAAAAACACACTGGTTTTCAGTCTAGCAGAAGTAAGTGACAAGTTAGGGTTAGGGTTAGGATTATAGCAGTATATGTAAGTTTTTCTACTTAAAGAGGTCCATTAGGCGTGTTTTCACTATCAGAACTCCTGGGACTTTTATGGGAGACGTACTTTGACCAGGCCATGAGTTATCCTTGTGTGTCCATATAGACTGACCCTGTAAGAACCTTGTGATGACGTCATATTGCATCAGTTGCTATGGTAACGTCACTAATAAAAAACACCAAAACAAAGCAGCAGCAGAGGACGAAATCACAACCAGACTAGACATGGAGACTCTTCTGGAACATTCTTTCTTCTTTTCACTGTTCTTCTGCTTCATCATGTTTTAACCTCCCCCAGAAACTACTCTTCACTTGTTTATCATGATCTAATGATGTCATTTGTGACAACTAATCTGCGCGACTTCTGCCCAGCGACTCTACCGGGCCGCTCTGCAGTACCTACACTCAAGCAGGAACTCTGTTGGTTCCTGTAAAAGTTCTGTAAGGCGGCGCTGTTGGAACAGCCCAGTCAGTGAAAACACACGCATACCATGAAGTTCCTGTAAAATGACCCGGAAGTTCCGATAGTGAAAAGACACCTATTGAAATAGCAGTCGAAGTCCAAATAAACTCTAAGAACTTGACATGATGACTATTTGTAGGTCAAACCTACAGACTGGATCACACAGACTAGATCACACAGACTGGATCACACAGACTAGATCACACAGACTAGATCACACAGACTGGATCACACAGACTAAATCACACAGACTGGGTCATACAGACTGGGTCACACAGACTAGATCACACAGACTAGATCACACAGACTGGATCACACAGACTAGATCACACAGACTAGATCACACAGACTGGATCACACAGACTAAATCACACAGACTGGGTCATACAGACTGGGTCACACAGACTAGATCACACAGACTGGATCACACAGACTAGATCACACAGACTGGATCGCACAGACTGGGTCACACAGACTGGGTCACACAGACTAGGTCACACAGACTAGATCACACAGACTGGGTCATACAGACTGGATCACACAGACTAGATCACACAGACTGGATCGCACATACTGGATCACACAGACTGGATCACACAGACTGGATCACACAGACTAGATCACACAGACTGGATCACACAGGCTAGATCACACAGACTAGATCACACAGACTGGGTCATACAGACTGGATCACACAGACTGGATCACACAGACTAGATCACACAGACTGGGTCACACAGACTGGATCACACAGACTGGATCACACAGACTAGATCACACAGACTGGGTCATACAGACTGGGTCATACAGACTAGATCACACAGACTAGATCACACAGACTGGATCACACAGACTAGATCACACAGACTGGATCACACATACTGGATCACACAGACTAGATCACACAGACTGGATCACACAGACTGGATCACACAGACTAGATCACACAGACTGGGTCATACAGACTGGGTCACACAGACTAGATCACACAGACTGGGTCACACAGACTAGATCACACAGACTGGATCACACAGACTAGATCACACAGACTGGATAACACAGACTGGATCACACAGACTAGATCACGCAGACTGGGTCATACAGACTGGGTCACACAGACTAGGTCACACAGACTAGATCATACAGACTGGGTCACACAGACTAGATCACACAGACTAGATCACACAGACTGGATCACACAGACTGGATCACACAGACTGGGTCACACAGACTGGGTCACACAGACTAGGTCACACAGACTAGATCACACAGACTGGGTCATACAGACTGGATCACACAGACTAGATCACAAAGACTGGATCACACAGACTGGATCACACAGACTGGATCACACAGACTGGATCACACAGACTAGATCACACAGACTGGGTCATACAGACTGGGTCACACAGACTAGGTCACACAGACTAGATCACACACACTAGATCACACAGACTAGATCACACAGACTGGGTCATACAGACTGGGTCACACAGACTAGATCACACAGACTGGGTCATACAGACTGGATCACACAGACTAGATCACACAGACTGGGTCACACAGACTAGATCACACAGACTAGATCACACAGACTAGATCACACAGACTAGATCACACAGACTGGATCACACAGACTGGATCACACAGACTAGATCACACAGACTGGGTCATACAGACTGGGTCACACAGACTAGGTCACACAGACTAGATCACACAGACTGGGTCATACAGACTGGGTCATACAGACTGGGTCACACAGACTAGATCACACAGACTAGATCACACAGACTAGATCACACAGACTAGATCACATAGACTGGATCACACAGACTGGATCACACAGACTGGATCACACAGACTGGGTCACACAGACTAGGTCACACAGACTAGATCACACAGACTGGGTCATACAGACTGGATCACACAGACTAGATCACACAGACTGGATCACACAGACTAGATCACACAGACTAGATCACACAGACTAGATCACACAGACTGGGTCATACAGACTGGGTCACAGACTAGATCACACAGACTAGATCACACAGACTGGATCACACAGACTAGATCACACAGACTAGATCACACAGACTGGGTCATACAGACTGGGTCACACAGACTAGATCACACAGACTGGGTCACACAGACTAGATCACACAGACTAGATCACACAGACTGGATCACACAGACTAGATCACACAGACTGGATCACACAGACTGGATCACACAGACTAGATCACGCAGACTGGGTCATACAGACTGGGTCACACAGACTAGGTCACACAGACTAGATCACACAGACTGGGTCATACAGACTGGGTCACACAGACTAGATCACACAGACTGGATCACACAGACTGGATCACACAGACTGGGTCACACAGACTGGGTCACACAGACTAGGTCACACAGACTAGATCACACAGACTGGGTCATACAGACTGGATCACACAGACTAGATCACACAGACTAGATCACACAGACTGGATCACACAGACTGGGT
>CM035788.1:638779-676279 GCA_020466265.1 Siphamia tubifer
CTGACCCAGTACCAGCAGGAGGTCCAAACCCTGACCCAGTACCAACGTTAGGTCCACACCCTGACCCAGTACCAACGGTAGGTCCACACCCTGACCCAGTACCATCAGTAGTTCTAAACTCTGACCCAGTACCAGCAGGAGGTCCAAACCCTGACCCAGTACCAATGGTAGGTCCACACCCTGACCCAGTACCAGCAAGAGGTCCACACCCTGACCCAGTACCATCAGTAGGTCTAAACTCTGACCCAGTACCAGCAGGAGGTCCAAACCCTGACCCAGTACCAATGGTAGGTCCACACCCTGACCCAGTACCAGCAAGAGGTCCACACCCTGACCCAGTACCATCAGTAGGTCTAAACTCTGACCCAGTACCAGCAGGAGGTCCAAACTCTGACCCAGTACCAGCAGGAGGTCCACACCCTGACCCAGTACCATCAGTAGGTCCAAACTCTGACCCAGTACCAGCAGGAGGTACAAACTCTGACCCAGTACCAGCAGGAGGTCCACACCCTGACCCAGTACCATCAGTAGGTCCAAACTCTGACCCAGTACCATCAGTAGGTCCAAACTCTGACCCAGTACCAGCAGGAGGTCCAAACTCTGACCCAGTACCAGCAGGAGGTCCAAACTAGGGCATTAACAGAATTATTAATTATTACATTAACCTGTAGCACAAGTCGACTTAAATGTAATTATCTATCCATCCAGTCTTCCAAACATACTACATTGTGTGTCCTTAATAAAATATTCCTCGTATAACATTACGTGTCATTGTTATCCATCTTGATGTGATATATGATTGCTTATTTGTGCTCTAAATGTGTTTCTCTTTCTCTGATAAATGGTAGCAGGTGTCATGACTGCGTCCAGCTTTGGTCATGTAGAGAGTAAAGCAAATGAAAATGTCATTTGAATGTGTGCCAAATGACAATGCATTCTATTCTGATTCTGTATTATATGTGCAGACAGTGTTTTGAATTAGATCTTGTCGACATGACACCAATATTCCTTTGGACTAAAACCTATTTCATTCTTTGAGCCCAGAATGATCTGAGAAACTGGATCCAACCATCATTTAAGACTTGAGTTTGTTTTGTTTTTTTTTATCACTAACACACATGTGGGAACATTTCATTAATTTTAAGCATTTTACTTGTACACCCGTGTAATTTGAGTGGAAAAGTGGCTTGTGTAGCTGGATTTCCCAGGTGTTTTAGTCTCACCTTGGCATCGGAGTTGGCCCTGTTGAGTCTTGGGGAACCCGACGGCTGTGGCAGAGCACTGACAAAGCCATTAGACAACCAACCTAAAACTCCAGTCTGGGCCTGGCTGCAGAGGAGACCATGAAACACATTAAATTTACATAAAATACTAACAGATTGAAAATATCAAGCAAGGAAAAAGGTGGTGGATGTTCTACCTGTCTTCTGATCCCTCCTCTGCATTTTTTGGAGGACTCTTCACAATGGGAGCTTAAAAAAACACAACCAACTACTTTTTTAGATGCATTCAAAGTCATGTTTTGTGAATATAGCAATGTGAATACATGTACTTTTAAAAGTAATAACCCTCACCTTCTTTGGGTTTGGGTGGAATCTTAATGATTGGAGAAAGAAAACACAGGGTTAGAAACAGGGAGCGCTTCTTTATGTCCATGAAGTTTAGAGGGATTATCTGCACCACTTACTGATCTACACCTATGGACCTCTAACTGTGGACACACTATCTGAGGACATGAAGACCTCAGGACACTTGGGTTTGTCTTTAGGGACCCTCTACTTATTACCACTGAAGTGTGATGTTGTTTAAACTTTACAAGAGTTAGTCTGAAAATAGAGAAAACACATGTTCTAATCACTTCCATGTTAACATAGTTTGGATCAAAACGATAAAATCTACATTTCTTAATGTTCATCTAAATGGTGTGATTTTAATGTCAACTATATGTATGTACTCCTGATCATCTAAAACATGAACTAAAGTGATTTTTACTGCAGATAATCCCTTTAAGAATTGAAGATATACTAACAGAAGCAGTAAGTTTCATTAGTATGTAGAATATATTTATAAGGTTGCTCTTCTGTAATTATGCATGTTAATGCTATTTTGTATTTCTATAGAGTTCATTTAAATGTCACATCACTTATACTTTTCTGTTTTCCTTTTCTTCAGATATGTATGACATGACCTTTCTAGGCAGTTGGGGGCATGTAAAACAGGATTTATGATGGGAGATATAGTGATTAATCATTTCTTAGATGCCGATGACATTACAATCAATATTTCCAAGTAGCAGTGGGTTTCAACAGCTCCTAAAAATCTGTTCTGACTATGTAGTAGAATTTGACATGAAATACAATGATAAGAAGAGTGTGGTTATGATGTGTAGGACTAAGGATGATTTGAAAATTAAGTTCCCTCCTTCTACTGGGAGGCTCCTCCCATTAAACTGGGAGGAGCTAATGCCACAAAATAGTGAGGCCACATTGTCCACTCCAGGACAGAGTTATATGTCAAATATGGAGGTTAGAAACGTCCATAGTGCAGTACAGATGTTAAAGTTTAGAACTTACTGCTCCCTCTTTACACCGTTTAGAGTTAGAGTTTGATCAAGCTCAAAGTTGTGTACAATGACTGTCAGGATTCTCTTGAAGAAACCAAGAAGAATGAAAGCTAGTGGTTTGTTTTGTAAGCGATGGCTAAATATGTCCATGACATGTCATGTTTATATTTATGGACCTGCTGAGACATGTCATGTTTATATTTATGGACCTGCTGAGACATGTCATGTTTATATTTATGGACCTGCTGAGACATGTCAAATTAATATTTATGGACCTGCTGAGACATGTCATGTTTACATTTATGGACCTGCTGAGACATGTCATGGTTTAATTATGGTCCTGCTGAGACATGTCATGTTTACATTTATGGACCTGCTGAGACATGTCATGTTTACATTTATGGACCTGCTGAGACATGTCATGTTTACATTTATGGACCTGCTGAGACATGTCAAATTAATATTTATGGACCTGCTAAGACATGTCATGTTTACATTTATGGACCTGCTGAGACATGTCATGTTTACATTTATGGACCTGCTGAGACATGTCATGTTTATATTTATGGACCTGCTGAGACATGTCATGTTTACATTTATGGACCTGCTGAGACATGTCATGTTTACATTTATGGACCTGCTGAGACATGTCATGTTTAAATTTATGGACCTGCTGAGACATGTCATGTTTAAATTTATGGACCTGCTGAGACATGTCAAATTAATATTTATGGACCTGCTAAGACATGTCATGTTTACATTTATGGACCTGCTGAGACATGTCATGTTTACATTTATGGACCTGCTGAGACATGTCATGTTTATATTTATGGACCTGCTGAGACATGTCATGTTTACATTTATGGACCTGCTGAGACATGTCATGTTTACATTTATGGACCTGCTGAGACATGTCATGTTTAAATTTATGGACCTGCTGAGACATGTCATGTTTAAATTTATGGACCTGCTGAGACATGTCATGTTTACATTTATGGACCTGCTGAGACATGTCAAATTAATATTTATGGACCTGCTGAGACATGTCATGTTTAAATTTATGGACCTGCTGAGACATGTCATGTTTACATTTATGGTCCTGCTGAGACATGTCATGTTTACATTTATGGACCTGCTGAGACATGTCATGTTTACATTTATGGACCTGCTGAGACATGTCATGATTAAATTTATGGACCTGCTGAGACATGTCATGTTTAAATTTATGGACCTGCTGAGACATGTCATGTTTACATTTATGGACCTGCTGAGACATGTCATGTTTACATTTATGGACCTGCTGAGACATGTCATGTTTACATTTATGGACCTGCTGAGACATGTCATGTTTACATTTATGGACCTGCTGAGACATGTCATGTTTAAATTCATGGACCTGCTGAGACATGTCATGTTTACATTTATGGACCTGCTGAGACATGTCATGTTTATATTTATGGTCCTGCTGAGACATGTCATGTTTACATTTATGGACCTGCTGAGACATGTCATGTTTACATTTATGGACCTGCTGAGACATGTCATGATTAAATTTATGGACCTGCTGAGACATGTCATGTTTAAATTTATGGACCTGCTGAGACATGTCATGTTTACATTTATGGACCTGCTGAGATATGTCATGTTTATATTTATGGACCTGCTGAGACATGTCATGTTTACATTTATGGACCTGCTGAGACATGTCATGATTAAATTTATGGACCTGCTGAGACATGTCATGTTTAAATTTATGGACCTGCTGAGACATGTCATGTTTACATTTATGGACCTGCTGAGACATGTCATGTTTATATTTATGGACCTGCTGAGACATGTCATGTTTACATTTATGGACCTGCTGAGACATGTCAAATTAATATTCATGGACCTGATGAGACATGTCATGTTTACATTTATGGACCTGCTGAGACATGTCATGTTTACATTTATGGACCTGCTGAGACATGTCATGTTTATATTTATGGACCTGCTGAGACATGTCATGTTTACATTTATGGACCTGCTGAGACATGTCATGTTTATATTTATGGACCTGCTGAGACATGTCATGTTTACATTTATGGACCTGCTGAGACATGTCATGTTTATATTTATGGACCTGATGAGACATGTCATGGTTATATTTATGGTCCTGCTGAGACATGTCATGTTTAAATTTATGGACCTGATGAGACATGTCAAATTAATATTTATGGACCTGCTGAGACATGTCATGTTTATATTTATGGACCTGCTGAGACATGTCATGTTTACATTTATGGACCTGCTGAGACATGTCAAATTAATATTTATGGACCTGCTGAGACATGTCATGTTTACATTTATGGACCTGCTGAGACATGTCATGTTTACATTTATGGACCTGCTGAGACATGTCATGTTTACATTTATGGACCTGCTGAGACATGTCATGTTTATATTTATGGACCTGATGAGACATGTCATGTTTACATTTATGGACCTGCTGAGACATGTCATGTTTATATTTATGGTCCTGCTGAGACATGTCATGTTTACATTTATGGACCTGCTGAGACATGTCATGATTAAATTTATGGACCTGCTGAGACATGTCATGTTTAAATTCATGGACCTGCTGAGACATGTCATGTTTACATTTATGGACCTGCTGAGACATGTCATGTTTATATTTATGGTCCTGCTGAGACATGTCATGTTTACATTTATGGACCTGCTGAGACATGTCATGTTTACATTTATGGACCTGCTGAGACATGTCATGATTAAATTTATGGACCTGCTGAGACATGTCATGTTTACATTTATGGACCTGCTGAGACATGTCATGTTTACATTTATGGACCTGCTGAGACATGTCATGTTTACATTTATGGACCTGCTGAGACATGTCATGTTTACATTTATGGACCTGCTGAGACATGTCAAATTAATATTTATGGACCTGCTGAGACATGTCATGTTTATATTTATGGACCTGCTGAGACATGTCATGTTTACATTTATGGACCTGCTGAGACATGTCATGTTTATATTTATGGACCTGCTGAGACATGTCATGTTTACATTTATGGACCTGCTGAGACATGTCATGTTTAAATTTATGGACCTGCTGAGACATGTCATGTTTACATTTATGGACCTGCTGAGACATGTCATGTTTATATTTATGGTCCTGCTGAGACATGTCATGTTTACATTTATGGACCTGCTGAGACATGTCATGTTTACATTTATGGACCTGCTGAGACATGTCATGATTAAATTTATGGACCTGCTGAGACATGTCATGTTTAAATTTATGGACCTGCTGAGACATGTCATGTTTACATTTATGGACCTGCTGAGACATGTCATGTTTATATTTATGGTCCTGCTGAGACATGTCATGTTTACATTTATGGACCTGCTGAGACATGTCATGTTTACATTTATGGACCTGCTGAGACATGTCATGATTAAATTTATGGACCTGCTGAGACATGTCATGTTTAAATTTATGGACCTGCTGAGACATGTCATGTTTACATTTATGGACCTGCTGAGACATGTCATGTTTACATTTATGGACCTGCTGAGACATGTCAAATTAATATTTATGGACCTGCTGAGACATGTCATGTTTATATTTATGGACCTGCTGAGACATGTCATGTTTACATTTATGGACCTGCTGAGACATGTCATGTTTATATTTATGGACCTGCTGAGACATGTCATGTTTACATTTATGGACCTGCTGAGACATGTCATGTTTACATTTATGGACCTGCTGAGACATGTCATGTTTAAATTTATGGACCTGCTGAGACATGTCATGTTTACATTTATGGACCTGCTGAGACATGTCATGTTTATATTTATGGTCCTGCTGAGACATGTCATGTTTACATTTATGGACCTGCTGAGACATGTCATGTTTACATTTATGGACCTGCTGAGACATGTCATGATTAAATTTATGGACCTGCTGAGACATGTCATGTTTAAATTTATGGACCTGCTGAGACATGTCATGTTTACATTTATGGACCTGCTGAGACATGTCATGTTTATATTTATGGACCTGCTGAGACATGTCATGTTTACATTTATGGACCTGCTGAGACATGTCAAATTAATATTCATGGACCTGATGAGACATGTCATGTTTACATTTATGGACCTGCTGAGACATGTCATGTTTACATTTATGGACCTGCTGAGACATGTCATGTTTATATTTATGGACCTGCTGAGACATGTCATGTTTACATTTATGGACCTGCTGAGACATGTCATGTTTATATTTATGGACCTGCTGAGACATGTCATGTTTACATTTATGGACCTGCTGAGACATGTCATGTTTATATTTATGGTCCTGCTGAGACATGTCATGTTTAAATTTATGGACCTGATGAGACATGTCATGTTTATATTTATGGACCTGCTGAGACATGTCATGTTTAAATTTATGGACCTGCTGAGACATGTCATGTTTACATTTATGGACCTGCTGAGACATGTCATGTTTAAATTTATGGACCTGCTGAGACATGTCATGTTTACATTTATGGACCTGCTGAGACATGTCATGTTTATATTTATGGACCTGATGAGACATGTCATGTTTATATTTATGGTCCTGCTGAGACATGTCATGTTTAAATTTATGGACCTGATGAGACATGTCATGTTTATATTTATAGACAGACTGGACCGCTCTATAGCTCTATAAGTAACTGCATGTGTGTGTGTATGTGTGTGTGTGTGTGTGTGTGTATGTCTGTATATGTGTGTGTGTGAGTGTTTGTGTGTATGTGTGTGTGTATGTCTGTATGTGTGTGTGTGTGTGTGTGTGTGTGTATGTCTGTATATGTGTGTGTGTGTGTATGTGTATGTGTGTGTATACGTGTGTGTGTATGTGTGTGTGTATATATGTGTGTGTATGTGTGTGTATACGTGTGTGTGTATGTGTGTGTGTGTATGTGTGTATGTATATATGTGTGTGTGTGTGTGTGTAAGCGTGTGTGTGTGTGTGTGTATGTATATATGTGTGTGTGTGTGTGTGTAAGCGTGTGTGTGTATGTGTGTATGTATATATGTGTGTGTGTGTGTGTGTAAGCGTGTGTGTGTGTGTTCCTACAGGGGTGTGTATGTTGGCAGGTTCCTCAGTCACAGTATTTTCAGGAGGTTGTGGGACCACTTTAACCACCCAGTTGAACATCCTGTTAAACAAACACATTTATCAAACCTCGTTTAAAACATTGATGATCACATTGAATATGAATAATAACTCTTTCCTTATGAAAGAAGCCACTTCATTTATCAGACTAAACCTGGTACTAAAGAGGCCTAATGAGTCCCCAGACCCCCAATAAAGCAAAAAAAATGCACATTTCAGAGTGGCCTTTTATTGTGGGCAGTATAAGGCACACCTGTGCACTAATCATGATGTCAGATCAGCATCTTGATGTGGCACACCTGTGAGGTGGGATGGATTATCTCAGCAAAGCACAAGTGTTCACTATCACACATTTAGACACATTTGTGAACAATGTTTGAGAGAAATGGTAATATTGTGGATCTGGAATGAATTTTACATGTTTAAGTCCATCTGGTGAAAAATGAGGGGCAAAAACAAAAGTGTTGCGTTTATATTTTTGTTGAGTGTATATATATATATATATATATATATATATATATATATATATATATATATATAAAATAATCCTCTTGCCCCACCTGGGTGGTGTCTCCTTCAGACTCCTTCAGTAAAATAAGTCTGTTGTCCATTCATATAATTTGTAATTTAGTTTTATTAAAATCAGTAAAAAAGGTATCTGTACATTTACTCCTTATATTCTCGGAATATAGACTTTTTATTTCATAATTCTGACTTTTTATTTCATAATTCTGACTTTTTATTTCATAATTCTTACTTTTTATTTCATAATTCTGACTTTTTATTTCATAATTTTTACTTTTTATTTCATGATTTTGACTTCACTGAATGCGCCTTATAGTCCAGTGCGCCTTAAATATGAAAATAACCTAAAATAAACTAATCATTGACTTTATAGTTCTGAAAATGCGGTCCTTTTACCCCCTCTGGAAGCCAGACAGACAGATGTCCACTTTCCTCAGGGTTAAAGGTGACTTCAGTAGATGCTTCTAGTGACGACAGCCTGTGCAGGTTCCAGAGGGTTATATCATTTAACTTAAACCAGTTAGACCAGGTGGAAACGGGGGTTACAAATGTGTGCAGTAGTGGAACTGTATGATTCAACATGATTGGCACAGCCTCAGCAGAGAGCCACTTGTCTTTGACTTTAATCTGAAATGTGATTATCGTTAGCCTGCTGAGCTAATCCACTTCAGTGAAAAGAGCCACTGAATCTGCAGCAGAACAGCACCACCCCCGCCAAGAAAACTCCAAAACACGCAAAGATAATATTACTGAGGAGGATTTAAAACTAGAAAATGTGAATCCAAGTGCATTTTCACAAATAAAGATAGCACAAACTGAATGTTTAATGAAGTTAAAGCATCGGACCTTGGGCGACCGAGCCTTCGCGGCTGCAAAAATGAAAATTTGTTTTTTTAAAATGGATCTGGAAAAACTCTTACATTATGCAGTTTGCAATTTTTTTATGCAAAAAACTTTCCTGGGTGTCAGTAGGTTGTAACTAAAATATTTTAATTCATTTTAATGATTTTAAATATGTTTCAATATGTATGAATTTGTTTTAGAATAATTAAAATGGACTTAAATTGCTGAGGTAAATCTAAATGAAGTTTGCCTGAGCTTTAATAGATCTTAATCAATGTTTGTAAAATATTAATTAACCCAAAAATGTAATTGTCATATAAATGTATCATTTGTATGATGATAATAAAGTATTCTATTATGTTCTATTCTCCAAACAATTTTTGGATTTATTGTTTTACAAGTATTAATGAAGATAATATTTAGATTCTGTGTCCATGAAAGCTCAGGCAAACTTCAATTAGATTTACATAAGAAATGTAAGTCCATTTTGATTATTTTAAAACTAATTCATACATATTATAGAGATAGATAGATAGATAGATAGATAGATAGATAGATAGATAGATAGATAGATAGATAGATAGATAGATAGATAGATAGATAGATAGATAGATAGATAGATAGATAGATAGATAGATAGATAGATAGATAGATAGATAGATAGATAGATAGATAGATAGATTTCTGTGCTTCTTTGCCATCACTACTATTATTATTACTATTATGTTTTTTTATAGTTATTATATTTTTTTTTCTACTGAAACTGGTTGAAGTTGTATCACTAAATAAACGTCTAATTAAACAGAACTTTTCCTGAAACTAAACTGAGACTATATTATCAAGAAGATGTTGTATTTATGTCTGAACTAAGTATTATTAGTCCTTCACTGTGGACCAGATGTAGTTCATTAGTCCTTCGTCGTGGACCAGGTGCAATTTAAGGCCTATTGATTCAGCCCTTTGACCTCTAATTTGACCCCCTGAACATGCACGAAAACTCACCAAATTTTGCACACAATTGCGAGTATTTATAGGTTTCGTAAAAGTCAGTAAAGAAATGTATCTACAGCGCCACCTAGAAAAGGTGAAATAGTTTGTATTAGGCAAGATCACGCCCTAGTGAAGTTAGAGATATGAAAATCAGTACACATGTTCGTCATATGAAAATGAACAAAAAACCTTACGATAGCCACGCCCATAAACCAACAGGAAGTGCGCCATCTTGGATTGAAATTTTAAAAATTTTGATTTGTTGTTTTCGCTGTCATTAGAATTGATCTATCTCCTCTTTGGCCATTGGGCCAAATGAGCTCAAAATCGGTGAACACGATCTAGACAAGTGGGACATCAAAGTCTATCCAAGTTTTTTGGAAAAGTTGCATCGTTTTTGTGCTACGCTGTTGCAAACTTTGTGAAGTTTTTGGGAAAAATTACCACGACATAAATAGCTTCAGCTCAGACATACAAACATCGATTTGGCTTAAATTTGACACAGTCGTCTATGTCCCAGGTCTACATCCATTTAACTAAAGACATTCTGATTTTGTACTATAGCGCCCCCTAGAAATGTACTTTTACTACAATGGCAGTAGATCGGACAAACACTGATTTGGCTGAAATTTGACTCTGATGTCTGTCTCCCAGGTCTACACCTGTTTGTCATATGAAATTGTTATTTCGCACTATAGCGCCCCCTACAGATTTGCCAAATATACTGTTAGTAAAATGGCAGATCGGACATACAAACACGGATTTGGCTGAAATTTGACTCAGACATTTATCTCTCGCTCCTACACCAGTTTATCAATAGGAATTGTGAATTTGCTCTATAGCACCCCCTACCAAATTGCCTTTACCAAAATGGCATTAGATCGGGCATACAACCACCGATTTGGCTCAAATTTGACTCGGACGTTGCATGGGGAGGCGGTCGCGAGGGACAGCAAAGGCCTTTGAGACTGCTTGCAGTTTTAATGTGTGTTTTGTTTTTTGTCTTCTTCTGTTTTAAGATTCATATTTGAAATAAGTACATCAATTAATAAAATACATCTACTTCTGTAGTTGATTATTTCTCTGAGGGCTTTATAAATAAAATTGAATATATATATAAATATATATATATATATATAATTAGTACACATGCCTCAAAAAGTAATGGAATACAATAAATGTAACATAAATGTCCATATGAATCAATTGAACTGCCACAGTAAAACATAATGTAAAATCCAAGTTAACCCTTCAATGACTAAATGTAAGTATAAGTATAGAAACCATCAACTTAAGATAATAATATAATAATGTAATAAAATAGAATTAAAAACATTACTAAATAAATTTAAAAAGGAAAAAGTATAAGTAAAAAAAAGTAAATGCTAAATTAAGTGAAGATAATTAATTTGACTTCAGCACATACAATGGATAGGTTTTTTTTTGGTACGTTGCGTATTTGTGACAGTGGTTGTTAAGGGTTTACGTAGCTGTGGGTGTGTTTGTAAGTGATTTCAGAGACACAGAACCAATCAGCAAAGACCAGAGGGGCCTCTTCGTGGGCTAATCCTAAAATCATTGTATTGGATTAAATAGTGGAGCTCCGCCAACATCTAATCTAGGATCTAATCTAGGATCAGGATCAAGTCAAAGAGCACCTTTATACCAGATCATTTTCTGTCATCATTTCACTCCATTTATCGATTAACTTTTCAATCTACATGACTGAATAAACACCAGGAAAACGTATTATAACCCTAACCCTTTCTTCAAACATTTATACGCTTTTACAATAAACACTATATAACAGTCAATGACACACCACCATGACTCCACCTACTTAAAACTAATTAAATATACAAATAACTCAAATGGTCTGACATCACATACAGTTAATTTTCAGTCACATACACCATCAACGCCTGGGTTATAACAACAAAAATAAAATAAGCAATTACAATGCAAACCAGTCAGTGAATGAGGAGTAAAAGCAAGTTTAAAATTAAAACTATATAAATGACTCATTAGTCCAGTCACAGCCTGAGCACTCCAAAAATCTGAAATTTAACAAGTGTATTTTTTCGTATTTCTAGTCCAAATATCTCATCAAACTAAAAATCAGAAAGAACCTAACTTTTCAGTCAGATAGAAGAATTTATTAAAAGACAATATATCTGGAAAATTGTGTTTCAATACATCTTAACAAGGTCATTTTCACTTGATCCATTGGTAGATTTGAATTTTTATTTATTTATTACTTAATTTAAACAAAAATACTGTGTATTATTTGTTTTTTACTTATTTTAAAAGGTATTGAACTGTACACTAGAAAAAAAATCTCAATCTTACCAAGAGTGTTTTTCTCAGTTCTAGTCCAAATATCTCATCACAAGTAAAATAACATATAATCACCTAAAAAGTGACATATAAGAACTTATTTTTACACAATACATGTGGAAAATGTAGTTTGAAGAAATCTTAACAAGATATATTTTTTGCTTAATTTAAGTAAAAAACCATATCTTGAAATAAATATGTTATTTATTTGGTTTTCTGGTGTTCTTTTTTCCAGTGTACAGGTCCAGGTTGTCAGGTGTGTGGTCCTTACCTGTTGCTCTACAGGTACTTCTGCATGTCTGTGGTGTAGAGGTCCAGAGTGTGGTGCAGCCGGGACTGGTCTGCAACTCTCTGGGGCTAACGGGATTACCCAACAGCACCTGAAGGTCGAGGCACAATCCTGGACTGTGAGCAAGATTAACGTCAGAGAAACCTGTCTGACATCATCCATGTGACCTAAAAACTGTCACCTCTACCTCGCCCCAAAGGCCACCTGGGAAAATGGAAACAAGCAGAACATGATGATTCCAAGTAGGAATGTACGTTATTTCCAAAAATTTATATGTATAATTTAAACCACTGCTGGGATATAGTATATATGAGGGTACTATACATAAATAATAAGGTATAAATGACACAACGGTTTGTTAGTGGACATATAGCTCCAA
The DNA here is from genome assembly GCA_020466265.1 of Siphamia tubifer. Lineage (NCBI taxonomy): Eukaryota > Metazoa > Chordata > Actinopteri > Kurtiformes > Apogonidae > Siphamia > Siphamia tubifer. The sequence goes on from CM035788.1 coordinate 651,876, forward strand.
GTGCAGTCTGTTATATTAATGCAGTCTGTTATATTAGTGCAGTCTGTCATATTAATGCAGTCTGTTATATTGATTTGATTTGATTTGATTTGAATGATTTCTTTCGAACATGTGCAAAGTGCAACAATAATCAATACAATAATAATAATAATAATAACAATGACATGTCCGAAAAGGAGTAGGATGAAGCATAAGCTTATTTAATTCTACCCCTTCTTCACTTCCCCAATAACCTAAATTCATCTTATAGTAATATAGTGCATAGTACAAAAATGATGATAATAATAACAATAATAACAATAACAATAATAACAATACGAATAATACATAACTGAAGTACTAAACATATACATATATACAAAAAGCAAAACAGAACATTAAAAAAAAAAACCAAAAAACAAATGAGCAGATAGGAAAGTAGGTAACAAATAGAGGTTTTTTTTGTTTGTTTGTTTTCCTTTTTTCCATTTTGTTCTTATTTTTTTATTTAATTTATTAAATTTTTTTATTCATTCGCTTATTTTATTCATTTATTATAATTTTTTTTATCTTTTAACCCCGCAGAGGGGGAGTCAACATTGCTTCAGATCAGTACATATTCCAGTCTTGCAGACATATACTAGACCAGGCATGTCCAAACTATTCCACAAAGGGCCGGTGTGGCTGCAGGTTTTTGTTCCAACCAACCAAGAGTAAACAGTTTGACCAATCAACTATCCGAAGACTGAGATCAGTTGATTAATTGAGTCCAGTCTGGTGTGCTGCTGCTTGGTTGGAACAAAGACCTGCAGCCACACCGGCCCTTTGGGAATGGTTTGGACATGTCTGTCCTAGACTATTTAGTGCATGTGTGTGACCATCATCGGTCCTCCCCGAAAGCTGAGCAGACATCCCCCATTAGAACTCTCCCTTACAAGCCAGTGAGTGCAGTGCTGCACCTCAGTGATGTGTGGAGGAAACAAAGACTGGACAGGACGAACGGGGACAGAAACCAACAGGCGGTGCTATTGTAATTAAAGATTGTAAGGTGATGTGTTATTCCAACTACTAACTGTCCATCAATAAAAATAAATAAATAAATAAGTAGATCAGAAAAAGAGGAGAAAACCAAACCAGCACAAAAGGAAGAAAAAAAAAAGAGATTCAACAAATAAACAATCGGCACCGAGCACCACAACCGTGGATGTCCTGATAGTACAAAATAGAATGCCATGTAATAGAATAGTCCAGAAGAGGACACCAGTGCAGAAGAAAATGAGTTTAGTGTAGAGATTGTGGAGAGTTTCTCAGCACATTCCGGTCAGTCCCATCATTCGTTGAAATGGGACTCAGTAGTAGCTGGCGAGACCCGATCAAACATGCAAGTGTGAAGGACCCCGAAGCCAAGAACAGCAATCATGACAAGGCAGGGCCGAGCCAACAGGGCAACCCCCACCCCGGGCCGTAGAAGCCACAGGACGCCACTCCCAGAGAGCCACCGGGGCCACCGTGAATGACACAAACCCGGAGAACAAGAGGAGCAGCTACAGACCCCCCCCAGCGCACCAAGACCAACCCAGGCAGCCCGGGGCACGACGACCCACCCGCCACCCCAACCCCGCCCACTAACCCCACCACCCAACCCGCCCAGCTGCCAGTTGAGAATGCTAACACAACATCTAGGTAGACTATGGTGCTAGCTGCTAATGCTAACACAACACCTAGGAAGACTGTAGTGCTAGCTGCTAATGCTAAGACAACATCGAGGAAGACTGTGGTGTTAGTTGCTAATGCTAACACAATATCTAGGAAGACTGTGATGCTAGCTGCTAATGCTAACACAACATCTAGGAAGATGGATGGACGGACAGACGGATGGATGGAAAGTGACAGAAAGAAAAAGAAAAGCAACCTATCCATCAGGTGAGTGTCAGGTGATCAGACCAAACACATCCAGTGAAGTGTGTGAGTGTGTTGCAACAGTGGGACTGAAGCTGATGAGGCAGGAGGTGGTAGATCCCATTATCAGCTCAGCAGGGGATAAGCTGCCAGGAACAGACTGATGACACAGACCCTGGGTCCATACTGTGGAGGGTGGCACCACCACGGTGGCCTCAATCCTACATGAACATCTGGATGAAGCAGTGGATAGTAAACATCTGGATGAAGCAGTAGGCAGTAAACATCTGGATGAAGCAGTAGGCAGTAAACATCTGGATGAAGCAGTAGGCGGTAAACATCTGGATGAAGCAGTAGGCGGTAAACATCTGGATGAAGCAGTAGGCGGTAAACATCTGGATGAAGCAGTAGGCAGTAAACATCTGGATGAAGCAGTGGATAGTAAACATCTGGATGAAGCAGTAGGCAGTAAACATCTGGATGAAGCAGTAGGCGGTAAACATCTGGATGAAGCAGTAGGCGGTAAACATCTGGATGAAGCAGTAGGCAGTAAACATCTGGATGAAGCAGTGGATGGTAAACATCTGGATGAAGCAGTAGGCAGTAAACATCTGGATGAAGCAGTAGGCGGTAAACATCTGGATGAAGCAGTAGGCAGTAAACATCTGGATGAAGCAGTAGGCAGTAAACATCTGGATGAAGCAGTGGATGGTAAACATTTGGATGAAGCAGTGGATGGTAAACATCTGGATGAAGCAGTAGGCGGTAAACATCTGGATGAAGCAGTAGGCGGTAAACATCTGGATGAAGCAGTAGGCAGTAAACATCTGGATGAAGCAGTGGATGGTAAACATCTGGATGAAGCAGTGGTCGGTAAACATCTGGATAAAGCAGTGGATAGTAAACATCTGGATGAAGCAGTGGATGGTAAACATCTGGATGAAGCAGTGGTTGGTAAACATCTGGATGAAGCAGTGGATGGTAAACATCTGGATGAAGCAGTGGATGGTAAACATCTGGATGAAGCAGTGGATGGTAAACATCTGGATGAAGCAGTGGATGGTAAACATCTGGATGAAGCAGTGGATAGTAAACATCTGGATGAAGCAGTGGATGGTAAACATCTGGATGAAGCAGTGGGCGGTAAACATCTGGATGAAGCAGTGGATGGTAAACATCTGGATGAAGCAGTGGTTGGTAAAAAGCTGGATGAAGCAGTGGATGGTAAACATCTGGATGAAGCAGTGGTTGGTAAACATCTGGATGAAGCAGTGGATGGTAAACATCTGGATGAAGCAGTGGATGGTAAACATCTGGATGAAGCAGTGGATGGTAAACATCTGGATGAAGCAGTGGATAGTAAACATCTGGATGAAGCAGTGGATGGTAAACATCTGGATGAAGCAGTGGATAGTAAACATCTGGATGAAGCAGTGGATGGTAAACATCTGGATGAAGCAGTGGGCGGTAAACATCTGGATGAAGCAGTGGATGGTAAACATCTGGATGAAGCAGTGGATAGTAAACATCTGGATGAAGCAGTGGATGGTAAACATCTGGATGAAGCAGTGGGCAGTAAACATCTGGATGAAGCAGTGGATAGTAAACATCTGGATGAAGCAGTGGGCAGTAAACATCTGGATGAAGCAGTGGATAGTAAACATCTGGATGAAGCAGTGGATGGTAAACATCTGGATGAAGCAGTGGATGGTAAACATCTGGATGAAGCAGTGGATGGTAAACATCTGGATGAAGCAGTGGTTAGTAAACATCTGGATGAAGCAGTGGATGGTAAACATCTGGATGAAGCAGTGGGCAGTAAACATCTGGATGAAGCAGTGGATAGTAAACATCTGGATGAAGCAGTGGGCGGTAAACATCTGGATGAAGCAGTGGATAGTAAACATCTGGATGAAGCAGTGGATAGTAAACATCTGGATGAAGCAGTGGATAGTAAACATCTGGATGAAGCAGTGGATAGTAAACATCTGGATGAAGCAGTGGCTGTTTCAGGTCAGACAGTTGTGTTGGACTAACCAAACTAAAGACAGTGACAATCATGGCATGTGTGTCTGTCACTGTACTTCACTGCAGATAGACAAACGGCACGGCCATCTGACGAGGCAGCCGCTACCTAATCTGTATGAGCAGCAGCACAGACAACACGCTCATTTTTTCCAAACATGATGTGGACAGTGTGGTGCTCGCTACCTTAAAGATTTTGTACTTAATATAAAAAGTAAGGACGTGTGACAGACATGTGGACAGTCCAGTTTTAGAGCCGTGGGTCCAGACCAAATATGGACATATGTCCACCTGCTGATGTTAGGGTTAGTGTGGGTTAGGAAACATATGTTCACCTACTGATGTTGTTCAATTACATTTAACAGAAAACTCTAACGTTAGCCTTTGTTAGGGTTAAAATGTTGATGCTTGTGTCTTGTCAGTGGACATGGTTACGTTACAGTGAACTTTAATACAAGTTGCCCTAATTATATATATATATATATATATATATATATATATATATACATACACAGATGTGAACTCCTGATAATTCTTTGTTTTTGAACTAACCAGGTTCCAAACAACCCAAATAGTCAATAGAAATTAAAAATGCATGTCATGCAAGAGTTTGGGTTTTAGGACGTGAAGTGTGATGAAATATTTGGACCAGAAATGAGGAAAATTACACTTGGTAAGATGTAGATTCTTGCAGTTTTGAGTCTGTCCTGTGTAAATAAGTGCATCAAAAAGACTTGTGTTGCTGTTACCTTAGAGTTTTATTGTGGAATTCTTAAAGTACTCTACAAAAGAGTGCACAGGCCTTATGGAACATGACCTGCATGCATCAACAAAAACTGAATAGAAACAAAATGCACAAAACTACAAACTACAACTGTAAGAAACCTTTATAAAGCAAACAGGTCATTGTTAACTTTCCCTCATGCCATTTGTAGTAAAAACAAAACAAAAAAAAAAAGCCCCTAATATTCACTGAAATGAGACACAATCAACAAGTACAAGAAAAATAAAGAAAAGGCTGTAGGTGATTGTGATAATGACTGGACACAAAGACATGTTTCTGTGCATTGATTTACTCCTAAAATACTGGAGCTTCCATGAAAACCAACACATGTGGGACAAAAGTGGGTGTGCACTACAAAAATATAAATCATACCAAGTGTAGTTTTGTCATTACCAGTGCAAATATCGAAAATAAGACCTAAATCACCTCAAGAAATGAGAGAAGGTTTAGTCTGATAATGAAAGTGAATAAGAGGACGTTGTGTGGAAAACCAGAGGCGTTTGTCTAATGTAGGTCAAGAGGAACAACGCCAGCGCTGCCCAGCCCCCTTCCTTTACTCCCCCTTTTACACACAAAGTCTGCCCCCCCCCTCTGGTTCTTTCTTTCTTCTCCCTCCCTCATCTCATTCTCACCAAAATTTGTATTTATTTTACATGTTTCTCCCTCACACTAACCCTAACAACATGTGGGCCGATAATGGAAACCAGACCCTCACCCATTCTGCTCTGTGTCCCATGTACCATTAATTAGCTTTGACTTGATTTAGCTTTAGCCTCATAAAGAAAGAGACAGAAAGAGGGAAAAAGAGAGAGAGAGAAAGAGTGAGAGAAAAAGAGAGAGAGAAAGAGAGAAAAGGAGAGAGAAAGGGAGAAAAAAAGACAGAAAGAGTGAGAGAACAGAGAAAAAAGAAAGAAAAATATAGAAAAAAGAAATATAGAGAAAGAGAGAAAGAAAGAAAGAGAGAGAGAGAGAAATAAAGAAAGAGAAAGAGAGAGAGAGAGAGAGAAACAAAGAAAGAAGTGGCGGGCAGGTATATACAGGGTCCATCCACACTGTAACCAATACGTTTCCATGACTTTTGGTCACATTTCCATGACTCCGTCCTAAAAATACCAGTGGAGTTTAAACAATAATAAAAAGTTTACCCTCAGAGGTTTAACAATTTCATTAATGACAATGTTTGGTTCAACATTAAATTAACATTTATGTTCACGTCCCAGTGAAGACACACATTGTTAAATCCACACTTTCCTCACATATATATTTAATTTGGGCATATTTTAGTCCATACCCACTTCACCACAGGAGGCAGGAAACATCCCAACAACAGGAAGTGAACAGGAAGTTCACTTCCTGTTCACTGAATAGAACATTAAGGTTAAGATGACGTCAAATTAACTTTTTACTCATTCATTAAATAATTTTTTTTATTAATCGCACATTATGTTGAAAAAAAAATTATATATATATATATATATATATATATATATATATGTGTGTGTATATATATATATATATATATATATATATATATATATATATATATATATGTGTGTGTGTGTATATATATATATATATATATATATATATATATATATGTGTGTGTGTATATATACACTGCAACATTCAACACATTCTGACCAGGTTTATTTTGTTTTTTGTCTAAATATCTCATCACACCCATAATCATCTAAAGAGTAATTTTTATTATTATAATTATATATGAACTCATTTTTTAGAAAATAAAACTGGAAAATCTTATTTCAACAAATCTTACCAAGATCATTTTCACTTGTTCCATTGGCAAATTTTTTATTTATTTATTTATTTATTTTTGCTTGAATTAAGGCGAAAAACAAATGTGCAAATGGATCAGTTGAACAAATGAAAATGACTGTTTTGTCTCAATGAAAATTTGTCACATTTTAAATGTGATGAAATATTTTGACTCAAATTGAAAAAAAATGGTGTTATTTCATGGTTTTCAATTGTCTGCTTCTGTATATGTGCATGTCCACTTTGTCTGCATTTTAGAGTAGAAGCGTCCGTCCTCTGGACTGAGCGAACATATATATGGACATTCCTAGTGTGTCGTGCATCATCTTCAGTTTTTTCTTTGTGGTTTTTAATAATTCACTGTAAAAATATCAATCTTACATCAGTGTATTTCTCTTATTTCAACACTGTAAACCTCAATAAGTTGGCAGAACTCCAAACATTTAATGTAATCGAATGCCTCAATTATTTTAAGTTGATGAAACTTAAAAAAATAAAAGTTTCGAGAACTTAACATTTAGATGTTTATTAAAGTATAAGTAAGGGATAATGTATTGCACATTATGTATTGCAGGCCCCGTCGGGAAATATTTTCCAATATTTACGCATGGTCAATACATTATCCCTCTGATACTAGGGTTATTACAGTTTATTACTACTTATTGTAGTTTATTACCGTTTATTCCTGCTACTACTCTAACAAACTGGATAAAACAGCCGTTACAAACGTAGACAAAATTTACTTTCAAAGTGGCCGAACTACCTGTGGAGTGATATGGTACAGTGAATCTGAAATGACAAAACTCATTGCCATTGGCAGCAGGTGTTAATGGCACGGCAGGCGGTTATCAAAAAAAATTTGCCCCCAGAATGCTGGGAAGGTCCATTCAAAGTGAATGGGAGCTGTTGAATGTTCGAGAGGGACGTCAAATCAATAGTTCGTCTTAATAAAAAATATTAGTTGAAGAACTTAAAATGAAGAACATGTTACAACAACATTTGAGTTAGTAGAACTATTACTGAAACTTTGAGTATTCAAAACTGAATATATTTAATTATTCTGAACATTTGGGTTTACAGTGTAGTCTAAACATCTCATCACACTTAAAATAAGACAGAATCACCTAGAAAAATGAATGAAATGAGATATAAAGAAGTTATTTTTATACAGTAGATCTGGAAAATCTTATTATAAGAAATCTTACCAAGATCATTTTCCCTTGTTCCACTGGCACATTATTTTTTTTTTTTTTTTTTGCACAAACTACAAAAACAATCTTGAATTTAGCAAAAAAAATCTGCTAATGGAATAAGTAAAAATGTTTTTTAAAGATTTCATGGAATAATATTTTCAAGATCTAAAGAGAAACTTTTAGAGATATAAGAGCTTATTTTTAGACAATCGATCTGGGAAATCAGAGGTCATACTAAATATACCATTGGCTTTAAGGTAAAGGTCATACATTTACCAAATATACCATTGGCTTGACGTCATGGAGCCTATGGGTGTTATCTCATCTGAGGTCAGAAGGTCAGTCGAAGTGAATGAAAAAAAAACACCTGATTCTATCTGGTCTGGATTCTGAGATATCACTACTGATGTGTTTGAACTGTTGACCTTCACTGTCACTTTGACCTTTGACCTTTAGAGATCAACATTTAGGGGCTTTTTCCTTGACACATTATCAAACATCTCTGAAAGTTTCATCAAAATCCTTCCATAACTTTTTGAGTTATCTTACTGACAGACAAACAAAAAACAAGAGGTAAAACAGAAGCTCCTTCACTGAGGAAATAATCTACCAGCGGAACAAGTGAAATTGATCTTAGGTAAGATTTCTTTAAATCAGATTTTCCAGATCTACTGTCTACAAATATGTTCTTATATCTTGCTGAAAAGTTCCTCTTTCTGTGATTCTGTCTGATTTTTAGTGCAATGAGATATTTGGACTAGAAATGACAAAAATACACGTAGTCAGATGTACATTTTTCCAGTGTAGTGTGATTTTAAACAGACACTTTTCTAAGGCACGCAGAGAGGACGCAGAAAATAAAACCTGCAAGAAACAGAAAAAGCCGCTCCACAAGGACCAACTGTAGGATTATTTCACTTGGGTAATTAAGGTTTCTCACAGGATCCAAACAGTGAGGTAACCCGTTCTCAGGTCCTCAGAGACACCATGGCATGAGTCATTTCTTGGCGACGGCCGGAGACTGTGGCAGACAGATGACACCTCTGGTTCTGTTCTTTAAACCCAGTCCTGCAGCGAACGCTTGCAGTGCAGCAAGGCCCTGGGCGTCTCTTTGTTCTGCAGAGTCTTGAGGATGGCGTAGATTAGGACCAGGATGCACAGGATGAGCACCAGAGGAACCGTCACCATAACCAGGGTCATGACTTTAGACTCGTTATCAGCCACCGTCACAACCACGTTCACCTCTTTGTCCTCATCATCCTGGTCTTCCGGCTCAGAGGGATGGTCCTGACCCTTGTCCGGCTCTTTGTGCTCATCTTTGCTTCTACTTGAAGGGTTTATGGGTGTGGTCTTGGGCTCCTGCTTGGTGTCTGGGTCAGGTTTTGGATCCGAGGCGCCGACACAACCCATGAAGTCTTTTAAAATCGAACGAGGGTAGCCTTTGTCTGCCTCTGTCCTGTGGTTGTCAAACCTCCAGTAATTTGTGCCCTTGTAGAAGTAAGTGTAGGCTGCAAAAGAGGGACAATACAAAGAAAGATTTGAGTGGTTTTGACCAAGTCCTCAGGTGGGACTAATGTAAGCACAGTGGAAGTTCAGTCTGATTATGAATGTTGGGATGGAGGGAGTACTTTTAAAAACAAAAACAACAAAGCAAGGGAAAGTGTATGTCACACAGCAGATCTTAATAAGAATAATAATAATAATTGTTATTATAATAAACTCATTTTCTAAACTCGTTCATTTACTAGATTAGAAAAAGTCCTAAAAACTGTAAAATTGTTATATGTGAATCCCCAAACTGCGGTTTTTACTAACTATTCTCTCTGGGCAGAGGCCCCCCCAGGACTGTCCACTATCTCCTCTTCTTTTCACTGTCGCAATAGAACCATTAGCCATTGCCTTAAGACAATCAGAAGTGTTTTATGTGATAGTTCATGGAAAACTATCTCATAAGCTATCTCTCTACGCTGATGATCTACTTTTATATGTATCTGACCCTCTTATCTCTGTCCCTTCAATTGTTCACACTTTACACCAATTTGCCAAAATATCCGGTTATAAAATAAATCCAGAAAAGCTAAATGCTCCCTGTTCATAACTTAGTTGCTCAAATACCCCATTCTCAATTAACATTCAAAGTAATCAAGAAGGGTTTTAAATACCTTGGAATAGAAATTACTATCTCTTTCCCTCTTCTTTTTTCAAAGAACTTCAGTGTACTTCTTGAAAAATGCAAACACGATATGGTGAGATGGTCAATGTTACCTCTTTCGCCTGCTTTTGACTCTGTTCTTGCCTGCTCCACACCTGTACTGCATTGGACCTGTGACTGCTGGATTGAACCTTTTTGTGCTCAACAGCAATGCGTTTTGTGTTTTCCCTTGGACTGATTTTGACTATATGTGTTTTTGACCAATTTTTCCTGACATGTCTATTTGTGTGTTGTGCCCCAGGCCATACACACTGAGGGGAGGAGCCCCAACGCAGCGGACCACATACCGGAGCTGCTTATTTTTTAGTAAATAAACTTCTGGTCTGAGTCATGCATTTGGGTCCACCCAGTGATCAGAGTCGTTACACCACCTACATTAATACTATAGAAGGAGGACACACCACCTACACGAATACTATAGAAGGAGGACACACCACCTACACGAATACTATAGAAGGAGGACACACCACCTACATTAATACTATAGAAGGAGGACACACCACCTACATGGATACTATAGGAGGACACACCACCTACATTAATACTATGGAAGGAGGACACACCACCTACACGAATACTATAGAAGGAGGACACACCACCTACATTAATACTATAGAAGGAGGACACACCACCTACATGGATACTATAGGAGGACACACCACCTACATTAATACTATGGAAGGAGGACACACCACCTACACGAATACTATAGAAGGAGGACACACCACCTACACGAATACTATAGAAGGAGGACACACCACCTACACGAATACTATAGAAGGAGGACACACCACCTACATGGATACTATAGGAGGACACACCACCTACATTAATACTATGGAAGGAGGACACACCACCTACACGAATACTATAGAAGGAGGACACACCACCAACATGAATACTATAGAAGGAGGACACACCACCTACATTAATACTATAGAAGGAGGACACACCACCTACATGGATACTATAGGAGGACACACCACCTACATTAATACTATGGAAGGAGGACACACCACCTACACGAATACTATAGAAGGAGGACACACCACCTACACGAATACTATAGAAGGAGGACACACCACCTACATGGATACTATAGGAGGACACACCACCTACATTAATACTATGGAAGGAGGACACACCACCAACATGAATACTATAGAAGGAGGACACACCACCCCCAATTACTACTGGTACCACCGTTCCCTTCACACTCCACATTTTCTGTAACTCCTCTTTCAACCCGTGTTATTTCTCTTCTCATGTTCTTTCTTTCTCATGTTGCTATCACTGGGGACTGCTACATCTATCACCACCACTTAGCAGTTGGTCATTGGGGGACATTTTCTTGATGTATTCCTGGAGGTTCGCCGTTTCCTCCTGGACAGTAGTTCTGACACTTACTAGTCCTCAGGCCCCTTCCTTTCTCTTAGTGTAAAGCCTCAGTACACTGGACTTGGGGTGGAACCCTCCATGCATGGTAAGGAGTTTCCTTGTCTTGATATCAGTGGCTTGTATCTCTTCCAGTGGCCAGGATATTATCCCAGCTGGGTATCTGATCACTGGCAGGGCATAGGTGTTAATGGCCTGGATCTTATTTTTGCCATTCAGTTGACTTTTCAGGACCTGCCTTACCCTCTGCAGGTATTTATTAACAGGATCAAACAGAAGAGAACACAACACCCCTGTGCTCCAAACCCTTCACTGGCTACCAGTTGAGTTTAGAATTAAATTTAAAATCCTCCTCCTTACATATAAAACCATTAATGGTATGGGCCCCTCTTATCTTAAAGATGATCTAGTTCCGTACCAGCCCAATAGAACCCTTCGTTCTCAGAATGCAGGTTTATTGAAAGTTCCCAGGGTTTAGGGTTAGGAGCTAGAGCCTTTAGTTAGCAGGCTCCTGTCTTATGGAATCATCTTCCCTTTAATATTAAAGAGGTTGGCACAGTCTCTACATTTAAAATTAGGTTGAAAACATTCCTGTTTGAGAAAGCCTATGGTCAGGTTAGTTAAAAACAGACTGAAGTCACAGATCAGTCTAAGATGCCCTAGGAGCTACAATGCTGGGGGAAGTACAGACACTGAGTTCTTTCTTTCTCTCTCACACCTGTTTTTGTCATTTTTACAACCTATCTTTCATATCAAGTCTGTTCATGACTAGTCACATGGGGTCCCAACTTGCCTGTGCTGACTTGTGACCCCGGACCGCCTCTCTTGCCTATCTGGTGTCTGGACCAGCCCCCCCTCCATTTATAAATGGACGTTCATCTATAGTCTGTCCGTCCATGGGAGTGGATCTGTCCTTCAATGTGGTTCTCCTCAATATTTCTTCTTTTTCCCCCACTGGGTTTTGAAATTTTTTCTTGCCGAGAAGAAGGGTCTAAGGACAAGGGATGCTTGGGACTGTTCATATATCTCTGTAATTGATTGTGTTCCTGTAAAGCCCTGTGAGACGACTTTGTTGTGATTTGGGCTTTATAAATTAAATTGAATTGAATGTGGCTTCCCAGCTGCCTCCTCATGATTACCATTTGCCTGTAGGATCCCCAGGTATTTGTAACTGTCCTGCAGATCTGTGATGTTCCCTTCAGGTAGGTCAACCCCTTCAGTTGTGATCACCTTTCATCTTCTAGATATCATCCGCTCACATTTAACTAGTCCGAATGACATAATGATGTCTTTGCTGTAGATTCAGGTGAGGTGAATCAGGGAATCAATGTCACGCTCATTCTTGTCATACAATTTGATGTCATCCATGTAGAGGAGGTGGTTGATGGATGTTCCACTTCGGAACTGGTATCCAAAGCCACTCTTTGAGATGATCTGGTGTGAGGGAGTTTAGGCCTATGCAGAACAGCAGGGGGGACAGAGCATCTCCTTGGTATATGCTGCAGCTGATGCTCACCTGAGCAATTGGCTTTGAGTTAGCCTCCTATTGTCCTATAGGGCGTATTGTTCCCTTCTGGGGGTCCTTCATTATGAGGACTGTCCAGTCCTGTGTAAGCCACTCTGGGTGGTTTCTCGATATCAGCAGCTGGTTCATCTGTGCTGCTAGGCATTCATGGAGTGCTGTCAGTTTCTTAAGCCAGGAGGCGTGAATCATGTCAGGCCCTGGTGCTGTCCAGCTCTTAATTTTGGACACTCTGGTTTGGATGTCTGCTAGTGTGATGACTACTGGGTCTTGTTCTGGGAGTTGGCTGTGCTCTGCCTGTAAGTCTGTCAGCAGTGTTGTACCTGAACAAGTTCATTGAACGATCGTTCACGAACAATATATTTTTGATGAACGTGAACGACTCGTTCACTTTTGCCAAATGAACGGGAAGTTGTGAACGTGGTTATTCTGGCATGTATTGAACTGCGCTCTTATGTAGTTCACATTTCGTTCTTATCACGTAATTATTGAGTCCTATAAGGAATAAAATGGGATCAAAACAGCATTATCATAGATGTCATTTTTGTATTATTCTGAACAAATTTTGGCAACATAATGTTGTGGAATAGCCAATGAGAAATGTTTTGGGCGGGGCAGAGAGAGAGAGTGGGGTGCAGAGAGTTTTTGGAAGCGGAGAAAAAGAGTTAAATGTACAGAGTGTGATCGGCGACCGAAGCAGGTGTTGTCCCGTTCTTGGAAATAAACATTGAAAACGAAGCTCACTGAAACTGCTGCTTGTGTTCTAAGAACCTGCAGAGGGAAGTTAGCCCCGGGGTAAGGGACTTACTTCCATCCGAGAGGAGGACGGCATTTTCCCCTGATTTCCTGACTACGGTCAGGATAACGTCAGGAACGGGTAAGAACACAAAAATGAACAAAAAATTTCCCTTTCGGATCCATGAACTTCTAGTTCATAATTTGGAAGAATGAACGATGAACTGAACTAATTCATATTGAGTAACTTGAACTGAACTTTGAACTAGTTCCTAATCAAGGTTTACTTTCCCAACACTGTCTGTCAGCCATTGGCCATTGGTGTTATGTGTTGCCTCCTTCTCCCAGATGCTCTTCCAGTATTGCTCAGTCTAAGCCCTGGGTGGGTCCGTTGTCACCTTGTTCCCCTGCCATTGATATAGACCTTAGCTGGGTTGATGGAGAACACCTGGTTTATTCTCCTGACCTCTACCTCTCTTGTGTATTTCTTTAGGCAGGTAGCTAGTGCTGTGAGCCTTTGCATATATATATATACATGTATATATCATGCAAGATTTGTTTGATTTTATAATTTTTTAAATCTTCCACAGTACTGTATGTGCTTTTTATGCTTTTTCCGGTCTTTTAATCACATTGGTTTAATCTCTGCTTTTTGGGCTGAAGAATCAAGAGAATAAAGACTGGTTTAGTTTGTCATTAACCTTGACAAGGTAAAACCCAGTTCATTTTTATTGCACAAACTAAAAGCAGACTCAGGAATGTTTCTTTGGGGATCGTTTTAGCATTTTCCTTCTCCTTCCCCAGTGTGTGGAAACATTCCTAAACATTCTCAGTCAGGATTTTCAGTGATATATAGGTGAAATACTTGATTATATATTTGGATTCAAGGTACAAATAATTCAGATGTATTGTTTTTATTGTTTTCCTGTAGTATAATGAGTCAACAATATGAAAAGCACTACATGCCATCTTTCTGGGACAGATTTTATGGGTGTAAATTTGGCCGTGTAGTGAAACCGAGGCTTGGGGAGTTGTTCTAAATCTGGGTGGAGATGAGATGTGAGTGCTTTAAGAGCAGCTCTGCCACAAATCTAATTTCCAAAGGAAGGATGGGCCAACCCTCAAACCAGAATCCTCATTCCTCCTTTCCCTTGCTCTTATCCCCTCGCCCTTCACTCTCTTGCTGCAACTGAACCATTCTCAAATGAAATTTCTTTCCTTCCCCCTCTGTTTTTCTTTACACACACCATTTCACCCCAATATTCTCCTTTCATTTTTTCCCCTTCTTCCCAATCCCATATTTAGAGGTTTGTTGTGATTTTTACTGCCATGATATGAGAGACAGAGACTGACAGAGAGACAGAGAAAGAGAGACAGAGAGAGAGACAGAGAGAAACAAACAGAGAGAGACACACAGAGAGAGACACAGACAGAGAGAGAGAGACAGACAGAGACAGAAAGAGACACACACACACACACACAGATAGAGAGAGAGAGAGAGAAACAGAGAGAGAGAGACAGAAAGACAGAGAAACAAACAGAGAGAGAGACAGACAGACAGAGACAGAGAGACAGACAGAGACAGAGAGAGACATACACACAGAGAGAGAGAGACAGAAAGACAGAGAGACAGACAGAGAGAGAAACAGAGAGAGACAGACCAAGAGAGAGAGAGACAGACAGACACAGAGAGAGAGAGACAGGCAGAGAGACAGATAGAGACAGAGGAAGACACAGAGAGAGAGAGAGAAACAGAGGAAGATGAGAAAGACACAGAGAGAGAGAGAGAGACAGAGAGAGATTCAATTCAATTCACTGATGATGCGTCCCAGTGCATCCAGGTGATGTTTCTTAAAGAGCTAAACCCTGGCCTGGCCAGTGACTCCTAGGAAGAGATTGGGTGACAACCAAGAACAGTTTGGACACAACTGGAGAGACAGTTGACGGCTCGGAAAGACAGCACCAGGGACAGGTTGGGTTAGGACCCCAGTCTATCTTTTGTGAGGAAGAGCCCCATGAAGCTACGGAAAGCCCTAAAGCGAAATACCCCCAGGAGATCCCGAGAGGAGGGGAGGATGAAATCTCCAATCGGACAGACCTAAGGTTAACGACTAACGCAGATGAACGGACTACAACTATGAATATCAAATGATTCTGCGACAAGCTTTGCAAGAACCAGCGTGGCCTAAGAATCCATCAGGCCAAAATTAAATGTTTGGAGTGGGAGCACGAGGAGCAACGCACAGATTCCTGGACCTGGTGAGACGCAGGAGGAGCCCGATCAGGAGGCACCCCACAGAGCCCAATCCCTCCACGCACCAGAGCTTCCCAATCCCAGCAGAGTAATTTCACAGCGGATTAAATGGCCCCAAGCCAGCAGGCTGAGCGAGTGGATGCAGTTTGATGAAGATGTATACAATATCATCCAAGCCACCATCAAAGGAGATGCTGACAGCAGACTACAAGCAATGACCACCATCATCGTCAGCTATGTCTCAGAAAGATTTGGCCTGACCAAGAAGAACACCACCAAGAACTCCTACACCATGAACCACAGGGCCACCAAGATACACCAACTGCGTCAGGAGCTTCAAACCCTCAAGAAGCAGTTCAAAAGAGCTACTGATGAGGAGAAGCAACCATTAGCAGAGCTGCATAACATCCTGCGGAAGACGTTGATAACTCTCCGCAGAGCAGAGTGGCATAGGAGGCGGGGAAGAGAGAGAGCCAGGAAGCGGGTGGCCTTCATTGCCAATCCCTTCCGCTTTGCTAAACAGCTGCACGGGGATAAGCGCAGTGGCCGGCTTGACTGCTCAGCAGAGGAGGGAACAAGACTTGGGAACCAACAAGGCTCTCATCAGCCCTGTGCCACCGACAGCAGAGTTCAAGATGGCGGAGCCAAATCTGAAGGAGGTCGAAGAGGTCATCAAGGGTGATTGACAAATTCCGTTTTTCCATCTCAGGAATAGCAATCCCATCCATTACCAATCAACCAGTCAAGAGCTTGGGAAAGCTCTTCTACTCCACCCTGAAAGACACTGCTGCCATCCAGAAGTAGCTTGGCTCACCAAGGTGGACAAGTCAGGCTTGCATGGTGGATTTAAAGCCTGGATCTACCAGCACTCCATCCTGCCCCAAGTCCTGTGGCCTCTCCTCGTTTACTTCAGAAGTGGCTGGGCCTCCCCCACAGCCTCACCAGCGCTGCTTTGTATGGGATGAATAACATCTTGCAGCTGCCCTTCAGTGGACTTGCAGAGGAGTTTAAGGTGGCACGCACAAGAGAAGCTCTACAGTACAGGGACTCCAGGGACCACAAGGTGTCATCAGCCAGGAAGGAAGTGGAAGGCAGAAAAGGCAGTGGAGGTGGCAGAGTCACGCCTAACACAGAAGGCGCTAGTGGGGGCCTTGGCAACAGGAAGAGCAGGCTTGGGCTACTTTCCAAAGAACCAGGTCAGCAAGGCCCGGGGTAAGGAGAGACATCAGCTACTCCAAGAAGAGGCAGGCCTGGAAGAAGAGAGAGTGAGCATGGCAGTGGGACTCCGGCTGCAGGGAGCGTGGACAAGGTGGTGTTGCATGTTGCAGTGCAAAGTCACCTGGTCAAACATCATGCAGGCAGACTTCCATCGCATCTGGTTCCAGGTGCAGGCAGTCTATGATCTCCTCCCAAGCCCAGCAAACCTTCACACCTGGAGGAAGAGCAAGACACCTTCCTGTTCCCTTTGCTCCAGAAGAGGCTCCCTGGAACATCTCATCAGCAGCTTCCCAAAAGCCCTGGCTGATGGTCGCTATCATTGGCGCCATGACCAGGTGCTTAAGGCAGTTGCTGAAAGTATAGCCTCAGCACCAGCAGACACCATCGCGCTCCTAAGGCAGTCCCCTTCTTCAAGACCGGAGAGTGATCGCGAGGCCTCTTCCACACAGGCCTCTTCCACACAGCCCCCGATTGGCTGCTGCAGGTTGACCTTGGTAAACAGCTGAGGTTCCCACAGCATATTGCACCAACATCCCTCCGACCAGACATAATTCTAACATCTGAGGTCGCAAAACACCTGATCATCTTGGAACTAACTGTGCCCTGGGAAGAGCAGATGGAGGAAGCCAATGAGAGAAAGCGTGAGAAGTACCAGGAACTGGTGGAGGAGTGCAGAGTCAGAGGCTGGAGGACAGTCTACAATCCTGTAGAAGTCGGCTGCAGAGGCTTTGCGGGACGCTGCAAAGTACTTGGTCGGCTGGGCATTACAAGTGCGGCTAAGAAGAGGGCCATTCAATTGGCTAGTGAAGCCGCAGAGAAAGCCACAAGGTGGCTATGGATTAAAAGGGCTGATCCATGGGCTGCTACTGGGACGCAGGTCAAGGGCTGATCATCCCCAGCCGGGTCACCTGGGTGAAGGTGTCTGTTGCGAGACCCAAAACACCCTATGACCCCAGGAAACAACACTGATGACGCGTCCCAGTGCATCCAGGTGATGTTTCTTAAAGAATTCAATTCAATTTTTATTTATAAAGCCCCAAACCACAACAAAGTCGTCTCACAGGGCTTTACAGAAACACAATCAACTACAGAGATGTATGAACAGACCCAAGCATCCCCTGTCCTTAGACCCTCCTTCTCAGCAAGAAAAAAAATTCAAAACCCAGTGGGGAAAAAGAAGAAATATTGAGAACCACATTGAAGGACAGATCCACTCCCATGGATGGACAGGCTATAGATGAACGTCCATTTATAAATGAAGGGGGGGCTGGTCCTGACACCAGACAGGCAAGGGAGAGGGTCCAGGGTCACAGGTCAACACACGCAAGTCACTGTAGATCCTGTTGTCCATGGCTCCTATGTAGACACTGTCAAGAGAGCCCGGGGAGGGAGGGAGGGGGGGGGGGGGGGGGGGGTTTAGCCATGAAAAGTCTTGGTATGAAAGATAGGTTATAAAATGACAAACAGATGAGAGAGAGAGTGAGAGAGAGAGAAAGAGAGAGAAAGACAGAATTCAGTGTGTGTACTTCCCCCAGCATTCTACCTCCTAGGGCAGCTTAGACTGAACTGTGACTTCAGTCTGTTTTTAACTAACCTGATCATAGGCTTTCTCAAACAGGAATGTTTTCAACCTAATTTTAAATGTAGAGACTGTCGGCCTCCTTAATATTAAAGGGGAGCTGATTCCATAATTCAATTCAATTCAATTCAATTTTATTTATAAAGCCCTAAATCACAACAAAGTCGTCTCAAGGGGCTTTACAAAAACACAATCAACTACAGAGATACATGAAAAAGTCCCAAGCATCCCCTGTCCTTAGACCCTCCTTCTCGGCAAGAAAAAACTTCAAAACCCAGTGGGAAAAAGAAGAAATCTCGAGGAGAACCACATTGAAGGAGAGATCCACTCCCATGGACGGACAGACTATAGATGAACGTCCATGTATAAATGCAGGAAGGGGGGCTGGTCCAGACAGGCAGGGGCAGTGGTCCGGGGTCACAGGTCGGCACAGGCGAGAAACTGCAGATCCTGTTGTCCATCGCTCCCGTGCAGACACTGTCGGGAAAACCACCACTCCCCCCGGGGGGGGGGGGGGGGGGGACACCAGGTGACTAGTCATGAACAGACTTGGTATGAAAGATAGATTGTAAAAGTTACAGAAACAGATGTGAGAGAGAGAAAGAGAAGAAAGAAGGAACTCAGTGTCTGTACTTCCCCCAGCATTCTAACTCCTAGGGCAGCCTAGACTGAACTGTGACTCATACAACACATGATTTTTTAACTAACCTGACCATAGTCTTTCTCGAACAGGAATGTTTTAAGCCTAATTTAAATGTAGAGACTGTGTCGGCATCTTTAATATTAAAGGGAAGATGATTCCATAAGACAGTAACCATGGTAACTAAAGGCTCTAGCTCCTACTGTACTTTTAGAAACCCTAGGAACTTTCAATAAACCTGCATTCTGAGAACGAAGGGTTCTATTGGGTTGGTACGGAACCAGATCATCTTTAAGATAAGAGGGGCCCATACCATTAACCCCTGACCCCTAACCCTAACCCTAACCCATACCATTAATGGTTTTATATGTAAGGAGGAGGATTTTAAATTCAATTCTAAACTCCACTGGTAGCCAATGAAGGGTTTGGAGCACAGGGGTGATAAGGTTAGGGGTCAGGGGTCAGGGTTTGGAGCACAGGGGTGATAGGGTTAGGGGTCAGGGTTTGGAGCACAGGGGTGATAGGGTTAGGGGTCAGGGTTTGGAGCACAGGGGTGATAGGGTTAGGGGTCAGGGGTCAGGGTTTGGAGCACAGGGGTGATGTGTTCTCTTCTATTTGATCCTGTTAATAATCTTGCTGCTGCATTTTGAACCAGTTGAAGCTTTTTAGGGAATATTTAGGACACGCTACAAGTAAGGAGTTACAATAATCTAATCGTGATGTAACAAATGCATGAATTAATTTTTCTGCAGTCGTTTTAGACAGAATATTCCTAATTTTAGCTATGTTGCGCAGGTGAAAGAAGGCTGTTCTGCATGTTTGGTTAATGTGCATTTTGAATGAAAGATCTGGATCAAATAAAACTCCTAAATTTTTAACTGTGGCACTGGGTGTTACACTTAAGTTGTCCAGAGTAACTATGTGGTCAGGTAGGGAGTCTCTCGCATTTTTAGGACCAATTATAACGACTTCAGTTTTTTCAGGGTTCAATAAAAGATAATTGTCACTCATCCAAGTCTTTATGTCTTGTACACATGTACTTAGTTTATCTATTTGTCTGGTCTGATCAGGTTTAATCGATAAATATAGCTGTGTGTCATCCGCATAACAATGAAAATTAATACCATGATTTCTAATGATGTTACCTAAAGGGAACATCTATAGTGTAAACAAAATAGGCCCAAGGACTGACCCTTGGGGCACGCCATAATTAACTCTGGAGGACTGCGATGATTGTTGATTGACATGAACAAATTGGTAGCGATTAGATAAATATGATTTAAACCAGCAGAGGGCTGCTCCTCTAATACCTATCTCAGATTCTAATCTGTGCACTAAGATACTGTGGTCAATGGTGTCAAAGGCTGCACTAAGGTCTAATAACACCAGGAACCATATTAATCCGATGTCAGCGGCTAATAATAAGTCATTAGTAACTTTAACTAACGCTGTTTCAGTGCTATGATGGGCACGAAAGCCAGACTGAAACTGTTCAAATAAACTATTATCCTGCAGGAATTGACACAGCTGTTTAACTATTACTCGTTCTAAAACCTTTGACAGGAAGGGAAAATTGGATATAGGCCTATAATTGGCTAAAATGTCAGGATCTAGGGTAGGCTTTTTCAGAATTGGTTTAATAACAGCATATTTAAATGACTGTGGCACATATCCAGTAATTAATGAAGTGTTAATTATATTTAGGACAGTGTTAATAATTAGGGGCAGAATCTGTTTAAAGAGTTTAGTTGTAATTGGATCTAAGAGGCAGGTGATGATTTGGAAGACATGATAATAGATATGACATCAGTTTGGTCTACAGTGGTGAAATTATTTAGTGTTACAGAGGGATTTATTAAAGGGCCTAGGTTTGAAACCGCTGCTTTTTCTGATCTAATGTTTGGGAGAAATGTGTCTATTTTGTCTCTAATAGTTGATATTTTATTGTTAAAGAACTGCAGGAAATCATCAGAATGGAGCGTGGATGGAATAACTGGTTCCACGGAGGTGTGTCTGTTTGTCAGTCTGGCTACAGTACTGAACAGGAATCTAGGATTATTCTGGTTTTCTTCTATTATGGATGAGTAATATCTAGTTTTGGCTGTACGCAAAGATGGATTATACTTTATTAAGATATTTTTCCAGGCATTGAGAGAATCTTCTAAGTTGGATCGCCTCCATTGCCTCTAATTTACGTGTTGCTTGTTTAATGGAGCGAGTGTCAGCGTTGTATCATGGGGAGGTTCATCTAATCTTAGTAGTTTTTAACTTGAGGGGGGCAACTATATCTAACGTAAGACAGGAGCCTGATAACTAAAGGCTCTAGCTCCTACTGTACTTTTAGAAACCCTGGGAACTTTCAATAAACCTGCATTCTGAGAACGAAGGGTTCTATTGGGCTGGTATGGAACTAGATCATCTTTAAGATAAAAGGGGCCCATACCATTAAGGGTTTTATATGTAAGGAGGAGGATTTTAAATTTAATTCTAAACTCAGCTGGTAGCCAATGAAGGGTTTTGATAGACAAGAGAGAGAGAGACAGACAGAGTGAGACAGACAGAGTGAGACAGACAGAGTGAGACAGACAGACACAGAGAGAGAGAGAGAGAGAGAGAGAGAGAGAGAGAGAGAGAGAGAGAGAGAGAGAGAGAGAGAGAGAGAGAGAGAGAGAGAGAGAGAGAGAGAGAGAGAGAGAGAGAGAGAGAGAGAGAGAGACGAAATGGGAGAAACACCAAACAGAGACTCTGCACACAGAACTCTGTAAATCCATCCTTTATATCCAATAAACCAGAGCGCCAAGGGCACTGTGTGAGTTACCGGCAAAGGATTGGATCATACGCTGTCTGTGGCTCTTTAGGACCATGAGGATCTGCCAAAGTTGGGGAAATCTGATTATCTTTTCCGATTTTTATGGCTTGTTACACTTGTGCTGTGTGGTTTAGAAATAAGCCCGATTGCCATATCGTGCACAAAACAGATATAATAAAGACTAGTATGAGATTGACTTTATTCATATTTTTGATACATGTCATACCGAATAAATACAAACAGAAACAAGCATGAATAGATCTACCAATATAAAAAGTCACATGACACTTGGATGGGGGACCTGGAAACCACTTGCATGTTTGTTTTGGGCATTCGGAATTCAGGTGTGGCTAGTGCACTGCAAATAACTATGATTGTTCATGTGCATGATCAATGAACACACTCACATCCTGTATTATCGGCCATTGCAGCACATGGTATTTCAGCTGTTTTGGTGTCTGTCTGTCCTGACACACCACATGGACAGGTTTGGGAATGTCCAAGTAGAGCGATACACTGTCTGATACGTTGTATGGGGCACCACTGTTCTTACCAAAACACAAACTGATGACGTTCTAGGACTTACAGACAAACCAGCTTTCTTACACACAGACTGGAGGTCAGAGGTCAGCAATACCCTCACCATTCACCAGGTGGCCGTGCTGTTGTGCTGAGAGCACAGCTGACACCTGGTGAAAGAACATCTGTCATCATGCAACACATCCTTCAGTAGCATTTCTAGCTGTGTTGGCTAGCCTGAACATCATGATATGCAATGAGAGGCCCCTTGTACAGGTAGGGTCCTCAAAGGGGTAAAACGCTGTCGCAATGTTGGCCCTTACACATGTCACGACCATACATGATTTCCCACTACTGTCCAACATATTCCTTAGCTCATTAGGAAAAGTGCCAAGTTACACCGTCAGTCGCCAACTGAACACTAGGAAGGAGCGATTCAATGAAGATGCCGTTCGCACCGCAGAAGCAGGTCATAATACTGAATCATTTGCATAAATAACAAAAAAAGTTATCAGACAGTTTTTGAGAAAAATGCACTGACATAAAAATGGCCGCCGACCGCAGATGAACGATTCAACGGATAAGCCTTGTAAGGGGAAGCAAGATTGTGACCCATATAATGTTCACACCAAATTAGAAAAAAAGTTATCATGCAGTCTTTGAGCTATCGTTGTACACAGACGCCGATGGACGCCACGCCACGACAGAGTTATCGGCCCAGGCCGGGTAACTCAAAAAACCCAAACAATGGATGCAGAGCAGAACTAGGACCATATCCTTTAATTATAAAAATACAGAAGAGAGAAATACAATTGTACAACCACCTGAAAGACAGTGACTCTGAAAAATTTGAGCACAAATCCCTCACCCACAGACAGTCCACTGACTCAGCTGATTCTGAACCTCTGCTCACAAACACAACCTTCACAGACAAACAACTTATAAGAAAACAAGAAAAATATTTGGCCCATTGGATAGAAGAAACTAAAAACCAAAGCAAAGTAGAATGTTCCCTGTCCCTAAACAGAACATACACAGATGATCTGAGCACTGGAACTGAAGCCAGTCTGTGACCAGGTACAGACTGAACACAACCTGGAGGTGGACAGAGGACGCCACAGACAAACCCAAAGACTGAGCCACTGCACACAGCAGGAGGTGCAAACACAAGTCACCTGGACCAGGATATTAGAGACTAACTTTACCCACACTTCACAAATATACACAAACACTTTACAAACATTAACAATGACGACAAACTTCTGTATCTGATGGAAAAATAAAGAGCTGTGGAACGACAGCAGAAGAACACACATACAACAACCACCAGAGAAGAAGAACACACATACAACAACCACCAGAGAAGAAGAACACACATACAACAACTACCACAGAAGAAGAACACACATACAACAACCAGAAGAAGAACACACATACAACAACCACCAGAGAAGAAGAACACACATACAACAACCACCAGAGAAGAAGAACACACATACAACAACCACCAGAGAAGAAGAACACACATACAACAACCACCAGAGAAGAAGAACACACATACAACAACCACCAGAGAAGAAGAACACACATACAACAACCACCAGAGAAGAAGAACACACATACAACAAACCACTAGAGAAGAAGAACACACATACAACAACCACCACAGAAGAAGAACACACATACAACAACCACTAGAGAAGAAGAACACACATACAACAACCACCACAGAAGAAGAACACACATACAACAACTACCACAGAAGAAGAACACACATACAACAACTACCACAGAAGAAGAACACACATACAACAACCACCACAGAAGAAGAACACACATACAACAACTACCACAGAAGAAGAACA